>JAHLSL010000076.1:2211687-2264688 GCA_025920805.1 Petroica traversi | reverse complement strand
GGCAGGGAAGGGAAGGGAAGGGAAGGGAAGGGAAGGGAAGGGAAGGGAAGGTTTCGGGAAGGGAAGGGAAGGGAAGGGAAGGGAAGGGAAGGGAAGGGAAGGGAAGGGAAGGGAAGGGAAGGGGAAAGGGAGACCAAAAAGCCAGTATTCTTTGTGTTGCTGATAATTTATCATGAGCCCTGAGATGTTAAATACAAAGTCAGAAAGAAAAACCTTCTTTACAGGGGAAAGGTGAAAAGAAAGTCTACCTTTTTCCTAACATGTTGTACTTTAGTAAATACAGCATAAATAAGGTCATGGAAGGCTCTTCTGCTAATTTTCTCTGTGGCTGCAAAACCGGGGCTGTTTGTTACTATGTCTCTGAAATAAGTCCTTTTCTTTTGATACCTCCTGGTTCAGAGTTTCTGAAGTAGTCTCTTTTAAGTTTTGTTCCCTGCTAGCTTTTCCCAGGCGCTGCTTATTTGTGAGCAACCTTACTGGATTTTGTGAAACAGGGTGCCCATGGAAAGAGGTGAGCAGCTGTTTGAAACACAGGCGGGCAGGCAGAGACAGCTCAGGGCCAGAACAAGGTTATTTCTTTAAAGAAATTATTGCTCACCTGGCGAGGTGGCCTCATTGTACAAACTCTTGCTCTTTATGGAGTAAGTCTCTATACCAACTCTATTATCATCATCTTCCATGAAAAGTAACGCCAAGAAATTGGTCTGGGCTGCAGAATTTTGTTTTCTGTCCACTAGGGGATGGATTTTGTTCCATGATTACAATTGGTATTCTATCCATGCTAGAAATGCAGTTGCATGTCTTCTCTTGGAGTCTCAGGAGTTGGGTGTGATCAGCTCCTTTATCACAGAACGACTACACAGAATTGGGGTGAGGGTGGAGGGTGCAGCTGAACCTGATAATTATGCAGTATTTGAAGGTATGCGGGATGGGAAGGGACATTATGCTTCCTCTTAGCAGTTGTCTGTCTTTCTCACTTTATTCAAAGACCATAGAGGTTGAAAAACTTTCATTGTTGACAGGTCAGGTTCTGAAGACATTTTCTGTTTCAGAGTAGCCATTTCATATTTGCCTTTTTTGGATGTGTGTGTGTGTGTGTGTATGAAAGTAATTATTCAGTGAGTTGTTTGGATTGGACTGTTGTTCCAGATATTACTGTTAGAATCTGTTAATCAGCAAAGATGCATGCAAGAAGCTTTTCCCCTTCTGTGTTCTGTAGATTGTCCTACATTTAATAATATGCCTGCTAGGTCTTTTAATACTTGAACTGAATGCAATGTAACCAGGATGTGAGCAAATAAAATGTCCTGGTACAAGTAGTCACTACTAGTAAAAATTGTTAATAAAAGAAAAATGTATTTTTTTTAGTAGAAGAATCTCTTTTTCTTGTTCTGGTTTTGCTTTAACTTGTGAATTGATTTTGCTTTAATCTTTATTAGCATGAATGCCAGGTGTTCCTGTTGTCCTCTTTGCTTCTGTTAATACTTCTTTAAAATTGTCCTGAGTAAGCAGGAAACTTTGACCATTAACAAGATCCCTAGAGTTTCTTATCTATTTGTCTAATCACATCTATTTCTCTGTATTGGAAAACTTACTGCTTGGAAGCAAATGAATTTGAGTCAGGCACAGCTCTGAGACAGAAAGTTTTGGGGCTGGATTAGGAACTGACACAAAAATCCTCTCAGTTTGCATCTGTTTCTCTTGGACTTGGGTGCTGCCTGTGGTCATTTGTGTTGCCTCACAAATGTAACCAAAATTTATTTATTTATCAAAAATATTTATCAAAATCTCAGCCTGGAGGAATTCTTAGATTTCACTGTAAGGCTGTGGTTTGCATTTAGATTTTTTTTTCCCTCACTTTATCTCCTTTTGGCTAATTCTCACCACTTTGAAATGTGAAATGCCATGGTTTATATCACTGATTATTAAAATTATAACAAACAAAAAAAGCTCCAGTCTTTCAGTCATATACATATATGGAGTGCATTCATCCACATCACCTTAAGCTTCCTAAATTTCCTAGTTTACATGCAAACTTGTTATCTCTGAGGTGCCACATATGCACCTCACCTCACAGGCTGGACTCTAAATATTCCATTTTGGGAACATGGACATGCAGTTTCTAATTTGTAGCACTTGTCTCATGCTTCAGTTTGAGATCCAAAAGCCATCAGGTCAAAATGTTCTTAATTAAGGCTGTTCATACCTTTGAAAATCCCATCCATCTTAGATCTGTATTGTTATAGATGTGCTCTTGGTTTATTGATTCAGCTTCTGTTGTGAAAGTAGCTGAAGAAACCAGCCAAAACCAGAAATGAGACCAAGTCTGCATCTTCATCAAAACTTTCCCCACCTTGAAGAGCTGTTTAGGATTAGAATCCCAGTTCATGCTCATTATAGAAAAAGTTCTTTTCTACACATTCAGAGCTGACATTTCCCTGAACTTTTTCAAATTAGGATAGGGGGATGTGGTTTGAACTCATTGTTAGGACAGTTTTAAGGGCTTCGTTCCTTTGCAGACAGACGTGATACAGTGAATTTCAGTGGGTTTAGAGCAGCATAAGAGCAGCTTGGCAGAGGGAAAAATTAATTTCCTACCAAATCTGATTCTTTACCAGAACCTGACTTTAGCAGCTGACTTGTTGGCTTTGTACCTTGCAGCTTTGTGTTAAGATTTGTTTTTACAGTGTCATTATGCACAAACTCTTCCAGAGAGAAGGGTTTTTTTTTTCTTTCTCGTAATTAAAACAGTAGGAATTAATGATGGAATGGGGAGCTTTGCTGTTTCTGCAGTAATGAAGTGGACTTCTTTCTGTGGCTAAGAAAAAAAAGCTAATTCAGTGATTATTTTGGTCTGAACTATGTCCTGTTATAAAATATAGAAGTATTAAAATTATATTAGACATGTAAAAAATCACAACCCAGAACAGTAAACACATTGCAACTAAGTAGTATAGCTTTGATTCTAATGCTCAGCTAATTACGAGAGAAAATATGATAATTTCTTTCAAAATTTATTTCTCTCCCCATTTTAATCACTTCTATTTTTTTTTTCTTCCACCTAGGAATATTTAAACAAAAGTTACAGTCACTTCTGCTGGTTTTGCTGAACCACATCCCTCTGCCCAAATCAGCAAATTCTGCCCCTCCCTGCCTTTCATTTGCAGTTCTTCAGCTCTCCCTGGTCCCAGAGGGACTGAGGCACCTCTCAGGGATCAGCTGAGGGCTGCTGGAGAAAGCCCAGCCCTTATGGCACAGCCAGGGCTGGGGGTGCCCAGGGCAGGAGAGGAGAGGAGCTGGAGAAAGGGGCAGTGATTGCTCTGCTCGTGTCATCAGGGAATAGCAGCTCCCTGAGAGTCTGTGGTTTTTGTGTTTGAGAAACCCCATAAATGCTGCCAGCTCAGGCTGTTTGTATTTAATGTTTTGTCCCTTTTGTTTGTGAAAAGTATTCGTGTCTCACTCTCCCAAGAACAGTGTCTCTTACTGTGTCACAGGGCCTTGGAAGCACAGGGACATGGAAAGGTGGAAAGTCAGTCACTTCTGACTTACATGATCAGGCAAAAATTGAGATCTCTTATGCTGCTTTCATGAGCCTACCAGAGGGTTAATGTGTTACAAATCTTTCCTTAATGATTTGTAGTTAATTTAAGATTTTATGGAAAAGTCCTTCTTCCTTGGAGACAGATCCTGACTTCCCTGTGCCTTGGATTCAATGCAACATCCATCATTCTCCAGTTTTCCTACAAGTCATGCTGAAAGTCCCGTTCTAACTTTGTCCCTCCTGCATGTCATCGTGCAGTCTCATACAGACACCCAGTTGGCTTTTGGACATCAGTCCCCTTTTCCATGGCTGGGCTGTGACCCCACGGGAGACATCTGGGCTTCCTGGCTGGCCTCCTGGAGGTGAAATCCCCCTTTCTTTAGCCACCTAATCCATTCAGCAGACTGAATGTCTTCTCACTCTCCTGCTGAATGAAAGCTGGTTTTCACTCCCATCTGATCCCTTGTTGTTTCACATAGCTCCTGGAGTAACATTATTCATTCTCCTTTGCTGCTCTTAATTCTTTCATAAGAAACGTGCAAACCAAGTTCCTACTTAAAATATCTGCGCTGGGATGTTTCCAAAACATTTGATCCTTGCTAGGCCAGCTGCTTATTGTGAGGTATCTGTTTGTTCAACACATACCAAGATTCTGCTGCTTGGGGGTTGGAAATGGAAACACAAACATTAATATTGGTCTGGGACCGTGTTTTCCTTGGCAGGTGAAGGCAGCCTGGCACTGAGGGGCCACGAGATACAACTTACCCATTGACACGATGAATACTGCAGTAGACATTACAACAGATTTAAAAGATGAACTAAACTTTTAGATATTGCAGGAGGAAGTTTGAGAGTCAGATGTTTGGGGAATGTCTTTCTCTAAGTCTTGCACCTCCATTCTGTTGCCCACGGTTGTACTGTAAACCCCCATTCCTCAGGGTGTTCTGAAATCTCCACCCCCATGAGCAAAACCAAGGAATGGGTGAGCATGCACAGAGAGTTAAAGCATACCCTGATGTCTGGAAGGCCAAAAGGCAAATAAGAACAGAACCCAGTAAGTATTTCTAAATTTTTCCTCTTTTTTTTCCCCCTTTTTTTTTTAAAGGAAGAGACTTTGGCCTTGATTTTTCAGTGCTTAACACTGGCAGTATTTGTCTGTTATGTTGGCTGCAATCCCAGTTCATACCAAGCCATGAAACGTAGCTGTGTGATAAGTGTGAAGGTGAACCTTCTGGAGTACTGGGGGACTGACTTCTCTGCTGTCTGCCCTCTGGGGGGTTACAGTGTTGTTGTTCTTCCAGAAAAGATCAGAAAGATAAGCCAGGCTTGCTGTCCTGGATGTGCCAGAGTGGTCCAGTGTGTGGTATGAAGGTGCTCCAGCACAGTCTCTCTTCTCAGCAGCAGCTCTCACCCAGCAGAAGCAGATGGCAGCTATCAGAGCTGTGTGAGGTTTGCCATCCATAAAATAAGGCCCAAAGTGTATTTATGTGGTGCAGGGTTTTTCCCCCTCAGGACAGGGCTGGATGATTACTTAAATCTCCTTTAAAAAATGGAAGGGAAGCTATTACCTGTAAAAGAAAGATATGTGTAAGGGCTTGAGTTTTCTTAGAACTTTTTGGACTTAGGCTGGTTTTCTATGGAAATTACCCTCATTGCAATCTCTGTGTCTCTCTTCAGTTTCCCTTGCAATAGCTTTTCAAAATGTTGGTTGAATTTATTCAGATTGGACAGGGGAGAAAAGGTCTCAAAGATATTATCTTTGTATGAGTTTCATAAAAATAGGCATCTAGATAGATGAGACTGTGATTAGTACTGCCACTAAAGGAAGAAAAGCCACTGAAGGCTCAAGACATTATTAAACAGCTGAGAGTCCAGGAGGGAGACTGCCAGGGAAAACCTACCTTTGGACTGTCTCAGGGACTCTGGCTGCTCCTGTTTCCATTCCTTCTGCCACACAGATTGCCCAGCATCCCAGCACTGAGAGCAGCAAAGTAAAATGAGTCTGTGCCTTTTGTCCTGGGTGAATCCCCAGTAGGATTTAGAGCAGGATAGCAGTGCACCCGCAGCACCAGCATGACACATCAGGATCTTCAGAGAGGACTCAGTGTTGGAAAGGGATCTAAATCCCTCAAAACCAGCTGTTCTCCAGCCCTCCACAGTTCACAGGGGACTTTTGCTTGGTTTTGGTAGAGGTCCTTGAAGAGGAATAAGTTGGTCTCTGGTAAGCTTTAGAAAACCTTTTTGTATCTGGGGTCATCATCATTGCTACAAGTTCTACAGGTCAGTGAGCATTGCAGATGGAAGGGACGCAGGAATGTCCAGGGAAGCTGTCACCTGCCTGTAGGACTCTGCAGTGCCCCAGACAGGACTGACCAGCTGGGTGCAGATCCAGGGTCCTGGCTTGCTGCTCTGGTGTTTCCAGGCCAAGGACACCTGGACTGCCTCCATAGCTACACAAGAGGCTAAAACCTCTGTGCTGCCTCCAACCTTGGCCTTTGTAGCCAGCTTAGGCTTTCCTAAGATACACGACCCACCCTCTACTTCCAGCCTCAGAAGGAAGGGAAAACATACCTGGTTTTGCTTTAAATGAAATCAGAAGAGCTCCTGGAGGTGGAGACTTCAGAACACCCTGAGGAATGGGGGTTTACAGTACAACCGTGGGCAACAGAATGGAGGTGCAAGACTTAGAGAAAGACATTCCCCAAACATCTGACTCTCAAACTTCCTCCTGCAATATCTAAAAGTTTAGTTCATCTTTTAAATCTGTTGTAATGTCTACTGCAGTATTCATCGTGTCAATGGGTAAGTTGTATCTCGTGGCCCCTCAGTGCCAGGCTGCCTTCACCTGCCAAGGAAAACACGGTCCCAGACCAATATTAATGTTTGTGTTTCCATTTCCAACCCCCAAGCAGCAGAGTCTTGGTATGTGTTGAACAAACAGATACCTCACAATAAGCAGCTGGCCTAGCAAGCACCAAATATCTCTCATTCCTGAGCACCTTCGGTCCATAGGGGACCATGGCTATCATGAGTTTGAGGCCAGGTGATCTTCAGCCTGTCATGGGCAAAGCCCAATGAGGCAATTTCACAGAAATTCCCACATGAGGGACAAATCTTTCCATACTTTTCCTGAAGACAGGGTCTCTCTGACCCCTTTGCCAGCTCTGCAGTGGCTGCCCTTTGGTGTCATTCAGCAATTCAAGCAAAGATGATGCAGCATCTCGTGGGCAGTGGTGTGCTGGTCTGCAGTTCCCCAGAGGAGGTGCAGGAAGCCCTAATTTTTGTTTAGGATAAGTGTATGTAAATAGGGCTGCATTCTTTCTTCCAGTAGAACTTCATGCATTTGTGATCAATGAGGCCCCCTGGAGCTCTTTGGAAAAGCAGTTCTGTGAGCAGTAGAGCTGCTGAGAGCTGGTTGCCTCTGATTTATATCTCGTGATTAGGTTATCTGGAATTTAATATGTTCCTAGTGCTAGTTAAAGTATCCTCAATAATGTCTCTCTCTTACGTGGAGTCTCTTGTGCCCAAAAAAGACTGTGATCACAGTAGCAGGAAAATATTACAGCCTTACTCATCTCCTTGCCTACCTGCTTTCAGGAAACTTATAAGAACACAAATCTTTTGAGGCAAGTGAATTGCCAAATCAGGTTGAAAATACTCATAAATTCCTAGATACAGACAGAAAAACAAATATGCATGTCACAACTGCATCAGCCTGATTCCTTAGGGAGCCAAGCGTGGCAATGGAGTGGCAAAAAAAAAGTGAATGTCAGTTCCAATGAAAACAGTAATGGTCATGTGTGAGCAGATTAAGTACAGCTTCTGAGAATCTCTCACTACTATTCATTCTGGCTGTGCTTGGCTAGGAATTTATCAATGAATATTTCTGTAATCTGGAGTTGGAAATGCAGTGTGTCCTTATGTGTCAGAAGTAATTTTATTATGATGAGATTTGAGAGGTTGTGCAAGTTTAGTGGAGAGGCAGAGCCAGAATTACATATGAGTGTGTTATGGTCCTGTCATAGTAAGTTCATAGGAGTCCCTGTGTGATCCCAGGCATGCTCATCCACCTCAGGGCCTCTAGAAAAACTCCTTCCTTCCCAGTCCATAATACCTGGTGGCTGGTGGGCAGCTTGTATTGACCTGATTGTTTTATCCTGATCTCAGGGACAACTTGATTCTCCTTGCCTTGCTCCTAAAGAACCCTTACTGTAAATACCTTCTGAAAGGTGTTTCTGTTGGGGGCTCATGTTGTGCCTCTGCCTATGTTCTAATCAGTGTGGTTCTGTCAAGGTAGAGAAATATTTTGAACCTGGTACATGTTAGTTTTAATTGAAGAGGAGAAAAAACACAGCACAGTTAGGTCCTCGGGGAAATGGTGAATTTCTACAGCTGATCCTTTGAAAGATCTCAGTTTTAGAGAGAGGAAAACTGTGAAGAAGCAGCCAAGAGATGGAGAAACAGCTGAAAAATGCCAGCCAAGAGAGTGTGGGAGCTGTGCTCAGAGATTGCTCATGTTTGGATCTGATCCAAATGAACCAAAAGCAGTGTGAGACTTTCCTGCTCACTGCAATTACTTTACTATTAGCAGACCCTTTTAGGCATCTTCTCATTTCACTACTAAGAAGATGGTTCCTGTATCTCTGTGGAAATTTGTCAAAAACAGTTTTGGCACATTGGCAGTGCTGGAGCATGGAAATGCTGCTGCAGAATCACAAGGGACCAGGGTGTTGGAGGCTGATCCCCAGAAGGTTTTGGTCACAGGTTAGAGGAGGAGGTTGAATCCTCTTAAAAGCCCTTTGGCTATTCCAGGCCATGTCCTATGTGAATTCCATAGCCAGAGCTAGCAGTCTGGCATTGTAAATCATAGAAAAAAATCATGGCTATAGATTAGAGTGAGAGGCAAAAGGTGATGGGGTCATGGCTGGGGAGAAAGCTCAAGTATGAGTCTTCTCAAAGAAGACTTGGGATTTTAGAGGAGCCCAGGGCTGCTGCGTTTTCTCTGCTTCCCCAGTGAATTACTTTGCCAATGGTTAAAATCCATTTCAACCTGATTTGTGTGTTTCATCTGGGTGGCAGCACTGACCCAAGGCTTGAACCTTTCTCAGCTGTAATTAATGGAAAAACTGCCTTTAAATGCAGAAAATCAGGAATTGAGTCTTAAGACACTTAAAATGTTACTATCAGTGGAAATATACCTGCCCTGATTGCTCTGTGCTCCACTCAGGTCACATGTTTCAGCTCAGCAGCTCTCAAAATTTCCAATGTATTCACCACCCACATGCTCAGATCTTGAGATGTCAAAGTCATGAGTACTCTTCTTTCTTTTCAAGTAAGTCAGGCCTTCCCTGGCTCTGGAGACAACCTAACAGAAAAGTAGCTGTAGCTAAAGTATTTGCTGTAGCTGGAAACTTTACAGAGATCAATTAATACAGTCAGTTCATGCTCACTGAGAAGTTCTCAGATTTGGGAACTGAAACCTTCAGTGCTGGGATTCACCTCAAAATAAATGGATTTCAAAAGCTTGAGATAAACTTCATTCAGATATTTCTGGGATCTAGGACAAAAAAAAAAAAAAGACATCTGTTTTGTTTAGAGGCCACAATGAAAGTTTGTTTTTAGATATTTATTATTTTAGACGTGGTTTCTCCCCTGTGTAGGATTGTGGTCCCTTGGTAGATCTGCAGAACCACTTTACAGGAAGAGCAAACCAATATAATGCACAAAATATCACTGCAGTCAGTGCTCCATAATTATCCGAGTGCACGAACCTGAAGGGTAGGATTATTCTTTATTTTCTGTGAGTATCCTATAACAAAGTAATGCCAGGAGTTGTTTAAATTGCCTTGGATGCCTTGTCCCCATATCTCCATGGAGTCAGTGTGTGGTAGGGCTGAGCTGAGGGACAGAGGAGCAGGGAAGGGCACAGACCATGCACCCCAGAGCTCAGCTGTCCTTTACTTTGCCACTGCAGAGTTTCTGGCTGTGGTTTGCACTCCCAGCACCATGAGGGGGCAAGGAAAGGTGGCAGACTGTGCTTAATGATCCCCACTCAGGCACAGAAGGAGGTTCAGGATGATGGCAGGGAGCCCGTGGGGCACAGGGGCGGCTTGACTTACACTCTGTGGGCTCTCCCTGTCAACTCAGGATTTCTCTGAACCATTAATAATGATGTGATGTTTTAGCTGGGGGGAAATATGTGCATCTTGAAACCACATTTCTAGCTTCCACGCACCCCATTCCAGCACTCATCTGTAATTATTGAATAAGGTTAATGGATTATTTAGCAGGTTTCTCCAGCCATTATCAGAGAGCACACTGTTTATGTGGCTGGCCTCTCCTGTTCTGTCAGTGTCATAAGCTACTCAATTAGAAAAGGGGAAAAAAATGTATGTAATAGGTAACTATGGTTACCTGTGATGTGGGTTTTTAAGAAGTGCTCAGAAACCTAGTGGCAACAGAGTTTGGAAGTTCAGAGCTGTAATTTATTCAAGAACTCTCTTGAATCAGAGTATCAAAAGCATTTAGAATAGATTCAGAACATATTCTTTTGTGGAACAGTATTGCAGTCCTAGGCAGAAGCCAGTGTACAGACCAACTGCTTGCTCTGCTCACGAGAGAAGGAAATAGGAGATGGAGAGGGGTAAATACGCCCTTATTCCACTTTTCTCCTGTAGAGCCTGGTAGCCCTGGCACTGGAATAGCTTGTGAAAGTGGTGGTTTCTGGAAGAAGTGCTTCCATTATCCTGTTGTTTCCCTATTTACCCTGAAATGCTGATTTTAAAAGTGATGAAAACACAGAGCCCTGAAGTTGTGCGAGCTGCAAATAAAGCTGTGTGCCTCAGAAATTCAGTCCCAATCATGGTGTTTGCTCAGAAAAGAAAACAAAATCCTTCATGCTTAATTTAATGAGGACACAGAATAGAGCTAACAGCTTTTAATTGGACTGAAAGTGCTCTATGAAACACGTCTTGAGGTAAAAAATTGCACCTCTCAAGTGTTTTGGGGGGGGATCAGTGGAATTCTGTACATATTTGCCTTTTGCAAAGCAGGGAGCTGTGGTGGGCTCTTCCTGTGGGATTTTTGTCTGACCACACTGCCCCACAGTGTTCCCTGTCTGCTCCATGGGCAGTGCCCAAGAGAAGGGGAGAGTAATTTCAGCTTTCCAAAAAACAGGCTCAACCAAACCAGCCAAGTACACAGGGTGCAGGAAAGACCTGTTTTGTCACATATTTTATTATCATAACATGTAACTATGTAAGAAAAATACTGGAAAACCTTGCATCCAGTGCATGACATGCCAGTTGATCAGCACACTTCCAGTGGAAAATTATCTGCTTCAGGGTCAGGAGTAATTTCCCAAGAAAGCTGTCCAAAATAAAGTTTGTAATTAAGAGAAGACATTGGACTCTTCCCTCTGTTAGCAGTTTGCTGGATCCCACCTTCACACAGGTGGTTTTGCTTTGCCCTAAGTTCATTTCCTAGCAGGCCAGCAGAGAAACTCTGAAATGCTGAATGCTAAATGATTCCCCCCATTCCTCCTGTTTAGCTAACTTCAAACACAAAGCATGAAATTTGCTAAAGGTGCATAAAGTTGGAGATACTGCAGATCAGTCAGGTGCAGGGCATGGCCATGAAAGGTCAGGGTATGGCATGGTTTGGAGTGCTGGAAAGTTTCCAGTGTGTTTGCACTGGGGCTGTGCTTGTTCTGAACCTGAGAGAAGGCTGTGCTTGTATCTGTTAATGTGGAGGTTCCTTATTAATAGGCTGCACACTTCATTGATTTTTAATTAATTTCTGAAGAGACACAGAGGATAAGTGCTGCAGCCCACAGACATCTCTGTGCTTATTGCAGTCCACATCTCTATTGATTGCCTGCCTAAGGAGCAGAAGTAATCCATTTTAAATACACTTTCCTGGAGAGACTGAATGCACTGCACAATACACTCTCCTGACTGTAATTGCATTGGCAAGAGGTCAGTGGCTGGGTGGGGGAGAAGCAGCCTGTTGTTCAAGTCTGCTATTGTGGGCTTCCTTCCAGGAAAGCCAAGTGATCTCCCTGGTGGGCAGTTTGGAACTGCAGCATCAGGAAAGCTCTGGTCACTGCTTTACACCCCCTTTACAGTTGCACTGGGAACTCCTTTATAGGCTGCTTTTTGCCTCTTCAGAGGAAGAAGCTGGAGCAGGTCTAACTGAAGCAATTAATGTCAGGGAGAAGAATAGCATTCAAAAAGCCCGTTCAAATTGATACCTCTCTTTGGTTGCCACTTTGAAAAGCATCAAACACATTCCAGGAGTACATGATCCACTGGGAGATGAAACCTGAAGTCTCTGAGCACTCCACATATCAGCAGACAGGTGTGTTCCTTCTGCTGGCATGTGTAGCACAGGTTACTGAGATTTGCTTTTGAAACAGCAATTTGATACAGCCTTTGTCATAAGGACTTTGATCCTGCCAGTCCCTAAGCTGTAGTTGCTTTGCAGTGAGTGTTACTGCCCAGCAAGGAGAGTTTTGCAGTAATAAGTTTGTTATTCAGGCAGTTAGTTCCTGTTTAAAGGCCTCTTTCACAGAAAAAGGTGATCTTGGTGCAGTTGCAGCCAGAACTGCACAAAGTTCACTGGTGCTACACTTTGTGTAAGCACAGCTACCAGCTGCAATTACTCTCTCCTCTTTGGGCTGCAGGCCCCTGTGTTGGGGAGAAAGAAATAGGAAAGTCTTATAGAAATTATTGCCTGGCAAAAGATGCTGAAAGTATAGAAATTACAAGCAAGATTGAAATGAAGACAAGTTTTGAGATACCAAAACTCGGTTACTGAATAAACTGAAACGCAATGGTATGGCCACCACATGTAATCTCCCTCTTTGACTGAACAATGGCCTTCCTTGATCAGACAATGGCCCTTGCCAGCCTGTAGGTCCAAGGGTCAGAGCAGACTTTACTAACTTAGTATAAGGTATAAAAAGCAGTTTTTAGGGTTTAAAATATAACACCATATGTTAATACAAGGATGTTCATAGGCTGTGTGTAAATGCTATGGAATTTGTATCTTGTCCCAGACTGGTCAGTGAAAATTAGAATATTCAGCATAGAACATGATTTATTGTATTGTAAGCGAGAACCACGGTATTTCCAATTCCTCTACCTCTCTCTCTCTCACCTCTCTGACTGCTCTGGGCCACACCTGGCAGTTCATGGCAGGTCTCTTACCCCCACACTCTTTATCACAATAAACCTCATGCTCTAAGACCAGTCTCTAAAGATCTCTGTCTCCGTCCAAACTGCATCCACACACCACAGAGGCCATCCAACAGGCACATCAGATTTCTACACCCCTGTGCTGTGGCTTTCTTCAGAGCTAATAGGAGAACATCCCTGTCCTTTGCAGCTCTTTGGGAATAAGGGAGAGCAACGTCTGTCCACACAGCCCAGGAGGCTGGGACACCTGGTGCAGGTAAAGGGGTAACACAGCCAGTATCACCCAGTTTGCCCACTGAATGGAGAATGGAGCTGGCAGGGGAGAGCAGCTTGCATCCAGCAAGCACCTGAATGAATAGCAAAATGGAGATGAGACACAATTCCACAGCTCCCTCCCTCACGAATCTCATGCTTGGGAATGAACTTTGCAGCAGCTGCAGGGATGTGACTGTAAGTGGGACCCCAACTCAGAGCCACATCCAGCATGGCCAGTATTGAAATAAATACCTGCTCTGCATCTCATGGCTTATGCTACTTAATGTTATTTATGTAACATCTTTCATCAGAAGAATGTGAAGTGCTTCACAGACTCTTTATATTCAGCACCACCTAATCCAGAAAGCTGCATAATTTGAGGGAGCCTGGGAGACAACTCATCTTTCCACAGCAGGTCAGACAAAGGACATGTTTGATGATGCAGTGGAACAAACTCCCCTTCTGGTGTTGCCTGAGGAGCTTCAGCACCTACCCAGGATAGAGAGCTTTATTTCAAGGGCCCCACAATCTCAGAATTGAGAACCAGTCAATTCAGCAGTGACCCACTTACCTGTGCCATGAGGGTGTGAGATGACATTGCCGAGATATTAATTTAGTATTGGAGTGGGTCTGGGCCCATCAAAATGTCTGCTCAGTCCAGTCAATTAAGTAAAGAAATGTCATAAGCTTATGAAATTGCATCTCCTCTCATTTCTTTCCACTCTTTCTCCCTTTATGAATCACTTGTCATTTTGGAATAGACTGCATTTTTCCAGTAATTCTCATCTAATCAGCCTCACAGCCTCTTTCCCTTCACTTTTGCTTCTTGACTTTATTTCAACCGGTTGTGCTTTAACATCACCTTTATTTTGTGTCTTGGGATGGAGTTTAGCAGTGTAGTAAATCAGGCCTTTGGACTCCTATTTCTGGAACAAGTAAACTGCAGCTGCCACATGGTTCAAAGCAAATATCTGGTGCTGACTTCCTTTTATCCAGACTTGTTCTTTTGGTGTGCAACTGGCACATCTATATTGCCATGGGTAGTGTGTGTCCTCCTGTGGTTGATATGAAGCCTACTCATCCCATTTTTGTGCTTCAGCTGAGCCAGCCCAGGTGTGAGCAGACAGAATTTGTACTTCTGAGTGAGCCACAAGTGGAGAGATGTAAGACTCACCTGTGTTCAGAACATGACTGCTCTTTTGACAGCAGAACTAGCTCCAGTTACCTGTGCAGGAGTTGGATTTTCACTGTTTGCCTTCCATGGGGTTAATAATCCATCTGCACCAGGATGCCATCTCTTGAGTCAGGTACAGATAGTCTTGGTCTTGCTTCTGTGGATTCTGAACTGTTTAGTCTGAAAACACTTAGCAAAGTCACAGCAGGGCTGTGGGGACAACGCTGTTATCAGCAGTGTCCCCTCTGCTCCTGTCACACCTGCTTGGATGGCAGATCTGGCAAAGTTTCTGTCATCTGGTCCTGCTCAGGTGGACAGGACCAAAGCAACTGTAGGAAAATCCATATATTTATATCAACTTTATGTCCTAAGTGCATCTGAAGATGGCCAGCTTGAGATAAAAGCACTTTTACCCTGAGATACAGCTTGCTACACATTAAGAGCACATTGCTTCAAACTCAAACTGAAGAGAAGTGAAACCTTGAGAGAGCTTGTCAAGTGAGCAGGAGATGGGAAGAAATACACTACTATCACATAAACTTTCTTTGTCTGCCCTTTACCAAAGAGAGAGAGATTAACTCACCCTCTGTAACTGAATTGAACTCTTGAATATTTGGGCTTATAGCACAGCACAGGATGCAGGACTGGTTGTCCCTTGCCAGCTTCACCAGGGCTGGCAGCACTCTAGGCATTTTCAGAAATCCTTGGGAGGTGAGCTGGTGGAGCTGTGCTTAGCAGGAGGTGTGAGCCCCCAGCTCAGGCTGGTGGCACCTCCCTGCCCTCCCCTTGGTTGTGAGGGTGACCTGCAGTGCTAGCTCCAGAGCCAACCTGCACAGGACATCACACCTCTGCAGCTGAGTCAGTGCCTTTCAGAGCAGTGTCAGTCCTTCTCTCCCACAGCTCTCTCTGCAGGAGCAGCTACCTGGATGAGTGTGGTTGCTCCTGACAACAAAGGGCACAGTGTTTTCCTTGGAAGTGCATTATACGCGGGCAAAATTACATCCTTTCCATGGGGTATGCAGGTGAAAAGATGATCATTTGAGGCTTTCTGCAGTGATTCACATTATTAAGCGAGCCTTGAGTTATTAGGATGGTAGGAGAACAGTCTCCAAGGCTGCAGATTAATGTCCATGAGACTTAAGTTGGACTTGAATTTTCTTCCTTCATGTACTTGAAGAATGAATTTCGTGAATCTGCCACGTGTGCTGGCTTTGGTGGGTGGAAGTTATTATCAAAGAAAGACAGGTTGCTCTTAATTCCTGGGTGAGATAAGATCAACACACGCTCAATTTAGGGAAATAATTCTATTTAGTGTAGAAAACAACTAAAAATCACACAGAAAAAAAGTACTTATAGGGGATTTGCCATGGGCTGGTAATGCTGAAGATCTTGGGGCAGGTGAAGGTCTTTATACTTGCTTTGTAAATTTGATTTATTCTTGCAAAATGATGTCTTGTGTGGTACAAGACAGAAGACATATGTTAAACTTCATTTAGTGATTCAGCACACTTCAGTAAATCTTCAGCAATTATCCCAAAAGGACTTTGCATTTAATGACTTACATACCTGTTTGAATTCTGTCCTGAGTAATGCATTCCTTTTTTCTGGAGGTGAAATCCAGGCACCTGAGGGAAAGCTCTTTGAGGCAAGACTCATGCAGTTCAGAGCTGGGCATTCCCTGCACAGCAGCTGCCACTTTTGAAACAAATCCAGAAGCATCCTCGGCAGAGAGGTGGGACTCCAAAAAGTCCAGAAAAGGGAAGGAAATCAAATTCCAGCATCTGAATCAGTCTGTGCTCATACCTCTTACACTGTGAGCTGTACAAATGGAGGCTGTGCTCAAAGCTTCCCCCAGAAACTGGGAGGCAAATTACAGCAGTAGCAGAAAGCAACACTGGTTATAATAAATTAAGGAAACAGCAAATTGTGGCCACAACTTCAAGGCAGATCTCATGGGACAAACCTGTGATTTGACAGAAAAATTTCATTTTCCTTTTTTAAAAAATCCTTTTATTCTCCTATTTCCTTTACCAGTCCAGCTTTGGTGATACTTCCACAGCACTGAAAATCCTAATACTTTATGAACCTAATTCAAAGTTTTCTGAAGTTCTGAAGTTCAGCACTTGGAAAGATCAGAAAGCTATCTCTGATCATTGTCTTCTCTTGGCCCATGGATTTTTTGACACAAAGTCTCCTTTCCACTGTCCCACTTCAGTTTATTGCCAGTACATCATCTCATTTTCAGGTCTGATATTTTTCTTGTGAAGAGGACTGTATCTGAAGTGACTGTTCCAAAGCTGTCAGAGAGCCAGGGAATTTGTAAACACTCCTTAATAAAATTGCAGAAGAGCTTTTTTTTCCCATAGCTCTTAACAAATGACTTTAAGTCTATTCAACTCATAAAATGTCCTCATGGCCTATTTGGGCAGGGATGCCACCAGCTGTGTATTTTTATCATATTTCTGTATCATATTAAAAGATTAAAGATTCATATAGAGTTTTTTTCCTGCCAAGTTAAAAAATGTCTTCAAGTGGTTGTTCTCTGCATAATATATGTTTAGACAGTATTGCTGCAGAGAATACTGTAGGATTCCCTTTTTTACATTCTTTTCCTTCCACTTGGATAGTCTCATTTATTGAAAATATATACATATATATCTTTTCATTTATACTTCTGCCACCCACATCTAAAGTTTGTTGATAGAGTATCAGGAAAATCAAACATGTTTACACTGGGTATTCGCAAGAGGATTTGCATTTCTGCAGACCATGGCCTCTGCAGAGGATTTTGTAGCTGCCAGCCAACCCTACAGGGGCTTTTAGATAACACAGGTGGGAGACACCCCAAGAAGGCTGTTTGAGAGAGGTGAAGTGTGAGTACAATGATTCACAGGCAGGTATTTCTGCCCTCTTTCTGGTCAGAAAAGAAATTCAGCTGTGGTAGTGCTGAGGAGCAATGCAAGGTGTTGGTGGTTATGTGTCTCTCTAGTTCCTGAGAGAGTGTGAGTTTAGGATGAATAAAATGGAATCTTACTAAAATGATGCCAAATAATTGCACAAAATTGGAATAAATGGAAGGGAATGAATAGAATAAACAGCAAAACATCCTAAAGCATTAACCTATAGGTTTTAAAAAATGCTTGAAATTAGAGACAGGAATATAAGACCAAAGAGGCCTGGTTAAGAATTTGGTTGTGTAAGTCTTTCAATGAAGGATGTTTTTGCACACCTTACCATCCATTCTTGCCATCATTAACTAGAAACAGGAAGCTAAAGCCTTGGTACAGGTCATCTGTTTTGATTTTGACAAGACAAAGTCTGTGTTTTCATTTTGGCCAAAAGACATCTGCAGTATTTTCATATTGTTTCAGTGTGGATAGGTACAAGTTAATCTATTAAAAATTGTAGTTTTCCTTGGGCCTGAAGTGTTCTGATGCCAGCAGAATTCCCTCATCAACTGGTACCATGGTGTGATTCTTGTGTGACTCACAATTGTTTAGCCCACAAGATTTGCCTTTTTTTCTAGCAGTTTTATTTTGATGTCAAAAAGCATTAGTCTTTTAAAGACTTACACTAATGGTCAAAAGCCAAAAGTATTGATTTGCAATTGGCAGGGGGGTGCTTGCTTCAACTAGCAGTGCTTCTAAAAGAATAACTTCAGTTGCTTTATGCTAAAGAGTCCCTGTGTCCTCTTTCAAAAACCTTTAGTGCTGACTGCATGGAATAGTGTTTATGCCAAACATTCTCCCATGTATTTTCAAGGCTTTTATTGGTGATTGCATTGAATTTTTTCACTTAAGACCAGTTTAGGGCTCCATTTGATGATTTTTGTACAGACATCCGCTTTCATAGAATCCTCGAGGTGGAAGGGATCTTAAAACCCATCCAGTTCCAGCCCCAGGGACACCTTTCACTCTCCCAGTTGGCTCCAAGCTCTGTCCAGCCTGGCCTTGGACACTTCCAGGGATGGGGCAGCAACAGCTTCTCTGGGCAACCTGAACCAGGGCTGGGTCCAGAGGCCAGGCTGGGTCCAGGGTGGCAGCTTGTATGGTAACAGGTACCTGTGAGCTCCTTAGGCAGTGAAGGGATAATAAAATCTGACCCCTGGCACTGAGTAATCTGGTTATTTTAATCACGACATGTGACTCTCTGAATTTTCATCTGTATTATGGGATAATATGATCTCTTTGGTATTCAGCAATAACTTTTTTAAAATTATCATATATATTATACAGAGCTAATACATTAAGAGATACCTTAAAGGCAATTGTCAAGTGTGTGATTTCATCTCTAAGTTCTAATAATGCTGGTTAATGTCATAAATGCCTTTTAATGAAATTATAGGCTTGTAACCCTGCCCAGCTATCCTTTGTGTGTCATATAATTAATAAGACCAAGCTTTGGTGTTGATCTCAGTGTCACAAAGCAGCATGCGAATTTCCATACTGATGGTAGATGGTTAGTCTCCCATCAGAATAAGAATAAGGTTAAGGCCAGGCAGCTTGAGTATATGTTACCTTATCTTTAAAGGCAGCTGGATGGGCTTGTTAACAAAAGTACTTCTAACAGAATATATATGCTCATAAAAAAAAAGGGCCATTGATCTAATGCCATATTATAATACTACAGGCAATATTTTAAGGGAGTGAAAAGGTAAGGGAGTTGCAGCACCTGGAATAAAGAATTGTTTTCCTTCTAATCCACTGAGGATAGTGAAAATTTGTGACCAGCTTAAAAACCATTTGAAGATGGACAAGAGTCTTCATCTTGAATTAAAGACACTTGCCTGGAATGTAACAGAGCTGGGATTGTTTCCCAGTGTGGTCTAATTTCTGGGAGGCTTTGGCTAAATTGATTATTTTTTATGCTCATTAGATTTCCTGTCTGAAAATCAAGGGCTGTAATATTTCTTTTCTTTGTCTCACATTTCCAGATTTTAAGCTTGCTGAAGCAAAAGAGTTATCTGTATTTTATTTTGTTGGGTTTTTTCCCTTTGGTAATTGAATCTTTTAGAATCATTCATACTGGAGTAACTCAAGGTCATCTAATCCTGCCTCCTGCTCCGAGCAAGAGCGATGCTGAACTTCTGCCCTCTAGGCCATTTTCTCATTGTAAATACTCATAATTGAACCAGACATTTTGCATGTCACCAGTGAAAATTAGTTCTCAAAAAACACATAAGACTTATTAGCATGATTGTACTGTTCTTATTCCTTCAGGGAATGATGTACCTGGAAGAGAGGAGACTTGTCCACCGGGACCTGGCAGCCCGTAATGTCCTGGTGAAATCGCCAAACCACGTGAAAATCACTGACTTTGGCTTGGCCAGACTCCTGGAAGGGGATGAAAAGGAGTATAATGCTGATGGGGGGAAGGTGAGTACTGAGAATGTCTGGAAGTAAATCTGGCATGCTGTGACAAACCTCCTGAAGTTACTCCTTCGGTCAGTGTGTCCCTGTGGGACTGTTACCTGTGTAAGAGAGTCTGGCAGTGACTGAGCAAAGCCCTGCCTTCCACACGAACTGTGCTGTGAAAGCACACATAAAAGCTGCTCATTTTGTGCACAGTGAGCTTCTCCAGGGACTGATATAATTGCATGAGCAGTTTTGACACTCAGGTTTTTTTCACGTGCTCCAGTTTGTGTCTTGTTTTGAATATTTGGGTTCAGTGAGTGATGGATGTTCTGGAGCATTCCTGCCCAGCCTCTTTCTCTGACCAGTGTATACCTCAATCACATGCCCATTTTTCCAGACAAGTAATTTTTGTGAAAACAAAAGAGAAGGCCACAGATCATGAGGATTTAGCTCTTCTATCACATTGGAGGAGCCTGCATATGTTATGTCTTGCATCCACCTCTCCAATACCATACTGAACTCCAGGCCACTTAAAGCCAGCTTGAGGATAATTTTGGAACCAGACGTTTTCCCCTATTACTTTCCAGTAAACCACACCATGGCCATGTAGTGCCTTACCTCATTTCTGCTGCATAATAAAATTCAGAAGGCAGTAAGTACGTGGTGCTTCTGGCTGCTCCCTAAACATCTTGAAATTCCCCATTTCAATCTGTCACAGAATCCCAAAGGAATTGCTTCACCTGTCATTCCTTTTCCTGGATGTTCAGTTTGCTTTCTGTCTGCTTGCTATCTGTAGTTTTTTGTCCTCACTCATGCCCCTGTCTGGGACTAACAGCTGTTGCCAGTGTGTGTTGTTCTCCAGGATGAGCTGCTGCCTTGTTTATGTGGCTGCTGCCCTTGGATCACCTGGGCAGGTCAGTCAGGGAGGTGCAGAGCTTGAGAGGAGCCACCAGTGCTTTCCCATTTCCCCATGGAAAGATACTTCCTGGCAGGGAAGGTGGGGTTTTGGCAGCTTTCCCTGGTTCCTTCATTTGTGTAACCCTCTTCTCAGTAACCCCTCAGCCTCTTCCTTCCATCTGACAATGAATGACAGGAAAAGAGTTGATCCTTGCGAACCAGCTGGTCCCTGGCAGCTGTGTCTTGGACTTGTTACCCTGCTGAGAGCTGTGGAACAGGATTAATGTCCGATATATCATTTCCCAGGTCCAGGGAAGCATCCTGTGAAAGCCAAAGGACATTGGCAGCATCAAGTTGTATTGAGAGCGTGTTGAGGGAGATTCAGACTGGACAATCAAGTGGTTGTCAATAGAGGTGGTGCAGTTCCCATCCTTGAAGGTTTTCAAGTCCAGACTGGACAAATCTCTGAGTAACTTGGCCTGATCTCCTGGGCAGCCAAACCTGCTGTGAACATGAGGTGGGACTAGAGGCTTCCTGAATCACTTAGAGCCTGAGTTATCCCATAATGAACAAGGCAGCTTTACTCTTTCAGCAACTGTTCATGTCTGGGATACAATGGGAATGAAAGCAATGCACTTCTGCAGAGTTTAGTGGGGGAGGATGAGCTGTCTTTGCAAGAGTTAAGGCAGCCTTTATTCCAAGGTGCTATTTTTGCTGTAACTCTATAGGTTATGTTCATTAGTGAACTTCATGGAAAGTAGTTTCATAAGGGTTTGAATGAAGACACATCCTCTGCTTTTACACCCACCATCTGTTCAGATTTTGCCTGCAGTTACTCATCCCTTTGGTTTATTCCAGGACCTCTTCCATAGTTCCTAATTGGAGGCAACTCATACAAGCCCTTGCCAGGTAAAAATCTGTTAAGTGTTTGTCCATCAGGAATTCACGGACTGCAGGGCTGTGCTGGCCCAGCTCAGGAATAGGAAACACCATGAATCCAATTTTAACATGAACTCGAGAGGGTGGGCTACAATGCAGGACTGGGGTTTGGTTTGCCTGCACACCCTTCTCTGCCAGGAGAGATGAGCTCACCCCAAAGGTGATTCACTGAATGTGAGGCTGCTGACTTTGGGGAGCAGCTTCTCTCACTGCAGTGCTGGCACAGAGAACTGGGATGGCTACATCTCTAACAAATATTAGGACTTAACAACAAAGCACTGCAAATTCTCCTCATTGCCTGTTTACCATCATCATGATGGTGATGGTGATGATGGGGATGGTGAAGTGCTATGGTCACTGCATTGTAACCTGGCCTCATTAGGGAACAGACAAGATAGCAGTGTTGCTATCTCAGATTGCAGAGATTGCAGACTGTACAGGAAAAAAAGCTTCTGCATTCCACCTTCTCTGCTGTGTTTCAGATTTAGGGGAATTGTATGCAATTTTTGCGTTGGTCTCTTTTTTACACAGGTTTGATGAAAACATGAGTTGTTCCACTACTTCTGAATCAGTAAATATCAGAAGTTCTGCAGGTAACTGGTCCATCATCTACTGGTCCATCATCTCACCTCCAAGTTTTATGAGGCACAGCCCCATTCTGGAGGGCAGGAACATCCATTTCCTCTGTGAACAGCCATTTCCTCTGCTTTTTTCCAAGCTTGCCATTGAAGGAGGCAGGGAGAAAGTTGATGACTTCATACAGGATCTGTTTGTCTTATTTTAATAATGCATTTCTAAGGTTACATTTCTCTTGTCCTTCCCTAGATGCCAATTAAGTGGATGGCTCTGGAGTGCATACACTACAGGAAATTTACCCATCAGAGTGATGTGTGGAGCTATGGTAAATCTTCACGTGATTAGTTTAAAAAGTTGTGTCTTTTAAAGTGTTAAACCAAATTGTGTTAGTATGTTAAATATACCCTCTTTTCTCAAATGAATTAATCCCTGCGGTGTTTGCTCTTTTAGTTTTGGGGGTTTTTTTTCCTTAAAATGTGTAACTCTAAGCAGCAATTGTTACTGTCTCCTGTGTTACTTCCCTGCTCACTGAAATATTTTATCATGATGTTCCCCGCTGGGGTGAGTGCCGTGAGGTCTGGTCTGGTAGCAGCTTGGCTGATTATTATGACAGAAGAAGACCTCTTTCAGCTTAGCCACAGATTCATAAAAACACAGCTGCAGGTCACAATTTTCAGCAGTCTTTGAAAAGCTCAACTCTAAAAGCCATGAATGTCAAAAAACATTTTCAGGCTTATGGGACTTTCTCTACCTAGAGTCAGATAAAAGGGAATTTGTCATAATACAGAGCAAATATGGCAAGAGAAAGAGAAGAAAGAGACAAGCTCTCCAAACTAACTAGAACAAGCATCTATTTAATTTCCCAGATAACTTGGGAATTGGTGAGCTACACACACAGAGAAAAAGTCATATTTGAGAAATGAGGTGTTCGTTCAGAGTTGCTAATGGTTATTCAGATGAGCTGTTTGCCACATCTGCTGAGGTCTCTGACTGTTTATCTGGTATAGCTGTTACTAATAAAATCATGTATACCTTTGTAAATGGAAATTTTCAGCAGTATCTGGGGCTATGGAGTCCTATTTGCATTTCCTGTTGCCATATCATTTGAGCCCAAAGGGTGTACAGCTCTATTCATTACTCACTTTTACCTGTGGGTAGCAGCAAAAGACACTGTTTGCTGTGGCTGGGTAGCTGCCCTCCTCTAGTCAGATGAAAAAAGCCTGGGAGAATTCAATTGATCTCATAAAGCTGCTCTTTCTCTTCAAATTCTGCATACCCTGGATCACTCAGGAAAAAATATGCCTTCATTTATGAAATTCATTTTAAATGCAGGAAGCCCAGAACATTTGTAATCAGAAAGGAAAAGACCATAAACAATTGACAAGCTATAGTTATTTAATATCAACAAGGAGATGAATGAGGATGAAATTAATGTGGTTTACTCATGTGGTAATTTTGCCCATCACTTTTCACATTAGCATAACAGTTGTCAAACTATGGCACTGATCTGGAGGTGTGCTTAAAATTACCTTTGCCATACCAATAAAAGTTAAACAAAATGGTATGAGAGCAGCGTTTTCAACATATAAGATTCTGTTTGGGCACAAATTCTTTTTTACTTATGATATATGATCTTTATTTCCAGCTCTGAAGCCCAAACAAATCCTATGGCTTTCAAAAAGAGAATCTTGTACAGCACTATCATAAACTCAAATCCATAAGGTGATTTAAGGAAAAAAATGATATCAGTGGCTGTGAATGACTTACAAGGCAAAGCCAACGACCTAATGTAACTCAATGCAGTACCTTTGTGGGAAATTGATGCTCTAAGTTAGGGAACATCTGTGCTTTTTCCCCTTAAAATAATAGAGTACATCAGCCATTCATTTCCCTTTTTGATAAAAGAGCATGATGCATTCTTTTGTTATTGCAGCCATTTACTTTACCACCCTTCATTTGTCTCAGACCTTTCTCGTGTGCCTCAGGTCTATCATGCCATTTCTTACACCAATAAAAATGAGGGAAGCTGCTTTTGAAGATTACCACAAAATGCTGTTTCACCATTTTCCAGAGTTTGTAACTGGCAGACTGTCATGGTTTAGCTGCCCAGATGGCAGCTAAACACTCTGTAGCCACTTGCTCAACTTCTCCTGTCCTCCCAGCCCGAACTTCAGTGTTTTTGCAGGCACTGGTGAAGAAGAGATTGCAGTCCAGAACTGGGCCAGGACACTCTGCTGTGAGATTGTGAGGGAATCTGAGTGTGACCTCCAACACTGACACCCTTTCTTCTGCCTAGGAGTCACCATCTGGGAGCTGATGACCTTTGGTGGGAAGCCCTACGATGGAATCCCGACTCGGGAGATCCCCGACCTCTTGGAGAAGGGAGAGCGGCTGCCCCAGCCCCCAATCTGCACTATTGATGTTTATATGGTGATGGTGAAGTGTAAGCAATTGTCACTTTTGATACCCCTGTGCTCGCTGCAAGGGGGGCCCTGGTTTAGAACACTTGCATAGGCAGTCTCTGACAGAGCTGGAAAACAGGGCAAGCTGCTGCTGCAAAACAAAAGCTTCCCAAGATATTGTAAATTCCATTTAAATACTGTCTGCACATCTTTTGCAATTCTGCAATTGTTGGCCACGAAGGGCCGAGTTAGCTCAGCTTCTTATTACTGTCAGATGTTATCTCATATACTTGCTGCGAAGTCAAAATTGCATGATTGTTATTGTAAACCCTTGTCATGACAATTGATTCTGATGTGAAAAAGATAGTATTAAACATAATTATGGCACATGGATACCCAGCCAGTGAAGGCTGTGAGGAGAAATCCAGTTTCCAAATATTGAGGAAAGAAACCACTAATGTTTTATTGTTAGTAGATGATTGCAGATGATTGCAATAGTAACAATAAAAAATAAAATTAATAGAAGAAATGCTACAGAGAGGATTATTTTTTATCATTCTTATTCCAGTACAAAAATTTATGAATACTTTTACTTTAGTAAAAAAGGAAAGAATTCTGCACATGGTTTCTTCCAATTTTTTTCCAAGATACCCCCATAATGACTGTATCCTCCAAGGTTATGCTTCTAATTTAAAAAGAATTAGAAATCTCTCTCTGATATTTCTGGCTTAATTTAAGTGAGATTAACATACAGACATCTCATCTATCATAAATATACTCCTTTCCCTTTTGCTTTGTACACAAAAGCCCTGAAAAAAATAAAAAGGACAACTAGAAGAAGTAAATTAAGTATATTCCGAAACCAGTTGTACTGTGCATGGAGGTGTGGCAATTAAATCATGCAAGGGCTTTGTTGAGTGCAAAAATGTCCTATCTGGTGAGACACATCCTTAATAAAACACAGTCAGTGCTGATATCTAAATGTGCAAGATGGAGAAAATTGCAAGGTGGTGCTGCTGTCTCTGGGACAGAGAGGAGCCCAGTAAATTAAGAAAAATTTCATGCAGTAAGGAACAATCTAGTCTCACCAAAACCAGGTGTTTCCCATTCTATGCATCACAGAATTCTAACTTTTCATTTTTCTGGGTTCTTATTGCAACTTTTCTTTGGGCCAGAGCTATCAAGGTCTTCAAACTTGTGCGTTTAAAAAAAATTAATTATTTCCTCCCTTGACACTTAACTGTTGTTTTGTCTCATTTTTCATCCAGGTTGGATGATTGATGCTGACAGTCGGCCAAAATTCAAGGAGCTGGCTGCTGAATTCTCTAGAATGGCTCGAGACCCTCAGAGATACCTGGTAATTCAGGTAAGCAACCCTGCAGCATCACAGGGGATAATAATTCTGTGGTGTCTGTGACACCAAACTATTAGGGGCATTGCCTTTGAATCTTTTGAAGTTCAAGGTGCTCTTGAACCTACAGCAAATGGTGGCCACAGTGTTATACAAGCATGAAGCAGAATGGGCTGTGTCAGTATCTCAAAAATAATAATATTATTAATACAACAATCTGAAATTAATGTCCTGAGCTTGTGTTTATGAGCACATATACAATCTCTGGCTTTGCAAGCTGCTCAGTGACTTGCATTCCCCCATGACACTGGGGACAAAGTTTGTCCATCAGCAGAGGGTGGATCTATTTTTAAACCAAGGACTTCTTTGGGTCTAAAATAGATTAGGCTGAGTCTTTCCCTTGCACTACTGAGATCACAAACAAGTTTCTTTTCACAGCCTGAACATGAAAGTTTTTTAGAAGATAGGGAGTTGTCACACTGGTACCTCTAATGCTAGGGAGGAGCTTCCCTCTAGGTTTTCCTTATGCTCTGAGGGCTCTGGAGGCTTCACATCCAGAGTTTTGAAGGGTTCTTCCTTCATGGGTTCATGCCATGAAACTGCCCTGTGGCAGCAGGGTGATACTGGTGAGTACAGGAGCTGGAGCTGTGTGTCCTGAGCACAGGCATGTGTCCTTCCCTAAGCCTGTGGCAGCCTAGACCTGTGCATGTGTTTATTACAGCTCAGACTCAAGCCACAGAAAGTGCAAGGTTCTTAGGTAAGGACCCAGTGTGGGAGCAGTTCAAAGAAAAATGGAAACTTAAAAGTGAGGTGATGGTGAAACACCAGAGACCAGAGCATGGGAATAGTTTGATCCAGGTAATGATATTCTCATGCTCTATCTCATGCTCCACATCATGGAGCACAGGGCAGAGGTGCTCCCAGCTGATCCTCAGCCTCACTCTGACATAAGAATTCCTAGTGGAAGAGCCTCCAGGGGTACAGCCAGTGCCACTTCATGTCTCCCAAGTGTGTCCAGAGCCAGTCCCACAGTGTGGTGTTTGATTTCACTGGGTAGAGCTGCTGGGTGACCTGTGGTGTGTTCCTGCACCCTGTGAATCATCCTGCTCTCCTTCAGCTTCAGCACAAGGAAAATATGGTTGGAAAGTGAAGAGGATTTTTGGTGCTGAATGTGGAAATTCCTCTTGCCGAATTCAGCTGATTCTGAAAAATTGGTCTGATCAAATGACTTGGTTAGACAGGATATGTTTCCTTATTCCAAATACCTCTTTCCTCTGTTTCTCCCCTGCCCTTCCCTTCCCTCCCCTGTTGCATGACCTGCTGTGTGTCTCATCCTGTGAGGCTTCTCTCCAGTGCTCCTTGCAGACAAAATGAGCTCCAGGAGGAGAAACCAGGGTGACTGCATTGCACTGGTGCCACTCCCCATCCCTCCCAGGTGCAATCCACGATGGCAAACTTGCTGTTGAGCTTTTAAATGGGTCTGTGTGCATCCCACAGCACAGCCATCACTCCCTGCTGGATTCCACATGTAGCTTAATAATTCTTGAGGAGTGGGAGGCCACTCTCCAGCCAGCCAGTGGAGTCTAGCAATGTTTCTGTAGGCTAATAGGTGTTTGTGGCATGGGCTGCCTTTTGTGAAGTTTTCTGGCACCAACAAAATGCATCCCAGATTTGCCTCTCCTGCTCATAGGTGTTATTTCAATGCACTGTTGTTCCCTGGATTGATTTTTGTTGTTTTCAGTTCTCTTACATTCTGCAGAACTTTTCATACAGATGGGAGAGAAATTTACCCTCTATGTCACTTAAAGTACAAATAAAAATAAAGCAAACATCCAGACACAACAGTTTCCTTGTTATTCCCCACCCCTCAAATTTGAGCCTAAATAGCTGAGATATTTCACAACATATGTCAGAACTTGGGTCAGAAACTGATCTTGTATGGGAAAAAGAGAGAAGCAAGAATAAAAGCTCAATCACAAGGATGCCAAAAAAATGGCTTTGCTTGATTCATGCAGTTACTCCCTTTTTGTCATCTTATTTCCAGTTAAAAAAAAAAAACACCAAAAATTTCCCCAAAAAAAACCTCTCACAACAAACCCACAAATTATGTGAATATAGTGCTTTTGAACAAACAAAGCAGCATGTGTGGTCCCTGCAGCCAGGCTGCCAGGGCATTAGGAAGGCTGAAATTCTCTCATTGGGAAATGAATCCATCTGACATTTTTCCTCCTTCAATACAATCTCTTTAGGGAGATGATCGTATGAAGCTCCCAAGCCCAAATGACAGCAAATTCTTCCAAAATCTTCTTGATGAGGAAGACCTGGAAGATATGATGGATGCTGAAGAGTATCTTGTTCCTCAAGCCTTCAACATTCCTCCTCCCATCTACACCTCCAGGACAAGAATTGATTCCAACAGGGTAAGAGCAAGCTCTGACAGAAAATATTGGTTATTATAAAAGCACAGGTGGAGATTTAAGTACACCAATCAAACACAGCCCAGCACTGCCTCGGGAATTACAAGCTCCCATTGTAAGGAGAGTAGCTATAAAAATGTTGTCACTGGGCTCCCTGTTCATTGTGCCCCAGTGAATTCTAAATTAATAGCCAGCCTTGACTGAACAAAGGCTCAACTTGAGCTCCTGTCCTGAAAGCACAGCTGAGGCTCCTGAAGTCAAAGCAGAGCTGCTTCTGCACTGTGACGTGGCCAGGAAGTGCACAGCCCTGGTGCTGCCATCCTGTTGTCTTGGCAGGCTTGGCACTGATGTAACTGAGGGCAGCTGGAAGATACAGATAATGTTGCTTTTGTGTCTGAAGCCAGATTTCCAACCCAGCCTCTTTTCCTGATTGCATGTGATGCTTTCATAGCCCCCCTTCCCAAACGTGTGTTTGTGCTGAGCACATGGCAGATTTTGGCAGGCTGATCTTTGCACCCCTCTTGTCAGGGGAGGAAATATTCTACATGCAGACCTGAGACACAGAGAGTGTTCAGAGGGAATTCAGCTCACACAACTCTGACCATCTGAAGGATAGGAATACAATCTAAGCTCTTTCCCCACACTTCATTTCCTGTCACTGGAGAAGCATGGGTGAACACTGCTGCCTACCTTGGGCATTTCCAGTAGGATAAGTTACCTTCTGGAGGTGTCTTTCTCTATCCATTAACTCCTGACAGCTACAGAGCAGTCTCAGGCCAGCTGTGTGAGCTCTGGTGTGTTGAATCCTGTCCTACATGTCTGTGCCCTGCTGCAGGTGAGCAGCTAAGTCAGATGTCTGGAATCTTTTTCCCTCCTCAGCAGCTCTGACATCTGTCTGTTCCTGTGCTTGGCTCCAGCCTTTTACCAGTTCAGTTGCCACCCTTTCTTCCATAACTGAGAGATGGTGAAATGCATTACTAATGTGAGGGCGTTCACACGGGCATCAGGTGTGTTTTAATTAGGGATTTGTTTTCTCTCTGGTCTTCTTTTGGTCTAAAGTCACAGTTTAAATACTAAGTTTAGTCTCTTTGAAATGCTGGTGTTTATTCCTCATGGTTTAGACACCTTTTGGACATTTATCCTTAGCTGAGGTAGTTCCAAGTGTGAACTGATTGCACCATGTGAGACAGGGAAGAGGTGAGTGAAAGAGGTGGGAATGTATAATCTGAGCCAGTTTCCATGCTCTGACCATACCCTGCAGGAAGCTCCTTAGCCTCTCCTGAGGAAATCAGTGCTTTCTGGGAAAAAGGAAGACAAAATCTGATCCTAATAGTCAGTTTGGAAGGAAATTGCTGCTGTTTTAAAGGCAAGGAAACTGGAGATGTCTGGATTCATGCAGCATTTTTCCTGTGTCACTGAAAGACAGTGAAGTGGACATGATGCGTAATTTAGCAATAAGGGATAAACTTTATTTTTGTTGCTGCAAGAGTTAATTGATGGTGATCTGAAATAAGTCAGGTTTACTACTAGCTGTCTCTGGAGAAGTTGTTTCCTTTCCTTCCAACTTCTGAGGAAAGAAGGGAAGGACAGCAGTTGCCTTTGGAAGGTACTCACTGTCACAGGGATGTAAATCACTGGAGCTTAGTTTGACACTGTGGAGTACTGCTATTTACACCAGCACAGAGCTGAGAGGGCAGAGTCTGACATGTTGGATTTGTTAAATTCATCTCATTCCAATATTTGCTGGAAATACTGGGACACATTTTAAGGAGAGAGGCTTAGTAGAAAAATGTACATGCTTTTTCATCAGTTCCATTTGCCCTCTGTCTTTGTACCAGCCCAGCTGAGGAGCCCACTAGAGCTGAGGGAATTCCAATAAAAATCCTTGAGTTAATATTCTGAAAGATTTATTTACAACGTGTTACTTGAGCACCAACATGGTCACTGGGATATTCATGGAATGAAAACACAGGCATTTATTCTTATTATTATCATTACTGTTGTTGCTGCTGGTGGTGGTGGTGTTATCATATGAAAATTCAAATAACTTTCACAAAGCTTTTTCCAAACTTCAAAGCACACCATTGCAGCTGCCTGCACACATGTGATCCCCTTGAAATCAGCAGAGCTGCAGAAAGAGAATCTGGACCTTATTTTTGCCATACAGAGAGACTCCATCACATTCTTGATGTGACATCTCCTTTCCTTAGCTCACAATTTCCCATCTTGGTTTGAAACTGTGATCTTGTAGCACTAAAGGCAGTGGGGGCTTTGCTTCACAATTCAGTTTAATGACAGTAGCAAGACTGTGTCCTCTTTTCAGTAGCTCCTGTTGCTGGGATTTTTTTTCTCTGGCATTGTACAACAGGTTAACATTTAAACAAACCTGAAATTACCCTTTGCCAAAAGTTTCCAGTTTGTGAGCCAAGTTGTCTGAGCAGACAGCAAGGTCAGAGAGGGCCAAGCTGGAAGCCCTGCACCATCACAGCACTCCTGGTTTCCTTTTCAGAGAGGTGTTTTCTGCAGGTAATCCATGAGTGCAGAAAGCCACACACATTTATTTCTGTTGCCTTTGTGAAGCTCTCGGTTTCTCAGTACGTTAACTATTCTTTTAGTAAAGATTGACTTAAACAAAACACAGTTGCTCCTTTAAGGTAATATTGCATCTGCTGTGCATAGTTCAGAGCAGATGGATTCAGCTACAGGAATCACACGGAATTGAGCTGCTGTCAGAGCTCTCTATCTGCTCTTGTCTGATTCTGTTTCCTTTGGATAGTCTCTGATTTATGCTTGTTTAGTGTAGTGCATATTGATATTGCACAAACTCATTATGGTGCTGCTGCAGCTATGGACACCAAATGAATGGATACAGCTTAGGCAGTTTGTGTTCACTGTGTCTTTGCCAGACATTGCATTTCATTGCATTTCATGGGGAGATTGTAAGGCAATTTGGTGAAGGAAAACTCACAGACAAGGGCTGCATGATCTCCATGTCATTTTCAGGGATAAGAAGCATGAAAGATACTGTATTTCCCACCTTAGCTGCTCCAATAGCAGTTTTAGTGGCCAAGGAGTCAGTCAGGGGACTGTGCTCCTTCTCTGTGCTGGCAGTGTTGGTTGAATGTTCCAGCAGCACAGCTCCATGGGGACAGAGCGGGCAGGAAGAAAGCAAGGAGATCATGACCCTTCTCACATGCAGGCTTTGAAGGAAGAACAGGAGCATTTACTTTCTCAGGAAAGTCCTGAAGTTTCTCTCTGGGGGTCTCAGATCTAAATCCTTGCAGCTTCCTGTGTGAGAGAGGCACCACAGGAGGAGATTTGTGTAAAACACTCCCACCCATGGGAAGAAAAGAGCTATTTGGATGTGCATTTACACTGAGTGCTGCAGCCCATGGATAGAAGACTGCAGGGGGGAAAGCTTCAGGAAGGTGCCAGCTCCCCAGGAAGTCTCACACCCTTCTTTCTCCAGGGGTTTCAGAGATTTATGAAGCTGCAAGGCTCAGACACAGCTTCAGCATTTCCATTACATCCACACTGACTCTCTTCTGGCACATCCTTGGGACCTACCTGAGCTGCTGGGAGCAGAGCCCTGCACAGGCTCTGACCCTTAACAGTGGCCTCTGTTGTGAAGTCCACTCTGAGACTGCTGCAGCTTTTAAATAAAAATTAGCATCCTAAGCTAAATTGAATTCTTTCATTGTATCTGAAAATCTTCAGTTGCAATTTCTACTCTTTGGCTTTTTCCAGTTTTTATTTTCCACTGTCTAGAAATACTCCAGAAAATAGAGTTTTAGGAGCTCTGTGCTTCTGAGAGATAAGCTGAATCCTCGGCAGTGTTTCCATGAGCACAGGACCCCAGCTAGTGCTCAAGTGTCCTGCATTCACATCCATTAGATGATTCATTCAGGTATTTGTAATGAGTGCTGTCCTGTGTGTGCAGAGATAACGCTAATACAGAGAGCACTCCGTGTGCCCCATGATGCTTTCTGCTCTAAATCCTTGGCTAATTCCTGCTGAAAACTGTCTATACTGTTTATTACTCTCGGATACTGTCCCTGTAATTTTATTCCATACACTGTATATTATGGAAGCACCTGCCAACCCTGCAATTAAATATCAAGCAATATTTTTTCAGAGATGTCTAATCCATATGACCATGGAGACTATCCTGCTTTGCTAAAGCAGACTGGGGGACAGTGGAAGCCAATTTTCAGTTCTCTGAGCAGTATCTGGTGTGCCACTACAGCAATCCTGGCCTGGCCTCAGGTCTGGCAGTGCAGATCCTTGCCCCTTGGCAAAGCAGGAGGGAGTTGGGGTTTGACCATAATTCCTCCTTAGCAACACCTGCTCCCCATTTCTTTTCTTGTGAGGGAAGGCAATTACGTGTTCCTGCCCAAGTAATTTCTCCAGATGTGTCCTGGCCACATGGGACTGATGGCAGTAAAACTGCTTCATCTTGAAGTTAATCCAAAATGTGTGTGAAGAGATCTCCAGGCTGTATGGATCCATTGAAAGCGTTTTGTCCAACCTTCTGGCACAGCATAGGCAAGGGTCTCGTGTCTCTTAATTTCTGCATCAAGTGCAGAAATTCTATTTGAGGTGGAGTTTGTCTTTTAGAAAGGTTGTCTTGATTTTATCAGGTGGTATGGAAAATACAGCACAGTTTCATTGGGCAATTAATGCTGACTCTTTAGTATGGTTTGGATCCTGTTCCTGCCTGCCATGCACACTTTTTGTGCTAGATTTAAGGAGCTGCCAGGAATCTCTGGTTATCATGGTGTGATTATTGGGGTGTCTTGTGCATGGCCAGGAGATGCACTCGATGATCCTTGTGAGTCCTTTCCATTTCAGGATATTCTGTGATTCTCTGATTCTTCTGCTTAAAAGGATAAACAGGATATTATCATTTGTATGTGTTAGCTGTTAAATGATGACAACACAGAGGTCCTTTTTTTTTTTGTTTGCTTCTGGTGTTTGCCAGATTTCTGCTTCCACAGCATCTTCTCAAAAAATAATATGACAAATCTTTCCCTAAATTTGACACATCTTAGGGCAGTCCATCAGGTTGTGGTCTTCTTTAGTTATTTCTATCCCATTTCCTTAATTGCTGCTCCTTAAAAGTTGATAAAAAACTTTCTGAAAATCTTAATAATAATTTTTTTGCCTCTGTCCTTTTTTCATGTGTGGCAATAAAATCTCCAATGCCAGAACAATGGTCTTGTAAACCAACTAGACACTGATCCAAAGCATTTCATAGTGTTTGAGATGACTACACTGAGTAACTCTGTGTTAGCTCTCTTGCTTCTTTAAAACTGCTTTATTACTGAGAGAAGTTTGTATGAAGCCCTTCTGTATGTCTTTTGCTATATATCACATTTTGTGTCTTTTCTTAGGGAGTCTAGGAAACTGGCTGCATTTACTGCCTTCAGACCTTTAGGGTGATTCTAAAAGTCCACCAGGCCCCCTTTCAAGAGCTCAAATTCCCATTTTCTGCTTTCCAAACCTTTAATGACATTCTGGTGGTAGGAGGCTCCTGTCTGTCCTGCTCTGCCTTTTGCATTCATCACTTCCCAAGAGCTGTTAGTGTTTAGTAGGTGTCTGGCACACCATCACAAGTGTAATAGGTAAAATATTCTGAATGATTTATTTACAAAAATATATATATATAATTTTAATATTATATTATATATATTATAAATATTATTTATATTATATATAAATATATTCTATTTAATATATTGTATATAAATATATATTATTATTATATTATAATATATTATTATTTATATTATTTATATTATATGATGTACAAAAAATAATACCTATTTTACCATTTTACCTATTTGCCTTTTTTCTTCTGGAAAATTTGTCTGAGTCTGTTTCTATTCTTTGTTGAAAGCATGGATAGCACCAGGCCAATCTTGTCCATGAAAAGCAGGAGATGAACCCAGACTAATACTAGTCAGCCCAATTTCATTGCTCAGGGTGAAGAAGTGAGAATAAGCAAAATACACTATGAAAGATATCACATGGAAAAATATTTTGGTCTTAATACTTTACCTTTTAAAGGAAAGCTTCTTACAAAATACGTGTATCTAGAACAGCTGTATTTAAATACCTTTTTAAAATCTGCTAGGCTTGCTAGAGGAGAAAGAATGAAAATTCCTATGGAAGACTCAAATGGACTAGATGATTCCTGAATCTTCACAGAGAATTCTTTGGAAGTGCTTTATGGCAGTTAGTTTCTTGCTTTGCAGCCAGGCTGGCTGAAATCAGTGATATCTCTCAAGGAGCAAACCCTTCTCAGCCTGAACTGATTATCAGGACCAGTGTGTCAAATTAACTCATGATTTTGCAGGGAAGTACCTTAAACAGGGCTTTTTTAATGCATTAGCTATTTTCTGTCACATTCAGGCTCCTGTATCCAGGCACATAGCTTTAGAGCCAGGCATTAGAGACTTTCCTGAAGAATTGAATGGTATTTTGGCTTCTACAAATTGTAATATGGATTAATAACAAAATCAGCACCTCACAGCACCTTCTGCAAGCTCGGTGGAATCAGTGGGAGAGACTGTAGCTGTACATTGCTTCCATCCTTGATGCGTGGCATGTAAATTCATTGAGCTTTAATATAAACTGGTTTAAAATCAGGCAGCATCTGCTTAATCCATGAATAGCTGCAGTCTGTGTTAACAGTAAAGAGAGCTCACAGCTGATCCATTTTCTTTTCTCTCCTGAAAAGAAAAAGTCAACAGATATAAAAAGAGTAAGTAATAAATATTTTTACACTGCACTGATGAGGCATTCTTGGAAAACAGCAAGCTAAACAACTCTACATAATTCAGTAGATGGAAAAGTGGACTGAGAGTCAGGAAATAATTATGAGAGCTGGGAGAAAATTTTCCTTCTGTGACGAGATGTGAAGCAGAAATTGTTAGTGGAAAATATCCATTTGTGAGAAACACTATTTTTGGTTTTCTTACAATAATAAGATTATTCTTAAAATAATAAGAAAAATACAAGAGGACATGATTTGGAAGCGTACCAGGTGTAGCTTCAGGGAGTTGCCCATGCAACAGCAGTCTGGCCCCAAAGGTGGAGAGTGCTCAGTGTCCCAGGGCAGTGGGACTCCTGGGATAATGCTTTGGGAGCACTTACAGGTGGCAGGAGAACTATGGAGCACCCTGTAAAATAAATAGTAAATACTAAATACTGTACTTTCTAAACATAGATGCAATGGAGCTAAATGCCAGCACAGCCTAAAAAATGCCCTTTGTTAGCCAGAGTTAAGAGTCTGTCTTTCTTGTTGAATGCTGCGGGAGGGGAGGGGAAAATAATTTTCAAAGCTATAAAAAGACTCTCCAAAAGATGCAGTTGGGAGAAGTGGGAGGAGGCACAGATGAAGTGTAGATTTAGAATGTTGAAAAATGATTATTTTATCCAAATCAGCTGGATGGTTAGTTCTTTTAGACTATTATTGCCACCAGAACCTCAGCCCTGCTCTAAATCAACTCAGCATTTCATCAAGAAGCCTATTCTTTGCTTTAAGAGACCAAGAGTGCACAATTATGGGTTTCTTTTCCCCCTTGCATAATAAAATTGGGAGATTATCATCAAGTTTCTATTCAGATTTTAGGAAGGCTTTTTTATTTTATTTTTAAAACCCATCTTTGTCTGTTAAAGCTCCCTGTTCAGGCCAGCATGTGGCAGTGATTACTGCTGTAAAGGCTTCGATGGAGATGTGCTCTATTTCATTCTCAATGAGGGTTGATGGCATTTTGAGAGGCTCAGAATATCCTTTGATTACTGTATAAAACAGGCTGGGGAAGATGGCAGTGCAGCGTGCACAGAGGAGGGGGCTGCTGCTCCCAGGATCGCTCATCAACTTTCTTTTGTGCCTTTTTATTTTTTTTTTCTTTTTGGTCTTTCATGTCACAATCACACATCATGGGCATGTTGTGGTTTTGGTTCTATTCTCCATCCTGTCCCTGTTTTGGGATTTGAAGTTTGAAGGCTGTAGAGAAAAGGGGATGCTGCAGCACAGGAGCAGGAGCTGACCCCTCTGTCCCACAGGGCATTGTTACAACGGGTGGGAAATGGTACTTCATCCCTTTCAAATTGTGGGGAATTGGCTCAGTGTTAAAAGGTGCCATTTACTGTAAAGTGTCTTGGAGAGTGTATTAAAAAAAGAGAGTGACAGAAAGCTAGTCATGGGTGACAGGAAGGATGGGGGAGTCAAGGAGATTGAAAGGAAAAGATAGGCAATGCCAGCTGTCTCTCTTCCTGCTCTGCTCTCTGTTACACACATTAACACAAAGTGACAGGCAAAGGGAGTCCTTGCATCCTCATTTTGTGTCATGCTTAGATGAAAGTACATATTGTGCCAGCTGAAATCCATTTGCCAGCCCCTCTGAAGGTAGGAAGGATGAAGATTTCTGAGGTCCAGAGAACAGTGGGCTTCCAACCCTTTGGTGCCATACAGCAGGAGAATGCTTTTATTTCCAGCCCAGGTATCTGGCTCAAAGAGATGAGGCTACAGAAAAGCACTTCATCTACCCTTCCCTGTCAGTATAGCTGGATGCTGAGTTTTGTGCCCAAATTGTGCATCTGTTAAGAGATTATTTTCAGTGGTGGTGTTGTCATCTTTGACTTCTCTACTTAGTGAAGTATTAGACTGAAAATGTATGGTTTATATGTGGTATTTTCCAGTAACAGCACAGGAGATACCCTGTGCAGTGTATGGGTGCGTTGTTTCCCATTCCACTATGCCAAGATTATTAGGCATGTTTTGTTTATGATATATGCCATTTACTGTTCACAGCCCAGACTAAATTACTTCCAGAAGGCAGCTTGGGTATCCCAGTGCATATGGACTGCTGTAAAAGAATTAACAACTATGAAAGCAGACAGTTGTTATGAAAGAAAACTATGCAAAAGAAAGTGGTGATGACTTATCTGAAGCTAAGAAGTTGGTCAGTACTGACTGAACCCAGGGATCTGTACTGACTTTGGACAGGTTCAGGGTTGTCTTAAACCCACCATTCTGCCAGGCCGTGGGCTGGCATATCCAACTGACACAGGCAGCCTATGGGAACTGAGTTAGAGCTCAGGCTGTCTGCAAATCATACCTGTCTTCTGGCAAACATCAACCAAAAAAAAACTTTGTTGTAGAAAAGACTTACTCATTGTTTTTTCTATTTATTTTTTCCCTCACTGATCTAAGCTGGATGTTTTGTGTCTCAGTTGTAGAGGAAGCAGTAGTTGGAGGCTGGAGCAAACACCTCGTGCAGGCTAAGGCTTACGTTGTTTCTATACTTGTGATCAACACTTAAGTTAAAACATGTGACACATTCTGAGAAAAGGTACTGCTGGAGAAGGGGCTGGGATGTCATCATTTCCCATAAAGATTTCCCAGTGGAACTTTATGGCCAAGGAATGCCAGACTTGTGTCAGATGCTATGAGCTGTAGGGATGGATATGCTTGAACCTTAACAGCCCACGGAGCTGTCTAAACCTTTCTTTTTATATAGGGCCCGTCTCTGAGCAGGGGCTGGGACCAGAAAACTCCAGAGGTCTGCAGAGCCTTCTAGCAATTACTATACAAACAGCATTCCATTTCTACTTAACATTACACAGTGATCTCATGGTGCGTGTTTTTTCCTTTGATTTTCATCTCAGAAATGTTTGCTGTCTGGAGCAGGGCAGAGTAAACTGCAAATTCTGTGGAAGCAGGACTGTGGCCAAGCAGAGGTGGTTGCTCTCCTGGAATGGTCTTTCCTGTTTGAATTTCAGTTCAGATCAGTTCTAAATACCAGGCTGCTCCCTTGGAATGTAGCTGGAGTTTGCTTGGGAGCTGGCGGGACACTGAGTTGTTTGCTCTGCCTGCAGCCCCACCAAACCATCCCAAACATTATTCAGATCCACTCACATAAATCAGCTGTCCTTCCTGGAGAACTGCTGAAATGTTGGTGCTTGCAGAAAGACCTCGTACCTTACGATGCTTTGGTTTGGTGACTCGAGCCTGGATACTCCCTTGGTTTGAAATGAGGCTAAGAATTTCTAGGGGAAGAAGGACAGTGAGTTGTTTCTGAGGGCACACAGCCCAGAACTGATGAACAGTACAAAGTGTTGCCAGAGCTTGCTCAAAGCAGATAATCATTGAGTTGCCTGAGGCAGGAACCACAGGATGCCCCTGAACAGGACTTGGGAGCAGCATCCCAGTGAGAAGGCAGGAGTGTTTTACTCCTGCTCTATGTTTGGTGCTTTTTGCGAACGAGAGCAGAAGGAGAGGAAGAGGGAATTGGGTTTTATGCAGTTTGAGCAGTTTCAGAGTGGGTTCAAACGTGTACATTCATGTTGGCAAAGTTTTGCCTTTAGTAGAGAAAAATCTTTCAGTCCCATGAGTTTAGCAGGCTGCTAAGAGCAAGAAACAGCAAGGATTGTGCAACCCTATCAACATTTCTGTGGATGGCCAGGAAAACCAGCTCTGCAGCAGCAAGGGGGCTGGACCCAACAAGGCTTTGATTTCATTACAGTTCAAGATGCAGCCAGAAAATATGTCCCTGCTATAAAGGAGGAGGTATTTACCTTTAGGAGATTTTAGAAGCAAGGAATTGGAAAATGAAATTAATGAATAGAAAGCAATAACACAAGCCAATATTCACGGAAATGTTATTTACCACTCTTTGATCAAGGCTCATTTTACACAAACATTAGCTGTTATAACAGCAGATGTGTCACTGGTATTTCATACCAGAGGGCCTTGGAAAAAGGCTTTAGGAGACATTTTCTTAGGTTTTATACTTTCTCCACATTATCATGTTTTTGCCTAAAATGCAATCGTGTGATGTACAGAATGAAATCTTGGGCATTTCTGAGGAGGGCTGCTCGTGGGCAGTTAAAAAGTGAGGCTCCTTCTGGAGTGCAATGAGTTCCCCTGTCGATGGATGTGTGGACTCCACAACTAATGGATATAACACACATTACACCATCAAAAGGGAGCTAGTATTGATTTTATTTTTTTTTTTTAGTATACAAGCTGAGACTTCTTAAGTAGGCTTATGTAGTGAGCTCTTTGAGCAACCACCTGCTAAGGTCTCTGTCTATCTCAAAAAAACAGAGATAATAATTCAGGTGAGACTTTTAGGATCAGAAATCCAAAATTCTAGAGCTTTTCTGTAAAGGAACACCCACTAATTTTTTTGCAATACAGTATTTAAAATGCAATAACAACACCCCTCCCCCCACAAAAAAAACAACAAGGTAAATAGGATTTCACATACAAAACAAGCTATTTAAGTTTGACTTGGTAAAATCCAAATATATTTTCTTCTCACAGTGTGATTCATGTCCTGACCAATAGGAGTTGTCTGAAGGTGATCTTGGAAGCCTACAAAATTATGACCTCACACTGCAATTATCAGTCAATTTAACGACACTTAAACAATTATATTAAATTGTCAAACCCACTAAATGGCACCACAGCTGTTTTCTTTGCCTCCTATTTTAATGGAACAGTGGCCACAGGGTATCAGCTCATGGGGAAAACCGTAAAGAAGTAAAAATTGTGCAGACAGCAGTGGTGGAGAAGAGCCATGTGTAAGGCTCTGTGGTAAGGGGTGCTGCCAAAAGATATGTTTAGTGCAGCACTAAAGGGGAGGCATGAAAAAACACAATTATAGTGATCTGAGTTGGCAGGCCACTGTCTGGAAAGGCTCTTATCAGCAAAAATAGCAATAAACACATTAATGTCAGTCCATTGTCTCCTGACATCTTGGGACAGGCCTGTTACTGAATTCTTATAGTTGCAGAGTATGTATTTAAATATTGGAGTCACAGCCAAGAAGCTAAAGATAGGACTGTGGGTTTAGCCCTTTGTGCTGAGGGTGGAGCAGAGCCCACAGACACATAATGTGGCCATCCTAGAACAGTATTTTTTAAGCTGCTGATCTTCTAAACATTTATTGGCAGAGGGGTAGAGCCCTGTGTGCTGAAGTCAAGCCTATTGGCAAAAGACTTGCTTTTCTAAGTCATCTTCAAGACACCACTGAAAGATGTGAACTGAAGTACTTCAATGACAGCTCTGCCCTTCTTCATCCAGAATCAATGAACCAACCTTGGAAGTTTGTGGGAGTGCCTGTGTGGAAACAGGGAGATGTAAATGAAAGTGGTGTGATACATCCAGGTGTAGCTTGGGATAGACAAGGAATGGTGACAGTCCTGCCACACAGTGATAGCACAGCACTGCCACAGCTCCTTCCACTCCTGCAGGCTGGGGGCTGCAGCCACCTTACAAGACAAAAGTGGGAAACTCACACCAGTGCCACAGCTTGCAGGTGCTGGGGAAGGAAGCTGGGAGCTTTACAAGGAGGGTAGAGGATTCCCAACAGAGCTTTGGATTCCTCGCTGTTGGAAGAGTTGTCTCTCTCTAGTCACCACTTTATATTCTTTCTCTGGCTCCTACATTTAAACATGAGTTTGCCTAAAACTTCACCCCCCTCCATGGACCATAGTTTACTACTTTCCTATCTTCAGTCTCCTCCATCTTTTCGGAGCAGGTGGAAAGCTGACCTGAATTCAAGTAATTGTGAAATCAGAGGGCAAGGCAGGTTAAGTCTCCTGCAGTGCAGTGTCTCAGAGCCATCAGCAGGGCTTTAAAGCAGCATCTGGCAGGCTCATGAGATGTTCTTTTTATCCATTTGTCTAACACATTCTGCATTGTAACCTATCATTGCCCATGTGTCATTACAAGTGGACTGAAAATCTGGAGGGGTTTGGAGGTAATCACAGCATCTCCAGTTTTCAGGGTGTTCCCTGATTAAAGGGACCTTCCCAATTGTCCCAAACAATCCTTTTGCACAGCACCTTGTGAAGTTGGAGGCTTGCTGCAAATTCTGTATCCAGTGTGTGCTGGTGTCTGGTCCCTTTAAAACAGTCACATCTGGTAAAGTGTCTCATGTTCCCTCTTCTGTTCCAGCCTTCACTCTCAGTGAGCCCAAGTGGGATCAGTGGCTCTGTCTGACACTGCTGAGACACACAGGTTGTTGTTGGGGGTGAGGCATTTGCCCTGACCGAATTTGAATTTTGGGTCCAGTTAGGAAGTGTGACTGATGTGCCTGTTCCTCCCAGTTAGCTCATACAGCTCATGTGACTTGTTTCATTCATGTGGCCTCTTGTTACACATCCATCATCCATTTTTCTTTCCTATTAGAGTGAAATTGGACACAGCCCTCCTCCTGCCTACACCCCTATGTCAGGAGTAAGTATTTCACATTCGGCCTTCATCCTTTAGGCTTTCCTCCTTTCTTCACTGTTTTTTTTTTTCTTTTTCAAACTCCTTTTTTACTGCATAAATGACCCAAAAGCCAACAGGTAATGAAGTGTATATATAAGGAATCAAATAGTTAAGATCTCCAGACTCAACCTGGACTTGTGTGCAAACTTTAAGGACCCACACCCAAAATTCTGTCAACTATTCTTGAAAAAGCACTTAGGTACAAGACTAGGATGAATCTGTATATCTTTCCTTCCTATCTATAGGTCATGATGTTGAAAGTTCTTTGCATGCCTATGCTGACAAGCAAAGTGGTAGGTTGAGTTGAACCAATTGAGTTGAGGTGCTAATACAAACACAAGTCACCAACCTGAAATGCACTTCCTGATGGAATTACACCTGGTGTGGGTGACCCCATGATTCTCACCACAGGACACTCTGAAAGTATCACCCCAGGAATAAACAGAGATTATAGTGGTTTCTGTCTCCAGTCAGGAGGAGATTTCCCAAACATGAGGTTTGAAGGGGTTTGATCAGAAATCAGGGGAGGTTGCCAGAGTAATAGAAAAGGAAATACCACATTCATCTCTTGCAGTTGTGTGTCCAGCCTCCACATGCCTAGTAGGAGACAGTTTTCCTGCCCCATTTCTATCCTCACTGAGCACTGCTGGGCAGATGTGAGTCCACACCAAAGCCTGGCAGCACAGGATGGGCAGGGCTTCCCCTGCCCAGCGTGGCAGGGCTGGCACAGGAGGCACAGCCATGACTTGCTGTTGAAGTTTCTCCCCTCAGGAGCCTCCTTTCCCATGCTGTGCTGTTTCTTCCAACAGAACCAGTTTGTGTACCGGGATGGCGGCTACTCTGCGGAGGTGCCGATGCCCTACAGGGCTCCAGGCTGCATCATTCCAGAAGCCCCAGCTGCTCAAGGGGCCACAGCAGAGATCTTTGAAGACACTTGCTGCAATGGCACGATGCAGAAACAGGTGGCAACCCTGGCAAAAGAGGACAGCAGCACCCAGAGGTACAGCGCTGACCCCACTGTCTTCATTCCTGAGCGGGTCGTGCGGGGAGAGCTGGATGAGGACGGGTACATGACACCGATGCGAGACAAACCTAAAACAGGTAAAGTGTTGGCTTTCCAGAGAGGCTCCTAGCCTGGCCTAGCTGTATTTTTTCTCTTTGTACAACAGCAGCTTTTCAACAAAAATGGCTTTATTTAGTTACCCATCAAAGTTGAAGCATTCTGACTAGGCTAATATTCCTTGATGCAGGGATTTGGTTTCTCTCCTTAATTTTCTACTTTGAAATGCTCAAGTGTGCCAGTATGTCAAAGTTGGTGATTCACCCTTTTACTTTTTTTTTTTTTGAGAAATAACAAGAGGAATGAAAAAAAAAGCCATGCCCCCTTCTTGTCCAAACACAAATCTTCAGTTATTTCCAAGGAAAGGATCTATCTTTGGCCAGCCATAGTCCTGACTTTGCTTTGTTTATTGATCTTCTTTTTCTTGGCGTTGTGCTTGGTAAATGTCATGTTGAACCTACCACAGAACTGATACACACAGCTGGCATTTTATACCCAAGAGATGCCTAGGACTGAAAGAACAAGATGTACTTTAAAGAGAGCTTCACTGCAAGGGGAGGATTGCCTAAATCTGTGCTGGCTCACCATGCTGCACTTCCCAGTTTGCCCTCATTTATTTCTTCCTCTTTAAATAATGATGGCAGTCATTTAGATGTAAGGGGAAGTGTCATTATTAATTTGCTCCCAAAGCTTTGCATTAGCTTTAAAGAAATTAATAAATGCAAATGTAAATGACAAGTGACTCGTTTGTTTGCTAAGAATGTGGAAGCCACTTGTCCTTTGTTTTACATGATGGTGGAATGGAGGGAGCCCTGGGGCTTGACCCATGGCAGTAGCAATTGTGGGAGTCTCCCTTGCAGTGATTTGCTTTCAGTGTGAGCCCACATAAATGTACCCATACAGGGGCACCCTGGGGATCCTCAGAGTTCTGCAGGAGCCACCTGAGCCCTCAGGGATGTGGCAATAGCAGCTCAGGGAAAAGCAGCTTCTTGCTGACTCCCTGGGCACAGACAGAGGGTTGTCATGGTGTGGCCACTCACTGTGTGTTCCATGCCAGCTGCAGGGTTCAAATCAAAGCACTGCTTGGCTGTCATCACCAAAAAAAAAATGTTCCCACTATTAGCTAATATTCAGTGACATCTTAGCTGCAGGCTCAGAGATGTTCACTGGGTTTTGAACTTTTGCCTTTAATAGTTTTGGCTTAATTCTGGATAAAACCAGATGATCCCTTGCACCAGGACTCTGTGCGGAAGTGTGTGCAGAGCCCTCAAGCAGCCCTGAGCTGCTGGAAATGGGATGTTAATCCACAGCAAGTGATTTGAGGCAACTGTAACCTGCTCCAAGTCTCGTTTTGCTCTCTTGTTCCCTTTCCAGGGCTCATTTGTATAACTTCTTTTTCATAATGCTTCAAGGCCCTTTGCCCTTCAGGGATGGAAGGTTTTTAATCAGGCAAATTGTTCCATTAGAAATGAAGCTGTCTTAAAAGTTAGCCCTTGGGGATAGGCTTTGTGCAGAGAAGCTTAACTAAGATTCCTATAGAGTTTTCTGGATGGAAGGACTGCAGAGCAGAGGGTTTGCTAGTAGGTCCAAGGCTGCAGAGGCAGAAGTTGGTTTGGCTCCATCATACAGCAAAAGGAAGTCCAGGGGAGCTCATGGGCTATGGCTCTGTAGTTGGCCAGTGTGTTGGATAAGTCAGTCTTCCAAGGTACCTGCTTTAAGCCATATTGTCTGTTTATCTTGTAAACAGTTCATTTTTCACAAGTGTGTGTTCAACATAGTTGGCTCCTGATCCCATCTGGAGTTCTTGGAATGGCTGAGGTGGAGGGTGCCCTAGTCCAAGTGCTGCTTCTGGTCATGTGCTGCAACATGGATGGATTGCTACTACTCTTGGCTGACTCATTTTTCGTTTTTCTTTAGATTACCTAAACCCAGTGGAAGAGAACCCATTTGTTTCCCGGCGAAAGAATGGAGATCTCCAAGCTGTGGACAACCCCGAGTACCACAAGGCTCCCAACGGGCAGCCCAAAGCAGAGGACGAGTACGTGAACGAGCCCTTGTACCTCAACACCTTCGCCAGCACCCTGGAAAACGCTGAGTACCTGAAGAACAATTTGCCAGAGAAAGCCAAGAAGGCCTTTGACAACCCAGACTACTGGAACCACAGCCTGCCCCCACGGAGCACCCTCCAGCACCCGGACTACCTGCAAGAGTACAGCACAAAATACTTTTACAAACAGAACGGACGGATCCGGCCCATAGTGGCAGAGAATCCTGAATACCTCTCCGAGTTCTCCCTGAAGCCTGGCACTGTGCTGCCCCCGCCGCCCTACAGACACCGGAATACCGTGGTGTAGTGGCTGTGCTCTCACACAAGTGGAAAGGCAACCCCTTCTAGCTGCCTCACTCTTACTCTCTCACTCCCCCTTTCTCCCTGCCCTTGGCCATCCTTCCTCTCTTCCTCTTTCTCCCATGAGCTTCCACTTCTTGCCATTTCACTCATTTTTGATATTTCTAAGTGAAAGGATGTCTTGGAGTTGGTTGCAGATTGGGTTGGGAACCTGGAAGGAAGAAAGGAAGGAAGGAAAGAGACTGAAAGAAGGCGTGTACAACCTGGCCTTTCCCACTTGAGACAGATGCAGGGGGCTGGATGCCCAGAGAAGCCGGGTGGTGCCAGGAAAGGCCAGTGGCAGTGCTGCTGTCAAGCTCATTCTCAGTGATCCAACCAGACACTGTAGGGAAAGCCACAGGAAGCCTGATTCTTTCAGCAGGAACTGATGAGAGTCTGTACAGCATTCCTGGAAATCTCCATGCAATTTCCATCAGGGTGAAAAATGGACAATTTTTATATCCTGTGTGATAGTGTAGTAATTGAGATTGAGAATCCAATTTCTTTCTCTAACACTTTCTATCCCAGCGACTGAAAATGGCTAACATAGCTTTTCAAAAACATTCAGATCTTCATTGTGGCTTTCCAAGAAATGATGATGTGACTCCTACATACAGCTAAACCCTTCTTCTGAGCCACACCGTGATTTTGTGCCAAGTCCCAGCCACAGAGACTCCTGCTCAGAACTGGTACCTGACATGACCATTTTTGTATGTGTGCCAACACAACAAACGCTTTAAACACAAAATACATTTCAGAAGAGAGTAACAAAACCACACCCCCAATATGTTCCTTTTGAAGCTAAAAAACAGGCCAAGAAATGAAGATTTGTATGCCAAAAGCTTTGCTTTCCTGTTTTATACCTGCTGACTATAAACACTTCAACAGATTGTCACTAATTCTTCCCTCTTTTTCTTCTTCATGACCATGAAGGGAGCTGGGGATGCTGTCAGGCAACACTGAGGACAAGACAGAGAACTGAAAAGCTTGATGGGGTCACTGATGTTCTGTGGGGTGGGGTGGGAAGGGTCCTTTAAACTGGAAGACAGACACTGGACTGGAGAAAACGCACATAGCGGTTCACTGGAAAGTTTGTTTGCACTTAACCTCTGATTTTATTTGAACTGTTTTCTGGATCTTGAATGAAGCAATATGGAAGTGACCAGCAAAATACAAAATAATAATTTTAAGTTTAAAAAGAAATATAAATTATTTGTAAAGGATGACTGTGGAAATGCCAAAATGAAGGAAATCAAGTCTTTGGAACAATGTCTGCCACTTCTGAGAGGCCAATGCAGTGACTGCTTCAGAGAATACAGTGACAGAGCAGCCAGCTCTTCCTGCTGCTCTATGAAGGACTGCAGAGCAAGCCCTGGAAAGGATCAGGGGAGACAAATGTCCTGCTCTGGCTTGCAACACAGTACAGAATACCATTTTTCTAAAAGGAGGATTACTCTGGCACAGAAGACAGTACATATGAGGCTTGAGAAGTCAAAATGTGCATGATTTGCAGAGCTTTCTGTCAAAAATGTAAATAAGTATGAGTCAGTCTCCTTGCACTTAGTTCTGCTTTTATCAACCTCAGTTTTTAGGTAGACACCCCCTGACCTGCTCCTCTTCGGAAATCTCTTTCAAACCAGAGTTTTGGACGTTTTTAGTGACCTGGAGAAGGTGGAGCTGGGGAAGGAGGCATAAGGGCCAGAGACACCAAGGCTTGCTCCTGGCTCACCAAGACCATGTGTCTAAGAGCATTTGTGAGCCTGCTTCCCACCAAACATCTTAAGGAACTATTAGGTACCTTTGGAGATCTGCCTGTCTCTATCCATCAAGGCTTATAAAGGGAAGAGACAGTACCTGGTGGATGGCAATCTGGGGTGATGCAACAGTATTTCAGTTTATGCACTTCAGCTTTGTTAGGATTGAGATCTTTGGGGTGACCAAACCTGGCAACAAAACCAGCAACAACCAGTGGTCTGGAAATGGCATCATCCTCCTCTAAATTCCATTCCAACAGCTTGCCACCTTTAATCTTAGGGAAGCAGAGGAAGGGAGTAAGAAACAAGCAATAGTTACCTGAAGCTTAGCGGCTGAGGATCAGCTTGACAAAGGTGTGAAGAGATGTTAAAGCTGGGCTGGAGATGGAAAACAAGCTTATGTGATCACAAGGCTGGTTCAGGCAGTGAGCTGTTTGTGCACCAGGTGTGTCCAGGCCAGCTGAAACCAGGTGTACACCAAGTATGTAGCCGAAGGTTCTGAAAGCAGCAAGAACAGGTACAGATGTTTGAGCTTTAACAGGAGACCTTGGGTCAAGTGGTACCAAGGCAGTTTGTGGTGATATGACCAAATGGCCAGCAGACCACTGCCATGGGATAGATGGATACAATCCTGCACTGAGGGGCCTCTGGTAGCTCCTCACCATCTCAGTGGGACAGGGGCACAAACTGGGCAGGGGCTGCGGCACAGAGAGATGGCTGCTCCAGGGAAGCTTTGCCCATAGCAGTGCTCACAGGGTTTCACCTTACACAGATCAAGGTCTGCCAGGCCGGGACAATGCTGCCGAGCTGCCTGGGGACAGAGACCAGCACAGGAATGAAGGTGTCCCATTTCTGCACAGCAGCTGCCTGCAGTACCATAGGTAGGTGGAGAAAGGTTGATTTGTCCCTGAATAAGTCTTGTAAGAGAGTAACTCCTAATGGAGAAAAAACATAAAATAAAATGCTGGCGTAGCTCACATGTTTGAATTCAGAGGTGAACTCAAAGGCTGCTGGGGCAGAGGCAGGCACACCTCCAGAGCCAGGCACTGGGATGGAGCTGCTCACACAAGGTGAGGCCTGTTTGTTCCTCTGGTAATGAAGTAGTGCTTGTGTTAGAGACAAGCCCATGGAGTAATCCAAATGTAAATACTGGTGGGGTTTAACAGTTTAATATTTTATTTCTTACAAGGCTTGAATTATTTATTAATTTTATTTGTTGACTGTGGGTGTGCTATAATATATTAAATAGCATGGAAATGCAGAGGTTCCTGCAAGTGGGGCAGCAGGAAAGCTGGAACAGGAGCTTGGCAGCCAGGATGAGCCATGCAGAGCCATGCTAGTGGGGTCTGGGATAGCAGAGCACAGGCAGAGGCTTCATGAACACAGTGATTCGGGATGAGGGAGAACTCCACACACTGCAGCTTCACAATTTATTTTAAAATTATTTTCTGAGCTTCTGGTTTGAGTTGCAGTTGCCAAAGCTGGCCCTTAGGTTCCATGCTGTGCCAGTCACTGACCCTTGCCCAACAGATGGGCCTGTGTGGTGCTGAGGCCGTTGGTGAAGCAACCCAGAGAACAGCAGTTGTCTAAACCCTGCCCTTTTCCTCTGGAAGAGAAGTTCTGAGCTATGCTGGTAGGTTTTGCCTCTTTGCAACAGATAGTTTAATCACGGCTAAAGAAAAAAAAGAGACACTGAGAGCAGAACTGTTTGGCTGCTTTAATCTGATCAGCAGAAACACCTGGCTGTCCCTAACTCACATCTTTGCCTTACTGGGTATTGCTGCTGGCTTGGTGAAAGAACTTGAGCAAGTGCACATGGCAGAATCATGGCAAGCATTCAACTGGGATTCATATGGGATGGAAGACAAGGGCCAAGCTCTTTAATGCATAATGACAGGTTTGGGTGAAAAGCACATATATCCACACACAAACTGCATTTTGTCAGCACAAAGCAGCAGGTGAACATATCAACAGAAGTACTTCGGGTGTAATTCACTCTCTAGTGCTACAGAAGTTCTGTAGACAGCACATTTGGGTTTTGTGGGTTTTAAAATGCAGGATCCCGTTTATAAATGTTCTCCTTCCTTCTCTCATGGCCTGTGCAACAGGAGAGCAGTGGCCAACTGTTCAAGAGCAGGTTTTTACCCAAGTGTGGATCAGCCATTGTCCAAGGCAAAAAGTGCTAAAGGAAAGAGAACAACAGCTTGTTTTTTCCTGATATCTTCCAGTGATACCTGTCCCAGCTGTTATTATCTACCTGAGGGTTATTGCAAGCAGACATGGATGCTGAGGCTGATTGACTCACTGTAATTGGCTGAAACCAACTACTTTTACCTTTACTTATTTAGATCTTTTCAGATTTTTCTTTTCCTGCAAAAGAGCCAGGAAGGATTTTTACACGGCCGTTGGCTCAGATGTAAAGGAGTATTTGCAACTATATTTCAAACAGGCCATCTCTCTCAGGTAGCAAGTGATGGAAATAAATCCGCAATAGGAGCCACCATGTGGGTGAAATCCTTTTCTGTGTACAAAGAAAAGCTGTGTTACCCCTGGATGTACCATTTACTTGGTAGAAAATATGCTTCTTGACTGCAAGACTCATATGCAATGATCTGACACCTGTTTCCACTAAAGAGCTCACCCTCAGCCACCACCAATCCCATCCCAGAAGGAAGGAAAGTGGCAGCTCTGGAAGAGCAGCTCAGCCCTGACTCTGTGGATCCAGTCTTTCCATAGCTTTAGGTACAGCTGGGCAGCACAGGGGAGAAGTATGAGCTGTGAGTCAGCCTAGAAATACAGCTCGGCTTTGGGGATGGAAAGTCAGATATTAAAGAAAAAAATCCTTTTTTTTTTGGTCTAATGGCATGTCTGTGTAGGGGTTGTGCACCATGGTGGCAGCTAACGGAATGATGGGATTGTTTGAGCTCCTTTATTCCATCTGGGAGATGAGGAGATTGGCACAAGACAGAATGAGGCTGTTGGTTATGCAATTCCCCAGGATAACTGGAGACATCCCATGAGCTGTGCTTCCCTGGCAGCCCAGGAACCCTGGGCAGGCGTGTCCTTACAGAAGGGGCAGTGGCCACTGCAGCATCCATGAGCACACACAGGGACACTCACACTCCAGAGTGCCAGCCCTTGAGGGAGGAAGGAAGGGGGGCAGCAGATGTGCCCAGGGCTGGCAGCTGGGCAGGGCCCACGAGTCAGGGTTGGCTGCTCCCCTCACCCTGCACAGCTGGTACCTCAGGGCTTCCACTCTTTCCCACACAGGGAAATCCCAAGCACATTTCGGAACTATGGAGCTCAAATAGGTGTTTACATGCTTGGAAGGCTCTTTGGCTTGAGGGTGAAACAGAGGCCTTAGGGTAATGGGAGCCAGGCCTGCAGTTTTCAGTCACCCCTTTGGCTCTTGGAGGGGACCTCAGAGGGGAAAATGTGAGCTCAATTTTCTTTTGGCAAGGTTTTTTCAAAAGGTGGTGGCACCTGAGAAGGTGGTGGCTCATTTCCAGCTCTGTCACTTGGTATAGTCTCACTCCTGTGGATCTTTGACCTCTGCTGCTGACAAAACAGCTCATCTGAGGTTATGTAAACATCTTCAGATTGTTTTTCAGAAAACCAGGGCTGGGAGGGGTAGGGTGGTTGGCTGCCATGCTTGCTCTCCATCAAGCAGGGAGCCACAGTTGCCCCACAGAGAAGCCTCAGTGCAGCACCACTGTGTGTGCAGGATTCCCTCTTTTTTATTTTCTGCCTGTTGCTAAGCGTTTGTTATAAAGGTGAAAAGGTCACTATTATAAATGGGGCTTTCAGAATGTGAACAAATAACAAAAATAAAGATATGTGGTTAGAAGCACCACTCTAAAATGTCCAAAAATCATGTCTTCATGTTAGTTTTAATGTCATTTTAGCACACTGTGTGGAATAATGGTTTGTTCTGATGGTAGGCTCCCTGTTCTTGAGGAGATCACAGGCAGGTTGAGGCTGTTGGTGGTGGTGCTGCAGGGATGGCTCGGATCTGCCTGTAAGTTCAGACAATGCAGAGCACCGTTTAGGGAGCTTTGTGAGTGTTCAGGTCTGGGTGATGGTGTGGGACTCAGTGGTGCTTGAACTGTAGCCAGTCTCATCTCCTAACCAGAGCCAGGGGACTCCTTCCACCCAGGGCGTTCTCCAGCTGGGGTGTGTGGCAGCAACACAGGAAAAGGTGTGAGGGGGAAGCCCAAGGCCATCCCAGTGGGAAATGAGGAATCAAAGATGGAGGGTTTTTTTCCTTTTTTATGATTTAATTTTAGAAGTGAGCTTTGTAGACCTTGGCAGAGAGAGGTTTTAAGGGGAGTTTTATAAGGCATTAGGCAGAGTGAGTAGGTGTGTCTCAGTCCTTCTCCCCTTGCCAATAAAAAAGCCATGAAATCATGCTCCAGCAGTGTTGTGGATGAACCCTGCAGGGTGGAGGGGTCCCCTGCCCAGCACCCTTGGGCTGCTGGCTCAGGTGTGTCCAGGACACAGGTACACAGAGCCCTTGGCTGTCACTGAGCACCATTTGCCAGCAGTTTGGTCCCCAGCCCAACCTTTGAGCTCTCCTAGGGGAAAACACTGTATTGTCCATAGCACTCTGAAGACTAAACCCTTTTGGATAACCACAGTAGGGAACTGTGAGTGGTATTTTCTAAGTGTAGATATGTATGCCGTTCTTTCGAGGTAAGGTACTCTGACATATGTAGCATAAACTGGTCCTGCTGTTAAATGGGTCGATTATTAACTGAGCAGCTGTGTAGGGGGTAGCTAACTTTGAATGCATGAAACCACTGTTCCTCTGGACATGGGACGGGAGGTAGGTACTGGCTACTTGTGGGGGGTACTTAGGGTGGGGTAGTGCAAGAGGAAAATGCAGGTGAATGAGAAAACTGGTGATTTTTTTAGCATTTTAATGATGGAAATTGGTACCCATTCGATAAATTATTCACAAATGGTTTTGATCCCTTCTTTTGCCCAGTTTTTGCTACTTCCCCAATATTGTAAGCTGGAATTGCTAAATAGGTATCAGCCCTTGTATAGGGAAGGGAAACTGAGGGGGAAATAAGTCTCTTTCTAAGAACAGAAATAGCCAAATTGTATTTCCTGATGTGGTGGTCTTGAACCACGGACTTTTCAGATGTGGTTCAAATTCAGGCACAGGGAATGACATTACTGTCCCCTTGGAATCAAAGACTCCCACCTGGGAGGTGCCACTGGGATAGCACTGAGCTCCTGGTGACACCTGATCCTGGTGCCAGCATGGCCCAGCCCAGAGGTACCAGCAGCACAGATGGGGTGGTCTGGGTTTCTGTCAATTCTCCACATTCTGAAAGAGCCACAACATAAAACAACAATACTTCTGCCTTATGAAGTACCTTCAGAAGAAGAGAAGTGTCAGCATGTTGGGGAAGACACTCATTTCTTGCAAAGTGATGCATTCAGAGTTAGCTGCCTTTCTGAAACAAAAATTTAAAAAAAATTCAATACCTACTGTATGTTACTTTGAAAATGTGAATAGTATTTTTATAGCTTGTTAAAGACACAGCTAGTTGCATTTGTAAATAAGGATAATGTTGCTTTTATTTTCCTTGTGGACACCATTGTTTGGAACATAATTGTCCTTAGGGTTGATTTGTATATAGGTAATTTGCTTGTGATTTAAGCCGCTCCTCCCCTTTCCTTTCTCTCCCTTCCCACCCTCTGGTTTTGGTTAGAAGTACCATTTTCAGCATTCTGTGTGATTCCGTGTTTTAGCACTATTGTGGTGTGTTCAGACTTTCTGCACTTGCTTACACAGTAGGGTATGCCAATCGTGTGTGGCGTAATGTTACTTTAACCTTTTGTTTCTCATATTTTAGCTGTTGAGAATTATACACTGTTAAAAGACTTACTGACCTGGGTTAATATTAGGTACATATTTTAGCATAATTTCCCTTCTTTTCATGGTTTCTCGGGTTTTTTCTTTTTTTCCTTTCCCTTCCCTTTTGTCTTGTTTGGAAGCTGGGAAGAAACCTGTGGATCTTCTCTTTGTGTGGTTCTATTCCCCACTCCCGTGTGCAGCCCGGAGTTTCTCCTCATGGTCCTTGGGGTAGAGCTTTATCTGTTTGTTAAGGCAAATGTAGACTGCGACCCACCTTGCATCAACCCACACTCATCCCAGCTGAACAATTTGAAAACTGTTCTGCCTTTTTGTTACATGAATCTGTCAGAAATATATTTTTAATTTAATATAAATGAAATTCAATAAAATATGAAACAAAGTCTCTGTGCACATGTGAACTCTCTTGGAAGTGGCTTGAGTGCTGCCAGTGCCACAGAGTCCCTGTGTCCATGGAAAGCCCTGGCACAGCCTGAGCTGGTGCAGCCACCCACACCCCACACACACACAGAACCCC
>JAHLSL010000076.1:2074870-2211677 GCA_025920805.1 Petroica traversi | reverse complement strand
CACATGCACCCTACAGAACCCAAAACATTCCACACTCCCCTCACACACACAAATAGAACCCCACACATTCCACAAACACACAGCACCTCACAGGCACCCTACAGAACCCAAAACATTCCATACTCCCCCACATACACACAGATAACCCCACACATTCCACACACCCCCCTACACACAGGGATCACACCCTACCTGACCCCAGTTGGAGCAGCCAAGTTCCTGACGAGAAGTCCCTCCAGCAGTACCCCTCTTCCCAGAATATCCCGTGCCCCTCCATGTGTGCTCTACACCCACAGTCCAAGGGTTGTGCCATTCTGAGCTTTTCATTCCTTTTAAAACAAACCACTGCCCATGGAGGTGTGGGTGCCCTGTGCCCCAGCAGCAGCTGGGTGTCCAGTTGCAGCTCATTCACCCACAGCTGCCCTGGCTCAGCTGGGTTGATTTATCTCCCCAGCTTCATTGCTGGGGGATAGAGGGTGGTGTGGGGGAATGATGCATCTGTATATTTAGACACATGAATTCAGTGCATACATAAAATCCAACCCCAACAACCATAAACTCTGTTATGCCAAAAGGCACCCTCTGGGCAGGCACCCTACACCTACATGCCTTTATCTCACACCCAGCCAGGGCTGGCTCTGCCTTTGGCAGCTGCACCTTTAAATTGAGTTGGAAAACGTTGGAGATGCTTCCCACACTCTCAGAGGGGCTGCCAGGTGCCCTCAGTCCAATGTCCACTCTGTGGCTCAATTAAAACCCATGACTTGCACACAGACCTGTGAGATTCAACTGAGGCATTCCCTGCCAGTGCCACAGGTTAATTCCCACGAAGTCTGGCTCACACCCTAACTCGAACTGCTCCTACTTTCCCCAGCCTGCCTTGCTGGCTGGTGAGCATTGCACTGCCAGGCCTCTGGAAAGCATTTTAAATTTAGCTAGAAACCCGTAAAGGTCATTTGGCTCTTTGAGGCGCATTTTAAAACACTCCAGTCTCCCTGGACTGCAACTCTTTGTTTCACGAATGGCCTCAACATTTTATCCCCAGCAGCCTGGAAAGGTCATTGCAGACACACACAGTTCCCAGGGCTGGAATGCTGGAACATTCCCTGCTGCCTTCAGAGAGCAGGAGCACGAGCTGTGTGCAACAACACCCTTGCTCAAAGCGGGTTAGGGTGACGTATTTAAGCATTCACACTTTAGAGCTGTCAGGAATATAAAGCCTATTTTCCACAGCAGGGGAAGGGGAAGTGGAAGAGTCCTGCTGCAAGCCCTCCTTTCCATGTCCAGCCACTTCCATGGCTGGAGTGCAGCCACGGTCACACACACACACTGCAAGGCTGCAGCTGCTGGAGCCCCACGCACTGGAAACGCTGCCTGATGCAGGGATTTGACATCACTGTGCTCTTCACAATACAACAGGTCATAACAGAACTTCAGCAACACTTCAGAAATTAGTATCACAAGTTTTAAGACACATGCAAACACCCCCGCCTTTTCCCCAAGTGGGTTTTATTTAACTGGCCTAATATGAAGGAAAGAGTAATCAACCACCCATTTTCTAGTGAAATACATTAATTTAAAGCTCTCTGCTACTCGTTCAGAGTAGCTTGGCAAAGGCCACGGGGTTCAGGTGTTCAAGGTGGTACTAAAAAGCACAGTTTAGCTTTTGCAAGCAGTTTCATGCTACATTACTAGTGATGAAGTTCTTTGCAGCCCTCTGTCACTCATGAAGCACATGGGCACACACACAGGGAATTATTCAAACCTGATGCTGATTTTGTACTAAAAGAAAAAAAAATACCTACAGGGGTTTCATGAGAAATTTGTTTTGTTTTTGTAGTACTAGGGGTGTCATCCCCATTAACGCCAGCCAGCCCAGGGTATCCTCACACTTAGTCTGGTGAAGTGTTCAGCTTGCTGAGGTTTGCAGAGGCAATACTGGCCAGCTGGCACATTTTGTCCCACTGCAACAAGCCTGTGCTCTGAGCACTGGGGAAATTGGTTTTGCTCCTTCCAAATGCAAAATAAGCAGCCATTGGTAGCACTGTAACACCTTTGTTAAGGCCTGAGACCTTCCCAGCAGGAGAGGCAGCTTTACCAATTTCAGTAACAGCCCCAGAATTCAGACAAATCTCTTTGAAGCTTGCACTCAGTTTGCAAACCACACAAGGACTGTAAAGCTAGTGAAGAGGCCAAATGAGCATCTCATTCCTTCCAGTGCACTGATGTGAAGTTAAACAGGAAAGTAAAAACCATCAGCAGGTAAAATCAGCTCAGCTATACTGATGAGGCTGAGGCCACTGCTAAGGTTCAGGAGAATTTCCTATATAATCTCTCAAAAACTGGGCCAGCAAACATTTTGAAAGCTGCTTCCAGAAGCTAAAAAAGTCAGAAGAGAGAAAACCAAGCTTCCCTTTGACTCCTTTAACCTGCCCATATCACACTCAGCCTAATTTCTTTGCCAGGCTTACAGGGAGCACATCACTGTGATGGGACAGGCTGTACCAGGCATCACTCTGCCTGGACAGAAACACAGGGCTCTAAGAGAGAGCCAAGAACAGTCCTGCAAGGGCAATGAGTGGGGAGCGTACCTGAAAAGCTGGACTTCTTCCCTGATCCCTTTGTTTTGGCAAATCCTCTTGTGGCACAGGAAGGCTGAGCCCAAAATGTGTCCTCCTGAGGCATTTTGAGACCACATCACTAAATGTCTGCCAGCTGAGCAACTGGGAGCATTTTGGTTTCAGTCAACTAAAACATTTGCTTGGTCCTTTTGAAAATTTGTTGGAGGGTATTGTAGGGGCAGTGGTGCTTTTTTGGGTTTGTGTTATTGGGGGAGCTTTCATTTGGGTGCTTTCTTTAGCTCTCTACACAGATTGCCACAAGCAGGTTCCTAGGGACATTTTGGAGTGTTGGTACAGCACCAGTGCATTCCCTGCTCCCTCCAGCCTGTCCCAAGGAGATAATCTGCTCTTCTGCAGTCAAAGCTTGTTCCTTCCTGAGGCAAAAATTGTTTTAAAAGTTGGCCAGAAAGGAGACAAAACCATCAAACAACAGCTCAGACCTTTGCTCCTCGCTCACCTGAGGTTTTGCTCTTTGAGTCTGAGCCCTCTCCAGCCTCCAGTGCAGCCACCAAGGAGATGTCCCAGTCCATGGCTACACATAACACCCAGATTATCTCAGCAGCCCCAGGGAAAATTGACATGGGACACGCTGGGGCAGACAAAGGCAAATTGTGTGGGCAGTCATGGATACCTGTGACAATAACTTGCCCCTAAAAGAGCCCCCGAGTCCACAGGGAGCCTCCTCATCCTCCAAGAGATGATACTGCTGGGTGAAGTCCCCCAACATGCCCACAGCCCAACTCAGAGAGATGGCATGAATCTTTACAGTGACTATTTAGAAAAAAAAATTAAATTATTATACCTAGAAAACTGTTTCCTTGCTGTCTGCAACCTCCCATTCCAGCCTATCTTCCCTATCAGAAAAAGGCATTGCTGGGTTCTTAACCCTGACCACACGAATCTATTCAAAGCCTTTGCTCAAGGGGACAGTCAGCAATTCCAAAGGGGCAACCACTCCATAGCTCCAACCTGACAGCTCTCTGCTTCAGAAGGAACAGCTGACAGCCAGCCACCATAGCTGCAAAATCCTTCTCCCTATGACAAATCCTCCCCACTACCCTCTGCTTTTTTCACACCAAGAAAAGCCTTTACTATTATGCAAAGAAAATTTGTATGAGTTGCTTTGTGCAAATGCACCAGAGAAAGTCAACAAGATTGTGGCCACAAGGGAAGAAGTCGTATTTTCCTTTCAGCCAGGACCACAGAAATCTGCTTGTCCCTGTCACACAGGGCACTTGTTGATGTGCCCCCTGCAAGGGCCTTACTCGGAGCTGCACAAAGGAATAACAACAAAGGAAATATTTTGTTCCCACAGAATAGAAATCACCATGACTTTTCAGACCTCTTTACCAGTGTGTGTTCCTGGCAAAGCAAGGACCAGATTAGGGAGGAGAGGAGGCATGAACAAATAACTACTCCATGAGAAGCACTGAATTTTTCATGCCCTGCTTTGGCACCTGTGTCTTTCCCCGTGTCTCTGACCCTGAAGGTCCAGCTGGGGCTGGGAACTGCAGGACTCCCCCTCAGCAGCTGAACTGTGAAGGCACTACACTCTGCAGCATGACACAGGGAAGCCAGCCTGGAAAGCCACCAGGACACAGCTCCAGTGAAACCCAGCTTGCCCAGCAGCAGGACCCAACTACTTAAGCAGGTCAGTCAGCAGGGAGTGGTCCTGCACACCATTGCCTCTGAGAGACACAAAGCAGCACCTAGGGATGTAAACCACCTGCTCTTTGCTCCTCCCTTGCCATGGATGGTAGAAGTTTTCCACAGAGGAGTTGTTTCCTTGTTCTATTACCTTCTAACATGGCAAATGGCACGTTTGGGTTCCCCAGTTGTGCTGAATGCCACAGCATTGCTTTATGTTTCAAAGGAGCTGTGGCACACCCGAATCCTGCCAAAGCAAGGGAAACTAACCTCAGTTAGGGATACGCACCTAGTGTGACTGCACTGCTGTAAATCTGTGATTTACAGATGAGGGGAAACCCAGCAGGAGCTTGTCCCTGTCAGGTGCTGCCTGTGTGCAGGGAGCTGTGTCCTGGGCACAATCCAGCCCCCCAGCAGGATGATTCCCTCAGATGAACCAGGTGTTTCTGGAGGCCCTGACAAATTGGACAAAAAAAACAGAGGTAGGGGCACCAGCCCACGAACAAAGCCATTTACTGCCATTTACTGCAGCACTGCCATGCTCTGCAGTTTGGTCTGAGTGACGTGAGTAGAGAGCATGGAAGCAGGAAAGAGGAATTATTTGAGAAATGTTTTCTTGGCTGAATTTGCTGCTTTGCTAAAACCAGTGTTTGGTGTGGTGGTGGTGGCTTCCAACCAGAAGCCAGGAGTTGTGCAAGGAAGTGGGGACCACAAAGCCTCTGAGGACCCCAGAAAATATGATATCAGCCACACTTAGACAGGAGCTGTTTGTGTATCTGGGGCAGACAGATTGCATGTCATGCCATTAGATGTATTGTCTTGGCCAGAAGAGAGAAATGAGGCAAGAACTTTCTTTCTCTGCTGCTTTATCTGCTCTATGCAGAATTGTCAGATTATGCAGAAATACCAAGCATCAGAAATGTTTGCACTGCATTTGCATTGTTTTCAGAGCAGAGTAAAACATACTCATTTTGATTGAAGGTGTCTCTAACCTCAAGGGAGAAAATGATTGTGCATGGAAGTCAGGACTAATGACTGAGTAGTTTCCCACTGCTGGTCCACAGCTCAGTTACCATGGCCTGAGCTGGCTCCCAAGTCCTCAAGGGCAGCAGAACTATGAGCTGATCCTGCCAGGCACTGGCTTGTCAGCACCAACACCTGCCAGGCACTGGTTTGTCAGCACCAACGGGTACTCACTGAGCTCAGGGGAGAGGCACAGACCAGGCAGGCACTGGATATGGCACACCAAACGTGTGCTCATAAAGGCAGCTTTGGTGAGTGCAAAGCTCTGCACACCAGTGAGGCTGGAGAGATGGATCATTTGTCTGGAAGAGACCTCAGGTGTGCTGCCACCCCTCCCCACAGTCCTGTGCTCTCCAGCTGTTTGTAGCCCTGTTTCTGTTTCAATGCCACAGTGGCCATGTGACCAGCACACACAGATTTGTGACACGGAAAAATAACTCTGTAAAGTCAGGGACTTCACTGTTCCTGCTGGCTTTTCTTTCTTTGAGCCACAGCCAGTGGCAACCAAAATCTGTGAGCAAGGAGTTTCGGATGGGTCTGATGTCACACAAATTTACAGAGAAGTTTGCAGTGAATCAAAGCCTGGAATTTTTAATATAAATTATTAAGAGCAGCTTCATATAATTTAATTCAATATAAATTAAGAGCAGCTATTTGTGTCCTAGCACGGAGGCTCAAACACTTGAGGCTGAAAGCCCCAGTGCTGCAGGGATCTGCCTCAACCCCCTGATCCCAGCCAGGGTGGCAGCAAGCTTTCACCTCCTGAATCAGGGTAACACTCGGGGTTTGTTCTCAGCAAAACCTCATTGCTCCAAGTTTCCTGTATTTACACAGCAGCCTGGCTTTCAGGTGTCCATCACCTCTGTGGGAGAGCATCAGCAGCTGTCCCTGAGCACTGCAGGGGGATGGAGAGGTCAGAGAGCACAGCCTGCCACAGTGATGTGTGAGGACACATCCCATCCCAAGGGGATGCTGCTGCCTTGCTCCCCAGCCCTCGGGGCAGCCTTGATGGGCACAGCAGGGCTCAGCAGGTTTAGCTGGCACCACATGGATCCGATGTCTGGTTCCAAGGTTTCCTGGGCAACTCTTTTTGTTTCTTATTATATCTGTTATCCCAGCACCCTGGCCAAAAGTGTGAAGGAGGTTACTGCACTCTGGTGAGCAGAAAGATCTCAAAGCACCCAGCCACCAAACATGGAGATGCTCATCTCATAAATTATTCAGCTGATTGGATTGTGTATTTCCTTGGAATCCATGTAGTGTTCTGGTCTCTCTTGGTAAGTGGAGCAAAACCCCATTGTGCTTTAATAGCATGGAAGAACTTTACCAGGTGGCTCTCAGAAACTGCAATAGTTAAAATAAGTTAGACTCCAAAATTATCAGGGCTCAGAATAGCGAATTATTCAGTGGGTACCTTTGTGCAGGGAAGCTGCTTCACTTCAGTCAAACAGAATGGAGAAACAATGGAGCATGTTTCCTGTCACATTAGAAATATTCTTTAGCTTTTAATAAAGACAGAAAGAGGAGGAGTAGGTGGATATTTTAGAAGCTATTATTCAACAGTTTCTAATGGTATCTACAGTAATTTGGGAATAATCTTGAGGAATGACATCCATAACACAAGAGATGAGCTATGTCTGCTGCTGCTTCTTGCAACAAGGGCAACACAAGGAAGATTAGGAAACCTTGGACAGAACAATGGGCTGAGACATCCCAGGCTTCAGGGCCTTTCTGAATAACAGGTTTAAAATACTTGTGAACTTTGAAAGAACGAAGGCTTTGGCAGGCAAAAGGCAGGCAAAAGATAGCAGGAGATGCTTTGCCTAAGTGCTAGAGCCAACAAATAAACCCTGACCTCCTAATTCCCAGGCTGAGGAACTGCTGAGCAGGTGATCACCTTATATTGCAGCCCAACATGGGGGGCACCTGAGGCTTTCCTTCAAATACCAGGAAATTCACTTTTCAAGAACAACAGTGTATGGGACATTACTGCAAATGAGCGTTTCTGCAAGGTGCAGTGCCTTGTGTACTGGAGGACCTCCAGGCTGAGCTGGAATAAAATTTGTCCCCAGCAGAAAAGCCGCAGTGCTTGGATTCATGCAGCAACAGTGGAAGATTCATGCAGTGTGCAGTGTGTCTGCTTGTTCCCCACGGGGCTGTTGCCCCCAGATAACACTGCAGGGTGTCACAGGGGCTGTGCAGGGTTATTGCACAGACAGGGCATTTCCTGGCACTCTGGACTGGTGCCTTTTCATTAACAGTTGAATTTTGTACAAGTAGCTGTAATTTTCTTTCCTTCTGGAGCTTGACCTGAAAGAAATAGACACATTTAGGATACCTGACATAACACTAGAAACTTTCTGGTCAGATGAGGGCACCGACAGCTCAGTCAGAAGAGGAGACAAGAGAGAAAATGTCCTTGCTCGGAAAGACTTTGTGCTTTCTTGCTCTGCTTCTGTGGTCCCACTGTGCCCGTATGGATCCCTTGATCAACAGCTACTTTTCCTTTAAAGTAAGTCCAGAATCACCCTGTCAGAACACTTCCCCGCTATGAGGTTAATGAAGAGTCCACCAGATGGGCAAAACAGGGAAAGTCTCAGTGTTAAAGTTCATCACTTAAATATCTCTTCACTGGAAAGTCCCGATTGTTGAACAGGAAAAAAACTGAGTCTACTGGGAAGTAAAGTGCCATCTATTAAATTAGTTATTCCTCCCCATGCAAATTAACCAGGACACCAGAAGCAAAAGCTAGTCACATTTATATCAAAACAAAAAAGCAGAAGTGTCTATTTTCCTGTGCCCCACAGAACCGAACCTGAAAAAGTGAGAAGGATAATGATTTTTCAACATAATTAATAATGCAAAACCTGAGGAAGGGGTGAGCTGCACAGAGTCCTGAAGACAGATTGCAGAGAGATGGATTTGCTGATAGTACACTTCTTGTTCTGCTATTCCTCTCTTGACACAGCGTCTGCTGCATACCAGCAGCAATCATATCCAAGTGTAATTGTCTAAGAATTGTTCCACACTGAGGAAATAGTTCTGATTACAGACATTAACAAGTTTAGGCATTAAGCTTCCTCACTGTAATTACCCTTGAGCTTAGTCTCACAAATGAATTAATGTGCTGATCGCTTGGACTAATACTACAAGCAAAAGGGTGATGAATTGCTTCCAAATCAGTTAAAATCAAGCGTGACATCATTTAATTAATTTCAGAACTTGAGGGGAGGAGAAAGGGGGTCAGCATGATGCTGAAAAGAAAGGTCTCTGGCCCTTAGTGATTTCTTTGGAGCAGAAATATGCAAACAGGGGAGGATGGGGCTGGGGAAAGGGAAGAGGTGCACCAGGTGAGAAGGAGGATGCTGAAGATGGAACAGTACAATTTCTGATTGAGCAGGCAGGCCGAGGTGGCTGCGGGACAAATTCAGTACAGCTGACAAAGGTGCAATACATGCATTTCTTCTGGGGAGGAACAGATGCATTGGTCACCTCACTTTGAATTTTTGTCCTTCCTGAGTTCATACACAAACCCTGCTTAACCCTCAAGCAGAGAGCCCAGTCCTGGCCTTCTCAAGCAGATTTCTTATTCCCAGAACACAATCTTGGAAAACATCAGGCATCTCCTGAGATGCCCACAGCTCTGCGTGCTGTGTTTTTAAATGACAACCAGCAAACAACAGCACCAGCAGCCTGGCACTAACATTCACACACACGAAAGGGTTGAAGGTTCTGAATTTCCTTTTACTACTGGTGACCTGACAAATTCTCTGCAGCCTCACCAGCTGCACCTTCATGGGAGTCAGAGATCTTAAAGAAGGCCCAGCTCTCCCTGCCTTGTCCATCCAGCTTACCACAGAGAAGCTGGTTCTGCTCTGACAGCTCTGGCTGCTCTGAGCTGTGAGTCTCACTCTGCTCTGCTTTACTCCTAAAGAGGAATAGCTCATCACACTTGTTCTTTCATTAAATCAAACCCCGGTGCCCATGCTAGGGACCAGTTTGGCCCAGTAAAAAACAAAAACAAACACTGCCACCAAATGGTGGCAGAGGTTCAGAGAATTGGCCCTGATGCCTTTTGGAAATCTGGCCATGCAGTGCTGGAGACTCAGCTGTGCATTTGGTGGGCAACCCACCTTTAGGGCTCTAGAGAACTGGAATGAAAAGCAAAAAATTGATCTGGTTGAGAAATTATTTTTAAGAGTAACTAAACTTCCAGCACAACCCTCCTGTCAGTCACTTCCTGGAAGCTGGGTAGGATGAACTTATAACTCGGAGAGAATTATTCACCTGAGCACCACCGGGCTTCTAGGCCTTTTTTTTTTTTAATACTTCAGTTCCCCAGGTGTAAAGAGGTAGCACTAAAAAAAACCCACTCATCTTTGAGGGATTAAAGGTTTACAAAATGCTCACAAACTGTGCTATGGGGGCGGGTGCTCTCCTAAGCATCTTACAGGGACTTCTTGGCAGCATGACAATGCCATGATATTCTAATGGCAAGAGAGGGATTTGCTTTTACAATATGACATTTACCAGACGATTAAAGTAAAGAGCTGTGTGCTATAATCAGTTTTAGTATTAAACACACACAGTAAAAATAAATGTTTAAAGGCACTTTTTTTTTTTAATGGATATAGGACATGATGCTTTGCACATTATTGAAAGAATCCTTACTGCTACCATAAGCTTCAGTTCAAACTGTGTAATTATTACAAGGAACTTTTCTCCCATTATATATTAACTGCACCTAAGAGATCCAGAAATTAAAGAAGCTGAGGTTTCCTAACTTAATTGTTGGAGAATTTGCTCTGTGTGTTTCTTCATTTACTTCTGTCATAGTCAATCATGGTCTGAGAGATTGAAACAGATAAATAAAAATGCGTTATGCACTTATTGTCCAGTGTCATAGAAACCTGCATTATACTCATGAGCTGCAGGGAAAGACAGGAAATAATATAATGATTCACAAGTCTTTTTAAATTTCCACAGGACTCCTTTCATACTTCCCAGACTGGATGAAAGATTTTGGAGATAGCCTGTCAATCTGCAGCCACAAACAAATAGGAGGCAACCAGGAAGATGTCCCAGTAGCAAAACCAGACACAGAGGCCCTCCCTTCCTGTATTCAGAGGTGGTATTGTATTCATGTTAATTTTTTAGATCACCCCAATGCCAACAAGATTACAGACAGGATGTTTCTTGTACTACTTTGGTTCTTATAGAACCAAAATCCTTGAGGCCCTGGTTCTGACCACAAATCAAAACCTTACCTCATCTCCTATAAAAACTTGCTTCCCAAGACAAAGCACTACCACAAAGCTGTGGGAGATGAGCTGCTGGCCCTACCATGGAAGAATTATGTGACTTGCACCTGGTCTTTGGCTCAAATCATATAGGAGGCTGGAAATCTGGATTTCTAGGTAAACTGGACCTGGAGTCATGTCCTAATGGCAGGGCAAACCCTGGCTTAGGAGGTTTAGAAGGAAATGTGTCCAAAGAGAAAAAAGCCCCCAGGGCCGAAATCGGAGGGAATGCAGGTTCCTATCCTAGCAGCCATCTCCACAGTGTTTGCATCTCAGCATTAATATTCATGGCTATGCCAGCAAACATCCTCTAACTGCAACTTCAGCCTGGTCAAGGTGACTGACCTTCTTCATTAAGTGCTTCCAAATTTCCAATCTAGCCACGGATGTGAAAAATCTGTGCTAATTATAGGCTTGTTGGGAGGTCATAAGTGCAGAGGGGAGATGAGGGGGTTTCTGAGAGTTATTTAAAGGCACAGCCTTAGCAGGGTTTTGGGCTGGCACTAATACACTGTTCTGGTCTCTGTTATTCAGGTCAGGTGATCCAAAAGTAGAGCTAAAAATCTGGGAGGGTTTCAGATACTGGGACTTGCCACTGATTCAGATGACTGAGGAGAAGCTCCTCAATGGTAAAGGAGACACCATCTCTGTGCCTCCCCCCTGATTTTTGTCCCAATCCATTGTAATTCTGAACATTTGGTACCCTCGTGGACACTACAATACCATCCCAAACTATGTGTGCAGAACACTTACAAACAGTGCTAAAACCACTTGTTAATATAAAGTATATAATCACAGAAGTGGTACGAGCTCTTTCTCTTTTATATCCTTTTCAGTAAAGCACATTTTGAAACTCACTGACCTTTATTCTTACCTTCCTTTTTTTAAGTTCCACAGCATTATGTAGAAAAAACCATCAGTGTGACGAGGAATATAATGCAGCTTATTACCACTAACAAGGGAATGGCCCATAACTCTAAAGGGACAGAGCCTCAAGTGAGCTATGAAGGTCATCTTGTTGCATCCAGAAGAAAATGCAATATTGACTGTGTCATGCTTCTCATTTCAGACACATTGCAGTCTGCTTTCAGTTTTGTTGCAATAAAGAGTAAAAAAAAAGGGGGGTTTTCCTTCAGATAGAATTTCACAGAGTAGATCCTCCCCACTTTAGGGGGGATTGAAGGTAAATATCTGTCTGGATTTTCCAGCACTATTTCTATTCCTCTGGATTTGCTGGTTAGTTTGCTCATGAATCTTTAGAACCTTAGTTCATATCCAGCTACTGCTTCTTCCTGCTGGAAATACTCAAACCTCTCAGTGGGTAAAGGCACAAATAGCAAACTTAAAGGCTTGACCAAGGGTACCTCCAGAGCTCTCCAATAATATATTGTTTAGTTCTTAGAAATCAGTCTTTCCTGTGATCCCCCTGTGCTGCTCCATGCAGCCAGGAGCCTTAGAGCAATGTTAAAAGATGACAATGCTGTGCTAAAGGCAATGTGGCATGAACAGGTCACCAGAGGGACCAAACTGTAGATTATGTACTGCACAAATACACAAGGCTGAGGAAGACATTTGAAGCCTTAGGTCATGAATGAAGATAAATAGCAGTATCCCTTCCCAGCCCTTACTGCATCAGGGATATGCCAGAGCCCTGATGTGGGCAAGCACTGGGAAAAAACATTGCTGCCCTCTAAGAATGGGGGTTTTCCTTTTGTCCTCAGCACAAACACATCAGTGCAGTGCTGCAGCTCTCAGGTCACGGGTAACTGGGGTTTAACTGGGGTGTAACTGGGATGAGATATGTTTTTCCATATTCCCATTCCCCGGTCCATCTTTCTACAACCCTGAGAGCCTGGGGGAGGGAGACTGAGCTGCACCTTCCTCCTCTGCCTCACTGCTGAGAATCTGACATTTCGGCCTTGCTAAATGTCTCTGAGTTTGTGCTCTATAGGTGTGGCAATATTTTCCTTGACTTTGTTTAAAAGGGAATATCTTCACTGTGTGGGATTATGTAAAAAAGTAAAAGCTACTATTTTCCCTCACATCACTCTTCTCCTTCCAGTTACAAATGGTGCAGTGTCAAACAGTATCAGAAAGCATTGTGGCACTACCAAAATTTCATTTTCAAAATTATGAAAATTTAAACATTGTTGATTAAGAAGATCCTAATCCCACTGTTCCACTTATTAAAAGAAGGGACACATGCTAATCCATAGTCATGTTCAGGCTTCAAAGAAAAAAGAACACAGCAAAACAATATTGGGCCATGCTGGGCCACATACCTGAACATCAACTCCTTATCACTAACTAGTTCCTCACTAATTGATGAACAGTTAGCAGCTTTGCAAAAGATTTGGTTCTTCAAGTAGGAAAGACAAATTGCAATGCTGCATAAACAACAAAACCCAGGGAGCATCCTCAGGGCTGATTAAAGATGCAAAAAGACAAAGAAGCCAGAAGAGAAACTGGAGCAGCATTTCTGTCCATTCCCAGAAGACCTGAATTGACCTGAAGACCTGATCCAAGAATTGAGCTAATTTTTCTTGTGAGAGGACTGGCAAGTGGCAAAACAAAGCTCCAGCCCCCAAAAAACAACCCTGTATGTTCCAGCTTGCCAGCCTAGAGCCACGAATTTGGCTGAGGAGGATAATGTTGCCACTGGAGTTAATTATACAGCAGCTTGGGCAAAAGCAAATCCTGCTCCCTCTGAGCAGCTCAGAGGGCACTGAGGGGGCTGTGGGTAGCTTTCCTGCCCTACCTGTAATGGCTGCAAGTTTTTATTTGGTGATTGAAGGTTTGGGTTTTGCTTTTTTCTTTCTCCTTAACTCATAAGAAATCATCTGTGATGGGCAGCTTTTATTTAAATATGTAACAGCACCCCATTTTTGTGTTAGAGGTCTGAGAATATGGCCCTGATGCTATAAATCCAGCTTTATTTGCTTACACATGGCATTTCCCTCACTACTACCATTCTGAACCACCCAAATCCATCAACCTAATGGAGATATATGAACAGTAGAAACATGCACTAGAAAACTACTGGCACATTGTACAAAATGATCAGATTTAATCAGCTGATAAATTATTCACTTCAGTGGAGAGTCAGACCTGTGACTTGGATCTATTTATGGATGTCCAATTAGTGCAAGTAATTTTCCATTGCTTTATTATGTTTGCTAATACATTATGAAAACCATGTTGTGATAATACTCTTGCTTAAGTCATTTTGTGGTGTGAGCACATACCAGAAAGCTCGTTCCAGCCAAGGCTGGGGACATGTTCCAGTGGGCACTTAGTTACACACCACTGTGCTATTTCCAGGGGCTTCTGCAGAGCCAAGTTGCCAAGAGAGTGGGAATTTCATTTAAGGAAAGCCATTACACTGCCAGGCTCTCTAAGTGGCACTGCTCTCCTTCCAGACCCTCCTGCCACTGTGACAAAGTGTAGGAGGAGGGCTGTCCTGGCTGCCCTCCAGACCATGATGGATGTCTCAGGTGCCTGGAGGGGGAACACAGCACTGAACTGCATCACACTATTGAGTGTTTGTGAAGTAGCACAAGGATGAAAGAAGCACCAGCACTGATGCAACAGAGCTTGGTGAATCAAGTCCCTGAGGCTGCAGGCAGACTGAGAGCCAAAGGAGTTTTATGGAACATGTAACTCCCATATGAGAGTGGCCTGAGCATTTCACCCCACTAGGCTGTACTGAGGGCATCCTTATACATCTGCTTGCAGATGCTAAAAAGGAGCAGGCACAAGGCTGCATGGTGGAGAAAAGCCTTGACTCCATCACTCCTTTCCATTCCGGACTCACCACACATCCAGAACCAAGGCCTGCTCCCCAGAAGGCCTCAATAAGTCTTTCAGCCCTTGGGGTGGATTGAAAGGAATGCAGTAGTTCATGTCACACCTGCAGAGCCCCAGCTACTCTGCCCTGGGCAGTGAAGCACCTTTGAAAAAGACCAAGAAGGAAAGAAGCCAGAACAGAAGAAGAGCTGGATGGCACAGGCCTGCTGGCCAGGTGTGCCACCAAGTCCATCCTGGGGCATGATTTTGGAGAATGTTCATCTCAACAACCCATGTCAAAAGGCCATGGCACCAGGGTGCCCTGCCACCAGTCTGACTCTTCCCTGCCCTTCTGTTCCCACCCCAAGGCACAGAGCTTCCAGCTCCAGTCCCCTTGTACCACTGTCCTTTTATTTTACACAATGTATTGGTCTCCCTTTCCTGCAGCCCATGGAAAGCACTGATTGCTGAAACTGAAAGAACTGTGCTTGAAAGAAACAGGTAATTGTTATAAATGAGAGCAACAGGAGTAAGCAGAAGAAGGATCCTGAGTTGAGCAGGCTCCTAGGTCAGATTAATGACAATTCCTTCTCTGCCATTGGACAGGGAAAATTCTGCTGAACAGGCAATGTAGAGTTTACCTGTTTTTCATCTTTCTTCTGTGAAAGCCAAGCAGGTCAAAACATCCAAGGCTTAATCTTGCAGTGACACCACAGCACTGAGATGCCTTGTGGAAGACTGGGCTGACACTTAAGCAGGAAAAGGCCATGAGGTTCACATCCCAGAGCCAACTGCGGACACTGGCATGGCAAGGACCTGAACATCTGCAAATTCCCAGGCTGTTTTATTTGCCTTGTTTAATTTTTAGCAGTTTTTCCCTATTCTCCATACTTTTTGACATTAGCAAGGGTGCTAAAGCAGAGAGATCCAGCCGTGCCAGGACCCAGGATGGGGTTGTACAGCTGTCCTGTCATGAACAGGGCAATTGTGGCTGGCAGTACCTTGGGTAGGTACTGCTCCCTTTTTCCAGACACATCACTGCTGCTGGGCTGTGTTTAGAAACTTGGCTTAGGTTTGGCAACTGAAAGGTGCCATATTGACATTCACCCCTTTCAGACACAGGGAACCCCTGATGCCTCACACTCTTCATTCACCAGGAACCAACTTGCCAAAGGTGTGAGGTAGCTCAGCTGCGTGTGAGAAATGAGGCAAAAGCACAGGTACAGTCCACAGCTAATGCAGGTTACCTTCACACTCAACAAAAGGTTCCGCCCTGCCTCCTCACTCCCAACTGCCTCCCTCTAATGACATTTGCACAGAGTTGAGAGAGGGACCTGTGCCCCAGAGGGCAGCGTGGTAGTTGGGAGTGAGGAGGCAGGGCGGAACCTTTTGTTGAGACTGCGAAAATTTTCAGTAAAATGAAAACAAATTGCTCTAAGTAAACCATTTGTCACAGTCTGATTACTCTGCTGCCACTCTGGGAACACCAATTTGTCATGCTAGATCAGGATAACAGCAGGCTGACTGTACGAGATGGCATCCTGCCTTCTGGCTTTCCTTCTTGCAGCACCAGAGAGCAGCGGGGATCTCCTGGTCACTTCTTCCCAGTGCCCATCCCTCCCAAAGGAGCAGGCACACGCTGGGGTCCCTGCAGCCAGAGACACACCGAGGACAGGCCGATCTTCCCAGCAGCCTCCTCCATCTCCTGGTACTGCAGCCTCAGACCTGCCCTGTGTGCTGCTTTTACCCATTCAGCCTGGAGTGTTTACCTGAACAACAAGATGCCCGCAGCAGGGATTGCTTCTGGCACCAGTGGTTGGCATAAAACTATCTTGAACTGAATTTTGGCACTGAAGTGTCCTGGCAATACACCTATTGCTCATCATTTGTCTTTCAGAGTCCATGTCTCCTGTCAGCCACACCTTCAGGAATGCTGCAGCTGAGCCTGCAGCACTCGCCTGGCCCAGTCCTGATCCACACTTCCCCCTCTTTGGTGATTCCTTAGGAGCTTCAACATTCTGTAGGTGAAACTATTTTAAAAGAACAAACAGAGAAAAAAACTCCAAACTAGCAAAATATTGCCAGATTCACATTTAAAGAGGTGCTTAAAGAAAGAAATTAATGCAAGCAAGCAGCAAGTAAGGATTAGCCAAAATTCATGAAGCATGGAAAAACAGCATAAAAAAATCCCAAGTTCAGGAATTAATTTCCTTAGCTTCACTGTCCATAGCTAATAAACAATAATTTGAGTTTCCCCTCTTTGTGTCACCCTGAAATAATGCAGCAGTTTGTAATGCTGCAACAAAACAATTAACTCCAGTCCAAGTAAAAATATCTTTCAGCCAATAAAAAGAGGGTCAAAACCCCTAAAATGGAATTTTGGGTAAATGCTCCATTCATTCCAAACCAAAATCCTTCATCTCAGATTATTGATCCTTTTTCCAAACTTCTCCTTATTTTAAAATGGTAGGTCAATATTTAAATAAAGTAATGCCTTTTTGAAAGAAAAGCTAAACAAGTATTGTTTGCAAAAACAAATGCACAGGAATGAACAAGCTGAGAATCTCCTTTTATCTTCTTTTCCATTTAGGGACTATTTGGGTTTGCCAGGTCCCCATAGCCAGCAAATTATGTCTTTTCTTTCTTCTTTACTGATATATTCCCTCTATGTCCTCAGCTTTTCCCTCTGCTCCTCTGGGTAGTCTCTGGCCAGCAGCAGATGGGAACGCCTGGACTTTCATCCACCACCCAGCCCTGGTTCAACTCCTTCTCTGAAAGTCATAAAATCTGGGAGGAAGAGGCAAGGAGATATTCTAGAATGCATCACCTCCACAGAACAGCAGAAATCAAAGCATCCAATACGCACTGAAAGAACTATGGGGTATTTTAAAAGCATAGGAATATTCCATGGCAAGGAAAGACAGAATGTTCCCAAATTATATAAACGCCTCCTTGTTCTCAGTCACTGCACTCAGAGCCCCAGGAATGGCCCTGAACCTGTAAGCACAGCAATCTGCTCTGCCACATGGGTCCCCAGATGCAGAGCTGCCAGTGTGAAGTGAAGCATTGAATGGAAACTTGCTCAGCACAAACACTGGTAGCACTGGTTACACTGCCACTGCTGGCCGTTCTACTTTCTTCCCTTGATTTTAGAAACGGTAACATGACTTCAATATTAATAATTTCTGTTTTAACTGAAGGAAAGGCCTTTAAAACAGGCTTTTTTTAAGGCCTTTCACATGCCCCTTAAAAAAAAAAAAAGAAAAAGAAAAAAAAAAGAAAGAGGTGTCACAAGAACTGCAGAAATACACACAGCAAGGACCCCAGAGCTGTACCCAAAATACAGCCTGTACCCAGACCCCAGAGCTGCAGAGCTGCACCCTGATCAGCTCAACTCTGAGTATGTTCCACCCCCAGAGCAGCAGAAACATTATCCTGAGTACTAAGTGTGAGGTTGAACAGAGAGCAGAGATGAGGCAGATTCCCTCAGAGACCTGGTGGTGTTCTGAGGCTTTCATGTCAAGGGCTTTTTTTTTGACACGGGCATGCAGACATTTAAAAACAGAGATACTGAGCTAATTAGACAGGCAACAGGTCTCTGCTGGAGCCGATAGTGCTGTACAGGGTGTGATTCCTGCGGAACATTTTGGATTCCAGGCAGGCAATATGGACACAGTACATTTATCTAAGGGCTTCCAGGGGTTGTAAACATCAGCATTATCTTTAGAAAGAATGGCTGTAAGATGCAAATTTTTAACTTGTCCAAGGAAAAAACCTGACAGCAGCCCTATAATGTCAGGTGTTCTCTCCAGTGAGTGAGAGGTGAGTGAGGAGGGCAAGAAGAAGAATTCAGTCCATTTTGCTGCTTCAGAAGGAGCCTAAGGCACAATTCACACATCTGCCTCTCCCGTGTTTTAAAAGCATGGTTGAATCTACTGAGGTAAACATTACATTCAAAACAACAGAGCTAAAAAATATCAGCTACTCTGGAAAGTTAAACAGAGTAGTAACTGTGCTTTTGGTTTTTTGCTCTCTAAGAAGTTTTGTTTATCAGCAGAGAAAAATACTGATGGAGCAGCAAGTATGGACTGGGACTTTTATACATGAAAAACATTTAAAAGAAATTGACAGATCTGTATGTATGAGTTTCAGCTAAATATTGTAAAGCAGGAATGATAATAAAGTATTGTGCACTTATTATGGCAATTATATAAAATGTGTTTCCATGCACGGGCAAAAAATCTCTGGGATCATTTCTAAGGACAAGAAGTGGAAGAGTTCTAAGCATAGTTCTAACACACCAGAAGTAAGTAAGGAAAGAAAGGGCAAATGTTGTCTACAGCAGTCAACATCCTTTTCCAGATGGGTCCACATTTCATATTAGATCCAATGTTCAGGGCTCGACAAGAAATCAACCACTGCTGATTTAAGCATTGATATTACTGCCTGTAAGGTAATAAAACCCACAAAGAGATCATAATTTCTTAACTATTAATATTTGTCCTAAACTACTTTTATAAAGCTTTAAGCAGCTGCTTCCAGGGGATGAACATGAGTGGTTACTGCAGCTGCAAGAAAAAGTTTTATGGGGAGGAAGCTGCCTGATTATCAATAACATTTTAGGTCCAAATACAACAGCAAGAGCTGGTTTTATCATCCCATCTTTGCATCAGTTCCAGACGACCACACACTCAAATCAACACAAGTGAAATGTGAGATCATAGTACAAAGGGGTTTCTTTTCCCCACAGAGACCACTTAGCTCTGTCCTGTCATTCACCGGCCTAAGTCCCCAGTTCACCTTCAACAGATTGGTCACAAGCACCTGTGAGTGGTGAGCACACAAAGGTAATTCACGGAAAAGTGCTTGGAATTCAAAAGGCAGGTTCAGCATTTGCTTCTGTAGTTCAAAGAGCACAGAGACTTTCCTTTTTACTGTGGCCCTGCAAATTTCAATTGATCCGAAACCAACCTGCATTTTCTAAATGATGCTGCTGAGTTTGAACTTCGGAGAGAAATCCAGTTGCTAGATATGAAAGTTGCCAATTAAAAATCAGTCTATTTATGTGGCTTAGGGGAGCTGAGAAGGAGAAAGGGAGAAAAGGAAAAGCCAAATAACTCATTAAGTGATCTATATTGTGCCAGTACAGCTGGCAATTATAATTATCCTAATAAGACTTTTCCACTTATATAAGTAAGTCCTTCCATTCAGGGATCTCAAAACACTTTGCAACCATTAATGATGTTGGATTCATAACATTCCTGACCTCATTTACAGGAGAGGGAATTGAGGAAAAAAAAGAAAACACCATTTTCTGTAACCAAGAGTTTTCATTTTGTAACTGCCTGTAAAGTTTACACTTGAAACTAAATCCCCCTTAAAAATCAGGGTCTGTTCTGAGCTCTTGAGGAGGCAGAAGTCCCAGAGACTCACAATGTGAATGCAAAAAAGCCTCCCAAAGGAATAATGAGAACTGTGTGAACTGGGACAGGCTGTCTGCAAACCTTCTGCAAAGAGTCTTTGATCATCAACATTTTTCATCCTGGACTAATGTAAACTTCTTTCTGCCTCTGCTCCACACAGGAGCATCCCTGCCCCTACCTGTAAGAGTAGTCACATATGGGACAAGTGATATCAGTGTCCATGTCTGCACAGCCTTGGGTTTGACTCCTTCTCTGAAAAGAAAAAGGAAGCAGAAGCAAAGTGAAATTCTGGGAAAATAAAAAAAAAATTAAGTGGAGCAACCTCCCTTGGAATGGAAAATATGACCCCCTTCCCTCTGAATTATTATAACTCTGAAATTAAGGGGCTTTCAGGCAATGTCATGGGAAAAGGAATAACAGTGGCTGCAACAACAACCAGAACCAGAAACCCAGTGCCAGCCTTCTCTCAGCTGTCAGGCACTTTCCCCTTTGGTGACGTTCTGGTCAATCAGGTGTGAGGATTCCAGAATCCAGTGCTTGTGCCTCTGGGGTAGAGGCACCCTCTGCTCTCTTAGGCAGGGAAAAGGCCCTGGTGAGGCATGAAATTCAGGCTCTGCATTTCCAGAAAATCAGATGCCACGAGGGAAGAGTTTAGACTGGAGCACTGAATCGAATCAGATAATCCAGAAAACAAAATTTCTGTGGAAAACACTGAGAGAATTTTAATAACCTGAAAGAAGAAAACTGAGACAGGAAAGAATGGCATCCTTCAGCTATGGCAAAAATTCTGTTTTCTACTTCTGTGATAGCCAGGATAGGACCTGTCAGAGGAGGGACAGAAAAGCTCTTGCCCTGGTCTAACACAGGAACTCTTATCCCAACAATCCACTCCCCTGGGGAAGAGCCTCACTCTGTGCACCACACAGGACTCTCCCAGTGCAATTAGCCTTTTAAAGCTAAAGTTGGCCCTTAGAAATAATTCACCTGTGTTATACCTGTAAACATGTTTGTGCTTGCTGCAGGGTTTGTGTTGGAGGAAAAAGCCATCAGGCTTGTGCAGAACTTTGGGACCAGAAAAACCTCAAAATTAAGAGAGAATTGCAGAATTGCAGCTTCCATATGGGGGCTGCAAACTGCTGCTAGCACCATTCACCCCAGGGCACTGAGAGTCTACAAAAACGTGCTTACACTGGCAGCTCACATCTTAGAGTTTTACAGAATAAGGATGTTACTTTTAAGGCAGGGAGGAGCTTCCAAAACTATTTTCTGCTAAAAGAAAATAATTTTAGTCATTGCAGACCACTCATGAATCTGCTAGAGAGAAGTCATCTTATAAATTCTCCTTTGTGTGGCTCTTCTCCACCCAGTAATATTCATCTAAAAATGAAATGAAATTAACTTTCTTTCTCCCATCACTGAAATTCTCTGTCCAAACAGATAGCCAAATAATGTTAATACTGATTTTAATTCTGAAAAGCACACAAAAAGGGGAAATTTTCTCATTATTAATGAAAGAAAAGCCCGATTTAGCATATCTAAATGCAAAGTGTAAGATTGATAACCCATACAATAGCAATCATGAAAAAATTACAAGATGGAATTATTCTCTATGGGCTTTTATCAAGGTAGCTACTGTAAGTTAAATGTGAAATTCACACAGAAATCACTCAGAGAATTCAGCATTCACATACTTCTCTACTCTAAATAATTCCCCATGCAATAGTAAAATTCTCTCTTTATGACTACATAATTCTGGTTGTGTCAGCAATTAGCACGGGAAGTTTTAGAAGTGTGCTGCATTTTTTAAGAGTTAGAGGAAAGTGTGCATTGCAGGCAGCCAGGATGCTCTGGATGTGCTGGATTTTATGGCTCCTCGTTGATGGACACATAGAGAAAGGGGATGTGAACCATTACACCCACCCAAAACCCTTCCTCTTCTACAAGAGTTCCAACTGAAGGCAGGAAGCTGCTTCCCACAGTGAAAACACTGCTGGAGAATTGAACACTTCAGGAGCTTTGAAACAAAGAGTTCCCTGTGCCAGATTAAAGTCTGTCCCAGGGTAACACCTCTGTCAGAGGGAGATGAGAAGCATCAGACCCTTTATTCTCTTGCAAAAAGTTCTCCTAATTAGGTATTACCATGTGTTTTTCATTGTGGAGAAGCTGTTTTAGTTACTCCTAACAGTCACTGGGGGGAATTCCTGCTGTGCAGAGAGCAGAGCAGCATTCTCCTGCCTCATACCCATGACAGGAAAAATGCGGTGTGCCATGGAGCTAAAAATACATTGTGGTATTTATCAGCAAGTAAAAGAAGGCCCACGTAAAGTCCTCCAGAGAGGAAAATAATCCCCTTTGTCCTTTTAGCTCTTGATAAATAAGTATTTTCTGGAGGCAAAATGCAGCATTAAAAGTGACAGGAGCAAATCTTCATTTATTTTCCTTCCTCTCTCTGCCCCTTATTCATAGCAATTGTGTTGCACTCCTGGTCTCTGAATCTGTGCAGGGAACATGCTGGGGACTGAGGTGAGCAATTGCTATGTGATTTAAAATTTGTTTGACCCCCTCCATGTCCAGCACTAAGCTATATTTCCTAAGAGATTAATTTTGAAGGCCATATATTTTTGTGTGTCCAGATTTTAATCTTTCTGGCCATTTTAAAACCACAGAAGTGGAGGGAGGAAAAAAAGCACTTTTAAAATGGCACGCTGCAAACCATATGGAAAACAAGCCTCCTCAAACACTCAAAGCTCAAGCTTTATCTCAATAGAGCCAGAGGTAAAACCTAGAATATAGGAATATCTGAACAGGAATAGACTTGAGTGCTAACTCCAAAGGTGGTTCCATAGACAGGGACCATCCTTCAAAGTCTTTTTTTGCATTAGGAGATGATGTAATGTGAGTGCAGTAGGAGAGATGCTCTTGGGCAGGTTTGTGGGGTGCTGGCAATGCCAAACACTTCTAATATTCAGCTTTGCTCTGTGGGAAAGACAGAAGCTGTTCCAATCATTTAATACCATAAATTTACCAACAAAGCAGAAGAGAAGAAAATGGAACAGTGTGCTGGCCAGAAAACGCACAACTAAAAGTTTTTTAGAAAAAGTTCCCAAGTCTGACATCAGAAGTCTGCATTAAATGTATTTGTTTCTTTCCATATTCATTAACACAATCTGCTATTTCATCACACTAATGATACAAATTCATTACTACTGCACAGTGTCTGTACATATTCTCATGAACTGATTTTATGCATTGTGTCAAGGTTTCTTTGCACAGGCCGACGGGTTTTTTTTTCCTTTTCCTTAGCCTTTGTGGTTCAAAAATTTTGCGAGTTTTCTTCTATTTTAATTGTTTCTTGGAAGGTTAGTTGGAGTCATTTGGAGAAAGATACTTTAAAGAAATCTCACTAAGGGAGTGAAAAAGGTTCTTTCTTCTTACACTTCTAAGCCATACTTCAGTAGAGGAACATGGGGCACTCACAATGCTGGTTTGGAGCCAGAAGAATGAAAATCCCCTGCACACAACCAAAACACCAAGTATTTGAGTCACCTGTGACAATGTTTCCACAGGATTGTGACAGCTGAAGGAAGAGCTGTTCTGGACATAAACGAGGACCATATAGTGGCCTTTTAGATGAGAAAATTTATCCCCATTTTTGTACTGTGCTCCAGAGGTCACAGTAAAGAAAATCCCATTTGGATTCAGAGAGTAAAATTAAATTTATAGCAGAGATTGCCCCCTTAGGCTGCTTCTGTATTATTTTTGATGGGGTTTTCTTGGTCTTTTGGGGTTTTTTAAAATTTAATTTCTTTTAAAGGTGGATGAATGGGCCAAGAGCAAGAGTATGATGTTCAACAAGGCCAAGTGGCAAGCCCTGGACTTGGATCTCAACAACCCCAGAGAGTGCTACAGGCTGGGGAAGGAGTGGCTGCCCAGGGAAAGGCCCTGGGGGTGCAGGCTACAGCAGCTGAGCATGAGGCTTGGGTTTAGGTCACCTTAATATAAGCATCAAAACACTACATTTGAAAATGTTTTGGTGTCTGTTGTCACTGTGGCAATTTCAATGTTGTCACCTGGCATGCAGTGAGCACTCCTTTCAGCTCTCTGCTAACCCCACACACAACTGAGAACACAATTCCAAATTACAAGTGGCATGAAAAATTTTCTGTATTGTCTAAATCTATCACTAACCCACAGGCTGTTAATTGCTGCATGTCAAGTCTCAACTCTCCATGAAAATAAACTTCCCCCCCTCAAAGAGGAAGAATAGAACAAACACTAATACTTATCAAAAGACAAAGAAAAGAAAAACACACACACAAAATGAAATAAAAATATTCTTTCCCAGAACTTTGTTACAGTTGAGGTACCTGTGTATCCTTGAATTCCAGGGAGTGAGAAATTGGGAAATTTTCAGCTGTTTGTGAGCTTCAAGCTGGACACAAATTTGAGACAACACATACAAAATAAATACATATGTACATTAAATATATATACACATATAGACACACATGTAATTTTCTATCTGTATTTTGAATTAACAGTTCTGCAGATTAATAACACCTTGTTGCTTTCCTCAGTTCAGCGCTCTGCCTGCACCTACCATGCTTTATACTTCAACATCGAGCTTGTGTAAGCAAAACCAAGCTTTCACCTCTCCCAACCCTCCTGCCAGCACCCTTTCCACCCCAAAGTACAGCATCCCAAAAAAAAACCTCAAACCAGCAGCCTCAACCTGCACGATACCAGACTTGCAAGGGTTTTGAGTGGGTGCAAAGTGTGGAATGTGTCTGCTGTCTCACCTTGGAGCAGTTCAGCTCATCATGGCTTCAGCCTGCAAAGGAACTGCATAAGAAAGTTGTTATTCAACTCTTTCTTTCTCAAGGTATTTGCTAAAATCCTGTCTGAAACTCGTGGAAGAGCACAGCTGAGTGGACTGGGCACCCAAAGCATTTCACTACAGTGCATTTGTGCCACGTGAATCGACATGAGGAGAAGATCAGATGTATTTCAATGTCCACGTGGATGATGATTTCCCCCCTAAATTAATTAACTTTCATTAGATAAATCAATATTTCTCTCACAAAGAAGAAAAGAGAGCTAAAATGTCTACTGTGCAGAAAATACAGTAAAAATGTATTGAATAGTCTAAAGATAATATGTCCAGAGACTGCACTCATTTAAAAGCCCTCAAATGTAATCTTGAAAATAGCTTTACAAGCTAATAAAAAGGCAACCAATGTAAAACCTCAGAAAGATACATATTTAGTAAGGTTTTTTCTCCATTTTTCACAATTACTGAAGGTTAGAATTATTTCTTATTTGCCAATAAAAGATTTTCCAGCACTCTTCAGGTATACATTACAGAGCAGTTACCTAAATGATCATAGCCAAATGAGACATCTTGGGTGTCACCCTAAATTAGCTGTATGTGTAACTAATATATTTAGTAATATATAAAAGTTTCCAGGCTTTCAAAAAACAGCATAAAGAGTTATCCATCCAGAAATAAAAAATACTTACCCCTCCAAAAAGACTGGCTGAGATCATATATGCTGATAGATGTGGAGTCTTGACAAACCAGAGCCTCACTTATGCTTGTTCTGGAGAAGGCACAGACCAAAACAACTTGAGACAAAGTGTCCCCAGGTACCCCACATGGGGGAACAATGGAAAGCTTTGGTCTGGGAAAGCTCTCCTTGGCCTTACCAGCTTATGGATTGCCCAGCAGCGTTGCTGAGTCCTTCAGACTTGTCTTCGGCCCCAAAAAGCCACTTGTAAGAACTCTGCACCCAGAAGAGCCACCAGGTGATTTCCAGCTCTGTGGAGAAAGTACAAGCATGAACATCTTTTCTTTTCTTGTTGCTCCAGCCTTCATAGCTGGAGGACGGACTTCATTTCACACAAGTGTGATTTTACAAAATCCTGGCCAGTCTCAAAAGCAAAAGAACACAAATAATATTATCCAATATAACATCCAACCTTTATAGAAAACCAACTGCAGAAGCTACACAAAATCACAGACATGTTCAGATGCTTTGCTCATGTGCTGTTGGAACAGTCCTTGCAAATTAAAATACACAAAATCAGAAGAAAGTAAGATTGTTTATTAAGATTGCATATGCATTCAGCACTTTTGAAACACTTAAATGAGTTACATGGTAGGACTAACATGATTTTCCAGGCGTAATAAGAAAAGAGCAAAATTGCAGGTTTAGGCTGGGGTGAGAAGCTCAGCTTGGGACAAACTGTGTGTTTCCCTCTGACAGAGAGGGTCCCACTGCCTGGCACGACCCCAGCCTGCCTCCAGAAAGAGCAGATAGTCTTCTACAGATAGATGTCTCATGCAGCAGGAGGCAGAAATGCAGGTCCTGTGGCACAAGAGTTTTCACTGTGGGGGATCAAAAGCCTTCAGGGTACACCCAACAAGGCAGCAGAGAGCCCTGAGCCAGGCAAATCCCAGCCCCAGGTTTTGGCAGCAGTGTCCTGCCACCGAGAGCTCTTTCAGACACGGACTCTATTCCACATATTTTGTCTCTCAAGTCCTTACTCAGATTTCTCCCCTTGGAGGTATTTTGCTCCTTGGAGTGCTCCTTGACCCTTGCCATCCAGTGTAGTGTAGTGTTTTTGACAGGATGCTGCTGGCAGGCTCTAGTGCAATGCCCACCTCCACCCTTGGGAACTTCTCTGACCCCTAGGGATGGCCAGGAGTGTGCTGAGAGCCCTGGATTCAGACTGTACATTTCTGGATGCCACATGCAAAGGACTGCCAGTCTCATGCACAGCTGCCCCTGCAGTTTTCCTTCTCTGAGAGATTTATTTCTCCCTTTCACTGGCACAGCAGCCCCACTGAATGAGTCTGTATATGCTCTAATTTCTGCAAAACTCAACCATCAACTTGTCCCTAGGGAGTCTTTTCCAAAGGGGAAACTGTTGTCATTTCCTTCAGGAACAGGGCATAACATTACCTACACAAGTTTTCTTTGAAATGACAAGCTGTAATGCTACTGAGCTCCAGCAGCTCCCACTGCAAATGACTGCCAGGTGTGAGGAGTCCAGAGATGCCAGGCTTTGTCCCCAGTTCACCCTGTCCATTTTCTCTTGCAACTCCCCAGCCTGACAGATCTGCTGCTGCTCAGTTACTGCTATTTTTTAATGATCTCATTTCCCTTCAGCACATATTGATGCTACTCTGCTGTAATCACAGGAGTTAAGGCAGGGTAAACTCAGGGGAGGGGATTTTGGATTTGTTTATTGATGTCCTTTTTGTAATCTGCTGCCAAGGTGGAAGTGTTACTACCCCTAAGCTTTAAAGCCTAGCTGTAATGGCACCACAGCTCTCTCTCACAGAGACCCTGCTACCTGCCCTGGGGCAGGAGCTACTGAGCCACACTGCCCACGTAAATAATCCAAGAGTCACTTGATAATCTGGAGTCATAATAGAAAATAACTCCTGATTCCAGCCATGCCACTAAATGTTTGTATTTTTCGTTCTCTGGCACAAGCCAGAGCATCTTCTCAGTGACTCCTGAAAACATCTTCTCCACCCACACATTTTTTGGGTGCTGTGTGCACCTTCTTATCTTCATCACAGTGCCAAGGCTGGCAGGGCACTCAGAGCCTACCTGTTTGTATGCCACTTCAGGGCTCCTCAATTACAGAAAAATCCCCTCCAGCCTGTTTAGGAAAGACCCAAGACAGACACCTGAAATCTGAGCCCTTTGTCTCATTTCAAGAGTATAGATTGGCATTTTGGGGTCCAATGTTTCTCATTCTTCATGTGCCTTAGCTGCCCAGCCTACAGAGACCCCAAAAAGTCTGAAGCACACCACCATCTCCCTGGAAGCCTTTACCTCTCTAACTTCTGCTTTTTCTCTCAAAAGTCCTCTGTCTCAGTTTGATGGCAGATCAGAAAACAGCAGGGGAATTGTGAGACTTGCACAAAAGCATTTTCTCCTAGAAAACCTTTTGCTCCAAATCCAGCAGAGTCAGAAGAAAGCTGCTCTCTTGATTGCTCCTTTTGGAAACCAAATCAACTCAAATCAACAGAGCTTGTGCAACTCCCACACCTCTAACACAGCTCTCTGGGCACAGCAGAAACAGTGGAGGATCACTCTCCTGAGTGCTTCCTGTGATCACTGCTGGGCAGGAACCCATGGCCAGTCAAGCATCGAAACAAATCTGAGGCCACTTTCTCCTACCAAACACCATTCGTCTTCTTAACCTCAGAATAATCAGTAGGAAGCTGCATGCCTCATTGCTTTCTTTTTAAATCCCTGGCAACACCCCCCACACAGGTAAGAACTGCCTACACAAAACAGTTATAGAAAGGTATTTGCCTCAATCAGGACTGTTCTCTAAACAGCACCATGCATGGGTGAAAACTGTTCTGCACATTGCTTTCCTTAAAAAAAAAGAAAACAAACCAAAACTAATAATACCTCTGTCTAAACCAGTAGAATATTTATTTGCCATTGTAAGAGTACACTGAAAACAATGTGATCTGCTTTCATTCTAACTACAACCCCAGGAAAACCTACACCTGGTTTGGCAGTACCTCTACATAAATATTCAAAAAATCACTCACTTCCATGTTTTTCACATTATCTTTACTGCCAGTGGATGCATCACTGGAAACCCTCCTTAAGTCTTTCTCGAGGGTAAACTCTACCCTTAATCCTTACCTCCAGATACACTGTGGTAACCGGTCTCTGACTCAATAGCCAGAATGGTCCTTTTCATTGCAGTTATAAAGGGTTAATGTAGACTTGTAAATGTATATTTATACAGGTTTGAAATACATGGTTTTATATACACATGAGCTTCCCCATGGAGATACATACACACATGTATGTATTTATGGAGAAAAATTACTTCTCTTTTTTAAATCCTGTCACTAACCCTTAACTCCAGGTAAATGCCTTTTTCCGGCTTTTACGGTCGGCAAAAATTATTGAAAAATTGTTGTCCAATTACTTTCCTTCACAGGTCCTAACTTTACCACAGTGGACATTCAACAGTCATCAATGTGGGAGACTGGTGTCTGCTGTAACCCTAGAAAAAGCTTGCCTCTCCTTATTGTTCATGAAATATCCAGAAGAAAACTACTCTCTTCACTCCTTATCTTCTGAAATTCCAAATTTACCATGCCTAATCTGGTGTATTTTGACAATCTATTTTCCATTGCAGCACGGATCTTGAAAGGTTTCCCCTTGCAGGAATTCAGCCTTATTTCAGGTTTCTAGACCTATACAATAGTGTGGGAATTTTTTCCTGAAACCCAGCTTGACTGGAGAGTAAACTATGCCAAGTGCTATACCTCCACCAAAACTGGCCCCAAAGCTATTCCTTTAACTCTTTCTCTACAATTCATCATTCTTTCCCATCTCCTGGCAGTGATCAAGATTAAACCACTATGAACACTTCAAAATTAATATAATCACAGTTTCTGCCAGCCCATTAAATGTGAGCCAACCATCTACTGGCACCTGCTCAGTGCAGTTTGGCTCAGAGACACCTGATGAAGGCTGGAAACTCACACCCAGGAGGAGACAGCCAAAAACTCTTCCAGAAAAGCACCTGGGAAATCTTAGACACTCCAGCCTTATCAGAGGCTTCCTAAGTGATAGAATTGCTGTGTCTGTTAAAACAGCTCTTCCTTTGATTTCCATACTGCAAATGAGATTAAGAAAATTTAGTTTCCTGCATGAGTTCCAAGACCTTTGTGAATATAAACACAGGTGAATTCCTGTTGCATGTAATTTATAGGATTCAAGCATCCTGACAACTCCAAAAATTGAATCAAATAATCAAGATTTTTTATTTGCTTGGGATTTCTTTCCTTTTCTCTGAAGAGGTGTGAAACACTCTGAGAGATCACATTCTTTGTTCTCTTCCTCCAAATGAATTAGAATAAAATAGAAAAAAATCTAGAAAAAATAGAAAACGAAACCCATAATTCTTCACTCCATTATTTCACTTTTTTTCAGGACTACAGTCTGGTTCCAATCAGTCTTTCATGCTCTGTGAATCAGGGGTCAAGTGTGTGCTTGAAGAGCTGGTTTGAGCATGTAAGTTCATTTTCAAAGGTAATAGGGTTGTATCCCACCACAGCAAATCCTGTTTGCTAGTCCCAGGTAAGAGAAAATCTTATAATGAAATCCTAAAGACACTATGGGCCCATGTTTTGTGATTAGATTTTGAATACCTAAGAAGAAAAATGCTCTTTCCTGAGCTTTTCTCAGGGCTTCCAACTCCCAGATGGCTACGAGGAAGAGTCCACTGCAAACTATTTGTAGTGGGCAAATAGTTTTACACTCTTTTTACTTTATCCAGCTGTTTATATTCATTATGTTTGTGGAAGTACTGTATTTTGAGACTCTGATCCCTTGGGAAAGGTTAGAAGGAACAGCTTCAAAAGTTACTGAGGAGAGAAGGACAGACTATCCCTTCAGAGATAAATTCTGTATCTGAAGCCAGGCCAAAAGAGAAGGAAGAGATTCACATAAAATTTGAAAGAGATTCAAGACCCTCCCTAAATCCTTACCAAATCTGGATCTAGTAATTCAAAGCTGGGCCCCATCTGAATACAGAAAGCCCCAAACCATGGACCATCCCAATCCAATTTTCATTCGGGATATTTCTGTTTAGGAATTTTCTTTTTTGTGTGCTGCTTCACTGGAGCTTGATGAAAATCAGACACAAAACAGTTACCCTTAACTAAAGACTAAGCAAAAAGGCAACAGAATGTACTGACTTTACAGTCAATTAATATATGAATATTAAATGTGTTTCCCCTCTTCGTGCTTTGGATATTCTCAATTCCATAATGGTTTTCTAGTTGAAGTCATGCATAAAGAGATGGAAAACATAGCATGCTTTACTGAAATCAGGCCCTGTGGGTACTGATGAGCTATTTTTAATAATCCTAACACATGAAGTGTCTTCTCCATGGCATTTATGTAAACCTTCTTTGTTTAGTACCACCTCCACCATAACAAAGTATTTGCACTCTCTCAAAGCAGATCTCCTTAAAAGCATAATCTACCTTGAACATATTAAATCTGCAAAAACTTAACAGTTTTATAAATAAATAATTGAGTGATAGGACCTTATTTGAAACAAATGGGAAAACTACCTCAATGTAAATTATTTGTCATTACCAGAATTTAATTTCTCCAGCTCCTCCTCAATAAAATCCTTGGCTTTTATTACAGCTGCCTGTGCTGGAATGTTGCAATCTGAGACTAGCAGACCTTGTTAGATACCCAGAATAGCTAGTTCAAATTTTTCTTATATTAGTAAGAAGGTATAAATCTTTCCTTTAACTTACTCAATGTAGAAAAACAAGTATTAGGCAGGGACTTCTGTCAGAGTGTCACCTAAAAATACTTCATCTGGGAGAGGGAACCTGCTTATTGGATCCTGTGTACCATGGATCCTGGGGCCACAGCTGTGGGTGAACTCGTGGTTTGTTGAGTTTCTAGGGAGTCTAAAACCAGCCTGGGACTGCCTGTGCAAAACTGTTGCAGAAATCACATTAATACCCGAACCCAGGCTCAGTTTGATAAACTGAACATTTAACATGTAAAGTCAGGATGCAATCTGGTGGCCTTTCAGTGCCCATCACCCTCCACTCCCAGCAAAGGCTGGAGTGGCCACACACCTCTTTTATAAGCAGGGAAGTGAGATATAAAACCATTTCATCCAGGAAAAAAGAGGTGCAGAGTAATGAACCCCTTAGGGCAGCACACATTTACCTGTTACTTTCAAGCTCTTTGTGAGGGCTGGTTTTGCACGTGCTGAAATCAACAGCAATTTACACCAATTACCTTCATGCCAGTGGTTTATGGAGGAGGTGTTGGCATGGGAGGAGCCCAGCACCAGCCCAGCTCTGCTCTTATGACAGTCCATGTACTTTGCTGCTGACAGAATCACCTCTGCTCACTCCTTAGGAAATTCTTCTTTAGAAATTCTCCTTGTCAGGCAATGACAGATAAAGCCTTCCCTGGCTGATGGGCTGTAGATCAGATTACTTCAGAGGGAATTTCACAATCACACTAGATTCCAATATTTTTTTTTCTCTATTTATTCTGGCTAAGAATTCAATTTCCTTTTATATGAAAAATATGGCCAGCATATTTTTCTCATCTAAGCTGAAGGTAACTTCACTTAGAATAGCTTTGCTAGAAGCCCTTCTCCTAAATTTAGTGCTCTTTGCATGAACTTTGCAGCTTCTTTCCAAGTTGCAGAATGCCCTCCATTTTCACTGGCCTGTCCTGATTAGACCTTTGTACTTCTGACTGATTTCCTCTGTGGTTCATGTCCATGCCAGGCAATAAGCTGGAAATTTTAATAACACAGTTTTGGGTGCAATGTTATTCACAGGTCTGAATCAACTTCTACAGCTACACTCCTGAAATTACCCTCTTCACTTATATCTATTAATACCCATGGAGTTTAAGAGTTCTCCATATGTAATGCCCCTAACCAGGAGTCACATCACAATAACTTTCTAAGCAGCTTCTACTTCATTTCATCTCAAAATTCAAACAAAATATTTCTTATAGTGTATTTTACTTTTCAGGTTTTTCATGCTGGGATCATAGCCAGGCAGCAGTTTAATTTTTTTTAGAAGCAGTGTTCTCTTGCAAGTAGAGTCAGACTTGCTTATGAGATTCAAGCAGTACAAGGAAATCTTTTCATGAGACTGATCTGAATTTTGATTCTCTAATAGAAGTTGGAACAGGAGACAAAATTGATGTGATTTAATTTATAATCTCTGAACCATGCTGCAAATGTAGCCCTCCTTCTCTGCTTTCAAACCAGTTCCAATTTATTCCTGTGTATTATTTACACAGATACATTTACTGAATAGTTTATTAAGAGATTTTCAGGTTGGTCTTGCTGCTTGGAGTTATTTTACATAAATTAAGGAACAACTACTGGTTTGTTACCCTGTTTAGTATGCATGCAGCAAAGAGGAAGATCACTGAAAACACACAGTATTGTTTCTGCTCCATCAGGGCCTCACAGAAGACACTTGTACTGTCAGAAGAAAAATGTAGAGCAAGCAGTGAAATCCCAGAAAATAATCAAGGAGTCATAGCTGAGTTTGTGAAGCTTGCCTCAGCCGCCCATGCTCAGCAAATTTCATATTGTGAGCTAGTAAAGAAGGCTGACATCAAAATCAAGAATAAAGGTGTTAGACACTGTGAAGGAGCAGTCTGTTCCTCTGAGGAACTCAGCACTGCAGTTTGCAAAATGCTGGACATGGACATGCAGACATATGGGACAGCCTGCTTTCTGAAGGGGAGCTGAGCTCCAGGAGGGGCCAAGCCCCCTCAGCACCCACAGCCATGCTGAGTTGGCAGTAAAGCTCTGCTAAATTCTAGAATGTACCAGCCAGTCCAGGATCAAGAGCGAGCAGAGATCTCTTTACAGAACACTTCCAATGCCAGGACAGCTCATGGAGAGCTCCCATGGAGAAAGGAAAAGCGCAACTCTTCTGAAAGCTGTTAACCTAAGGACACTATTTTAATTACTCAAATTGCAATAAATATTACAGGTAAAATACTGCAGAGATGACTAAAAAATATCCACTTATGATTTTAGGATATGCAGTAGGAACATTACCCTAATAAGGTCTGAAGAAATACAATGAAAACTATTTCAGCTCCAGGAAAGACACCTGAAATGAGCATAACAATATACCTGCCTGACAGAGAAAAAGGAAGAAAGGTACATAATTTAGAGTACTACTGTTACTGCCTTTAAGACACATATAAAACGAAGAGTATTGCAGTTACCTAATTCTGGTGGAGGCACAGTGGAAATCATTAGTTATCTAGCTGTAGGGAGGATGTGTAATATGGAGTATTATTGTTACCTGTCCCTAAAAAGACAGCAAGAAAGAGGGGGAGAGAGAGGTGATGGAAACCTGACTGTTACTTGGCTCCGGAAGGCAGAAATTATGAGAAGGTTTGCTGCTGCCCATAGCTGTGCTTTACAGCTACTAATTCAAGGAAGGAGGGCTGGGGAAAATGGAATGGTCTGAATTATACCATGTCTGGCTGGTACAAGGCCAGACTTTCAGCTGGATGCGGCTGATAAAACTTACTCACTTTACTGTGCTGCCTTTGGGTCTGTGGGGAGTGACAGGCTGGGGAGGCAGGAGCACCACAGCCCTCCTGGAGCCAGGACAGACCATGCCAGGCGCCCTGGGGGACTGACTTCCCCTGGATCCCCTCTTGGATCCTCAGCTGCAGCAGCCTCCAAGCAGGCATCACTTCTCCATGCCTTCCCAGGAGCAGCCAGGAAGGTACGGGCAAGAGCAAAGGTCAAGAGAAAGGGATGGCAGAAATACAGTTTTTAAGAGATCTGTGACACAGGGTATAGAGGTGCAAAATATTTACATTTCTGCATGGAAAAAAAAATGCTTGAAGCTTTCTGTAGCCTTCAGGGTCTATCCCTTCCCTGGATGAATGATGGCTGCTTGCCTACCCTCAGAGGAAAAGGGCAACTGGGAATTTTTTTTTTTGGCCTTCATCACAAGAAACAATCATGGCTCAGATGCTAATTGGAACACCTGTCCAGTTTCTACCACATTCCTCTGTATTTTGCTCACACTCAGGCTTTGAATTTCTTTTCCAAGGGTGTAATACTGACAACACTTGAGAAAAGGTCCAGTGAAGTGTTTCATTTTAGCTCACTCAGTTTAAAGGGTCAGATCCCTTAATAAATTCCAGCTCAAGGAACACAAAAGAAACTCCAGAGCTGCTCAAATTAATCCTTTTTTCCCTGTTTTGACCACTATCTGCTATCCATCAGATGGAAAGATGTGAAGTTCAGCTGAAACAAGTGAATCTTGTGTTTATGTCTAATATTGAAGAAGAAAGGCAGTCCAGAGAGCAAGGAAGGGAGCACTGAATGGGCACAGAACACTCGTCCTGGATCCACAATAATTCCATCCCTTCCTCTGACAGCATGTCACTGGATCTCAAATCCTCCAAGGCAGTAAAATAGACAACACACCACCCTGAGACTTCCAGGCAGAAGATGTGAGCCTGCAAACACCCTCCAGCAATGCCCCTTCTCAGAATCTATTCCTGGCATTAAGTAATGGTGTCCTCATTATCAGGGTGCAACTGCTCATTAATACGTCAGAGCCTGACATTGGATCCCACTGTATGCACAGTCTTTGAAACCTTCCAAGCTGGAAAAAGCACCTGTGTTCTTCACTCTGAGGGGGAAGAACAGGCAGAAATTAGCACAAAGTTTTGCTTCTCTACCTGTCATGTGGACACATTCCACTGAGCAGGGGAAAGCTCCTTGTGGCAGAGCCATTTGCTTCTCTTTAATGAGGACAACTGGATACAAGAAGTCAGGTTAATTTCTAAATTACTTCAATTTTTATTCCAAAGCCTGAAACTGAAAAAAGAGCAGTTATTTTTAATTTAATATGACTTTTCTGTGCATCCTTGTATTGACCTGAACTGGAAAGGATGGCTCTGCTCTCAGACACTGCCCCATGTGAAGCCTCTGAGAACATCTTCTCTTGGGGACACTTAGAGGGTTAGAGACCTTGAGCCATGCAGATCCCCAAACTCCAGTCTTGATCCTGAATTCCTGTCCTTAATACTGTTTAATACTCTTTGTCTGGCAATAAAACCAGACAAATAGAACCTTAAACAATTTTTGGGTCTCAAATTATTACCAAGAAAACTGCTGGAAGTGGATCTAAGTTATGCAAAGCTGTGCAAAGCTCTACTTTCCTGGGTTGACCTTAGAGTCAGCAAGAAGCCACTTTGGAATGCTGTTCACTTGGTGAGAAGAGAGTGGCAGGATCCAGACATCTTTAATTAATAAAAAATTAACATGAATTGTAAATGCCTAGCTTGATGGTTATATGAAAACATAGAATACCCCAAACTGAACTTCTTCTGATTCCTGGGATCAGTTATCTAATATCAGGGACATGGTATTCTGGGAATAACATGCTGTTCTTTCATTGACTTGCCTAAGTCTGAATGTAGTTTTGTTTTTTTTAAATACTGTCACTTCTTTCTTGTCTTTCCCAAGACTTTGTATATTCTCAATCTATTTTGCTTTCTAATTTTTCTCTTTTGTTGTCATTTTTAATGAGTACACTTGGCTAGATGACAGGATTTCTGCAGAATAGTTGGATAAGTCAACATTTGTCTTCTTTCCAATGCACACTAGCAAAATACATTCAAAGACTTTGAATTTCAGAACACCATGTTTCACTTTAACTTTCATATTTATCATGTGCATTCCACAAAATATACATGGCCAATACTGGCATGTTTCAGTGGAACAAAATTATACATTATATAAATATTCTTCAAAAAAATTGGACAGCTAATATTTTAATTATAACTAAATTTCAGTTCTTTGAGGAGAGCTGGATATAAAAATACATTAATTCCATTATATTATGACACAAAACAGTGTAAAACTATCTAAGAAACATGCAAGAAAAATTCAAGGAAATTCTCAAACCCAGCCCTTATATAAACACTGACTGTCAGTGTCTGGGCATGGGTCCTGCAGGAATTTGAGGAATAACTGACATTTCATAGGGAAAGAAACCTTGGGTTTGTGTCCACTTAAGATTCATACCTGTTTAGTTCCATAGCTTGAGAGACTGCTAATGGTTTTGTGGTTTCCCCTAACTACTTCTTCACTTCTTCAGCACCAAAAAATAATAAAAAGTTGTTGGTTCAATGCAAAATATTTGATTGCAAGGGAAGAAAAATCCCACCATTTTTTCTCCAGTTCACTCCAGCAAGAATGACACTCCCTTGTGATCAAGTTATGTTTGCTCATACATAGGGGATAGAAAAAAAAGGGGAGCTGAATGACCATGTAGAAGAAGGGAAAACAGAAATTCAGGTAATTTTTGCAGCTTTAAAATATAAGAACAACCTTAGCTCTGGAGGCAATTCAGTTAATTTATACCTAAATACTCCTTTCGCATCTTTGTTTTCATTTATTTCCTGCTTGGTGTCAGCAACAGCAATACTGAAAAGTAATGCATGACAACACAATCAGATGAGATATTTGTTGCAATACTTAATTTGTACTCAGTAAATCACCCTTACAAATGCTAAGAACTCTTCTTTCTGCTTTACTGGTGCTTTTTTTTTTTTTCCTTTGAGACTACAGAGAGTCCTACAGCCAAAGAAATTTCCCAGTTCCTTTCCTCCTGCTGTGATTGTCTTCCTGAAGCCCCAGCAGTCCCCACATGGGCACAGCCAGCAAGGAAGGCCATGAGTTTATTATTCTACAGTTTTCCTAAGGATGCCTGGTACATCTTAGCAAAGCTTGTTCCAAAGTTCACAAGAGGAGGATGCTGGAGGAGGATTTTGGCTCTATGACTCCAAAACACAAAAGGTGATAAATTTATTTTAAGGTTGCTTTAACAGAGTCATGACCAGAACATGACATTCACCTACTTGGCCTCTGCCCAGGCACAAACAGGGAGATAATGGGACACAGGTTTGTGCAACAGGGGATACCCTGGTGTGTGGCAGGTTTTGAGGCAGGGAACTCAGGAAGGCTGGGCAAGGAACTCCAGGTAAAGCAAATCCCACATGACTGCTCCAATTTGGAGCCTAACTTGGGAACAGCACTAATCTTCCCTTTGAAAAGCCTTTGAAATCACTTGAAAGAAAGCAACAAAAGGCAAACTCCTGAAAAAATAAGCTATGTGATTTTCTGCATCCCACAGTTCCTTCAGTGTGGATTTAACTATCAGTTTAATTACTTCTGCTTCCATTTTTTTTTTTCATTTTTATATTGGATATTCATGCAGATTATGAATGCTTCCCTCAGTGAGCTACCTGAATAAAGATCCTAATAATAAGTACCTCAAACCTGTGAACATGTCATTGCTCACCTAATCACAAAGCACACACTACACTACAACTTCGGTTGCTATTGACTTAAAATCAGAATCCTTTGGCTTTCAGCTGTACTTTTGCCAAAGAAATTCAAAGAGAAGAAGAGGAATAAAGTCAAAGTGCAAGTTCAGGAATGACCCTCTGTGTAAATTCACACACTTTCATGTACAACAAAGCCAGCTTTATAATCACAAGGGTTAATGAAGATCTAATTAAGACTGACCGAGTTCCTACTCTTGCCCAGAGGAGTGGGGGTGACCCCTGACAGCCCAGTCCATGCAGGGGAGGATACACGAGCCATGACAGCAATTATAGCAATTATTTCAAATTAAAAGTCTGAGCTCAGTCTAGTCTCTGTTAGAGATTAAGACAAAATTCTAGGGGAGTAGGTGACATATTTTGCTTTGTATCCTTAAATTTACCTCCCTCTGCAGCTGCCCCTGTGGTGGAATGACAGCAAAGACCCCAGCCCAGCTGGCACCATGGTGCTCCCATGCAAAAGGAGCACCCTTGAAAGACTGCGAGAGCACCTGGTGGTGTTCCACTGTCCCTCTGAAAACAGTGACAATTGCCCTTGGAATCCAGGAGATGTGCAGGGAGAGGTTTTCTTTGTGGAGAAGGCAGTCATCACTGAGAAGAAGGAAAGGGTAGGAAGGGGACAGAGGTTAAGGGACCAGCAGGCTGGCAGGTTCCAGATTTCATCTAGGAGGGACAGGGTATTCATAGCCCTAAGCCACACTGTGCTGTCAGATGGGCAGAAAACATGTTTTAGGGGGTACTTTGCCCATTTTTATACAAATACCCACCATAACTAAAATCACAGAGGGGCTGTCACTCAGTAGTTTGTTGTTAGTCACAAGTGAGCCCTAAGAAATGCAAACACATTAAATCAACCTGCTCTTTGCTGCCAACAAAAGGAGAGAACTCCCAGAGCCACATGATGTAGGCAGGGTGTTCCTGGTTCCAGGGTGCTCCATCAGGATCCAGAGTTCATGGCTTATGCCCTGCTGACATTGGGTCTGCAGCTTCAAGCAGTGATGATCAGTGCTCATGGAGAAACCATTACCTACTTGTTCCTCCTTGTGGAGAACTCTGGGTTCTGGCATTTTCTCTTTCAAACATCCACAGTTTTTGTTCTCAAATTTCCACTTCAAGGGCATCACTGCTTCTCATCAGGTCTTGCCAATGAATATTTCAAAGGCTCGTTGTGGTGAAGTGACTTGTAGTTAAAAGCACAACAAAAATACTGTATTTCATTAACACAAGGTAGAAGTGCAGCATATAAAAAAATTCATTTGATTTGCTAGTCCCTTTTAGTCCTTTAAAATACACCTTAGCCCAAAGGATTATTTCATGCATTGCACACATCTGCACACAAGAACTGAAAGAAGATTAACTGAGAGGCAGTTTGCTGCAGACATGTATCCCTTAAACCACCCTGTTCTCCTACCAGAGACACCTGGACTGAGAAAAACAAGAAAGCTCTATGGGGTTATAATAGAATAAGGCTTTTTGTTGTCTGTATGTCTTTAAATCCCAAAGAAACATCCTGGAGTACATGGATAACAACTGTAGAACACTTGTACAATGCTCAGGCAGTCCCTTAATAAATGGTTTTGGATGTAGTACTACATATTTAATAGATGTTTTAATAAATGCTTAATCAATTTTTTTTAGACCAGAAGATTGCTTAAACCTATTTCATTCTGAGATCTGTCGAATAGAGGGTAAGAAAGAACAGTGCATTAGAAATACTGGTTTCCAGTGGCAATTTCACAGTGACATATTCAGCACAGTCAGTGTCTCCCCACCCAATTTATGCCATCTTTGGAAACTCAAAGGAACACTGAAATCCTGATCCACTTTCAGCATGCTGGTCCTAGTGGTCCTGAGGGTGCTATCCTTGTTTTATATATAAAGCTGAGAGCATTAGTCTCGGGCCTGTTTATGGTATTATTTCATTTTGGCTAAGTAGTCCTTTCTCAATTCTGTGGCCAGTTTTGTCCACCAATCCCCACAAGAGTTTTACAGGACAGACTGTATCATGGAAAAAAAAATTATTCCTTCCCTGATAATTGGCACTTTTTTAATCCTGTTCATGCTGAAGTTTCCTGATAAAGACATGGGCATCTTGCAGGCACTGCAAACTCAAACCTGAGGCAGGATCCTTAGTCAGAAAAGAAAATGCCATTGTTTGTGTCATTTTGCACTGGATATATGGGAAATTCCAGGCTGGCTGGCAGGAAATTCAGCAATGAACCCACCCACAATTCTGCGTGGCAAGCACAGAACAACAGAAGATTGCAGAAAAGGCTGTACAGCATGGGCTGCATATTTGAACATCTTACAAATCCCTTTCACATGTAAAAATTACAGGTCAACATTGCATCTCCCATCTCAGCATTTCTTGTAAATTTTTGTATCTCAACTTCTTTGCTTCATACTCCTGCCACTCTTGTGCAGGGTCTCCCTCCTACCCAGCCTGCTGATGTGGTAGGAATGCCTTCAGGAGGAAGCAGCACTGCTGTGCCAGCAGAGGCTCAGCACATGCCAATTTACCTTGTGAGAGAGCTCCTCCTGTGCTTTCAAATTTAATTCTAGTTTGCAACAAATGATGATCCTTTGTGCTGGAGCTTCCTTGTTCCTGATCCCTGCTAATGCACTTAATCCGTTCCTTGTTGCTGGTATCTGGAGGTCTTAATGTCTTTAATACATTTATTTTTTAAGCATTCCACAGAGGTGGGAGCAGAGCTGTCTTACAGGGAAGAGTGGGATTACATAATGTCCAGATAACTGCTGCCTGCATATCTCTGACTGTCTGGGTCCACATGATGAGCCCCAGGTCAAAGAGGAGGTTTGTGCTTGTGGGAAGAATATTATCTGGTCACCCAAGTCAGGATGTAATACCCAAATCACTAAGGGCCTGTTATCTTCTTAGCCCAGGCTTTCTAGCCTTAGTCTTTGAGCTCCTCGTGGCAGAGATTTCTCTTATGCCAGGAAAGCATTTCAGCTTCTGCCACAACAAACACTGTGCTTGTAAAACAGCTGTACTACTAGAGCTCAGAGAATCAGACCGAGAATGTCTGGAAAAGGCTGAGTTTGACAAAGAACAAAGGCCTGAAGGGGAGAAGGAAATAGGGTGAAAAATATGAAGGATGTGAACAAATTTGGAGAAAACCCCCTAGTTCCTGGGAAATTGCCCATTGTTTGGATATTTAAAATAAACTAGCTTGTAAGCACCTTCTCTAATGAAGAGGCCTGCTTTGAGAATTGAAATAGGTAAACAAAGAAAACAAAAAGACAGAGACATATTATTCTAAATGATATTATACATGGAAACTAAATTCATACACTCCACAAAGTATTATATAAATCCTGCTAATTGTCACGGGAACTTCCAGCATTTCACAGGACATCTTTAGCCAGCATAAAATCTTTAACACAAATTCACACAGGGAATAAATGTGATCTTTCCCTTGATTGTCTGCCATTTGCATCCTGTCAGCAGCTCCTGCTAGATGAGCATCTGTGTCAGAATATTTTTATTCCATTATCAAACATTTTGACTGAAGTTCCCCAACAAACCAAGCTGCAACACAGGGACATCCTGCATCGCCCTACGCAGAGAAAGAATGCCAGAGGTGTTTTGACACAGTATCTCCTGCCTTTAGCCCCAGGATTTTTAGCAGGCAGCCTGAGCCTCTCCATCACACTGTGGGGGCCAACCAAAAAGGCATTTTGTGCCAACAGCACTTGCTGATGCAAAGAAGAAAACAAGAACATTGTTCAGATTGGACCCTCTACCTGGAACAAGAGAGGAATGACAATCGTAAACCAAGCATGTTTATATTCCTAGAACTGTGTCCATGGGTTTTTTGGTTTTTTATTACAAACACCTGGCTGAGCACTTTACACCTGTAGAGAGGCCTGCAAACTAAAGCCATGTCCTTCCTAAAACCTCTGGTGGGAACTCTGTCTACATTCACTGAGGCTGAGTTCAGCTTTTTTCAAATCCTGAAAAAGGATTTGAACACATGAATCTGTAGGAACTATAAGAACCACTATAAACCAGCACAGAATTGAATAGGATTGATCTGGGGCAGCCTGTACATCTCGACCGGTCCCGAAGTGTTCAATTCCAAGTTGCAGTTAACCCTCTTGTGCTGGAGCTGTTTTAATTACTGACCAACTCTATAAAATACAGCATCTCATGGGAGCACACATTCTAAATAATAGCCCTTGTAAGTAGCTTGCACTCCCAAGTGTGCAGCCCCTTGTTTTCAGTTGAGGAGAGGTACTCATACATAGTAACAGTGAAAGTGATGGTTTTCAACTTCCAGGGAGTAAAACCAGAGGTAGGAATAGGTTATTTCCACACACTGCCTCTGCCCCACCTTCCCCTGGGCACCAGGCAGCTCCTGGCAGAGCCCACCCTCTGTTCAATATCCAGACCTGCAATTTCCATCAGAAACAGAATCAGGTCCTGTGCAGCACAACTCCTGTGCCTGTGAGGAATGTCAAGTGTGGCATTAAGCATCACTGCTTGTCCAGGGTAGTTTGCTAAAAAAGGAGCCAGGAGTGCTTAATTGTGAACTGGATCCACACACACACATTGACATTTAGGCTCCATCAGAAGTGTTTCACATGCAGGTATTAGCATTTGATCTGCACAATTCAGCAATGACACTTTTCCACAGAGCTGTATAACTGGAGTGAAGTATGGAGGGGATTTTTTTACAGGGGAAAAACACGCTTATCCAGTAGAGAAGGCAGAATTATCTCCAGGAAGCTGTCACAAACCTGTGAGTGGCGGGCTAATTGATAAGAAAAATCTCACTGCACACCAGAAGCTGCAGAGCTCATTGCTTCTGCCACATCAAGCCTGTGCTGTCCTTGATAAGGTTTCTAACACAAAATCCTTGCTTTTGACATCTGCTGCTATCACCCAACAGATCAGATGACAGAGGAATGAAAAATACTAAGCATCACTAGATAAAGCAATGAAGAAAATACACATATGTTAAAGTACAGTGATGTAGAGTCCTCAGGCAGGCACAAAGGAGAGCTGCTTTATTGCAAAAGCCAGGACTTCTTAAACAGTTAGGCCTCTATCAAATACATAGTTTTAAAACATAATAAACATAATCATACCAACCACCAAACATCATTATGTGAGCACATAATGATTATAGAATTTGTTTTTCTGCCTCAAATTCAGCTGAGTAATTTTCCCATATTCCTTTTCTACTAATGGAAGTAGCAGGCCTAAGCCATGATTTTACAAGGTTAAAGAGGGCCTTATAAAATAAGGCTTTACCTATGTGCACCACACATATGTGTGTATATGCAGACAATGGAAGTGCAACCAGGACTGGAAAGAGTCTCTCTTACTTCTTGTGCAGAGCAGTGCACACTTCAAGCTTGATACCATAAAGAAAGGCTACCACACTTTGCAGAGGCCTTTTCCTCAGCTGCATGCTTTCTACGGATAGTGATTTTTTTTCCTCCAGGCTTCTCAGTCTGTTATATTGCAATAGACAGAACAAATTTGGACCCTATTTCCTGCAGGTGCAGCTCCCCTACACAGGGGAGTGCAGAATGCACTGGGCTATGGCACAGTACAGTGTGTGGTCCTTGGAGACCACTCCTCACCTATTCCTCATCTGCTTAAAAACTTAATCTTTTATGCTGCTTAAAGACTTCACTAATTGGATCTTTTAATAAAAGTTGTGCTGAAGCAGTACCATTATGGCTAAATGACATAAGGATCTTTAAGGAAAAAGAAAAGGTAAAAGCAGAAAGATCCCGTGGGCTTTCATAAATTGTATTTAATCTATTAAACAGCTTAAACATCACCTACATTTTACCTACAATGTGTTAGATCCGATCAGCATTTTTGTTCTTTTATCACTTAGAGAGAGATGGGAACGTTGCACTTCACAGCGGGTTACAGATTTCCAGTGAAATGGTGTTTGAGAGGTGGATTTGTGAATGTTGTTTTCAAAACTCAAATATTTATGACTGTCACTACATTTGTTCTGTCTACCTCTTTAGAGAGGCCAGATTTTTAGTAACATTTCTGCATGTATCCTAGCCCAGTAACAGACTTAAAACACTCTGACAACTAGATGGTGGTGATGGAATTTATTGAGTGGAAAGCTGTATTAATTTTTCAATCCACAAAATAGAGAACCGACATATGCAGTACTGAAGTAATGTTATTCTGCACAATAATCCACAAGCTACAAACTGCACTCATAAGCAGTTATTCAGTCTGGAGAATCAGAGGTAAACCAGAGCACTGACTGTTTTACCTCTGACTTTTGGAGTTGCTCAAAATGAGAATACCTGAGAATTTTGTTACTTTGCTTTTTCAGATGTTCTGAGACCCACATTAGGCAACTTCTAAAACAGTAGACCTGTGAGGACAGAGGAAGGACATTTTTGACAATTCAGGCCCTTGATTACAGCCCTCAGAAAGCAGGGCACCAACAGAGCTTCTTAGAAAAACCACAGGCCCAAACACTCTAAAATACTCCAAGTATTGCTTTTCCTTCCTATCTGAGTTTATAGGCTAGGTCTCATCTCAGTTTAAGCCAGTCTCTATCTTATTATCATTACTCTCTCTCATAGTGGACATAACTCCTAGAACAGACACAGCAGGAGAGCCTGCATGCAGACATGAAGGTGCTACATGACTAAATCAAGCCACAGTTTCAGCCACACACAAGGAAAACTGTCTTTGAAGAAAATTCAGTGACACCAGTTCTTGATTTGCCTGGGGACAACTTCATCTTAAAAACAAACTACAACCTTGACAGAAAGTGCACCTGCTACTCACAGAGGCCCCTCTCCCTCAAAGTTTCAAACCAGAGCCAGCCCAGGAAATTTTCCCAAGAATCACACCTTGCTCATACACTTAGGAGACCAAATTTAAAAAAAACAACATGAACATCAGTTTGTGATGCACATCCAGGCAGCATCAATCCTCCTATGTGACACAGTACAGTTTGGGAGCTGCTCTATATTTTGGCTTTCTGCTTGCAGAATTAATTTTTTTCTTCCCAAAAAGTAATTTTGAGTACAAGAGGATAGTATAAGTGAGTGAGAGTGGAGAGGTGTAGATGCAGGGCTGGACGAACCCTCCTCTAGGGAAGGGCTGTTTGGGGTTTGAGATCAGAACCCAGGTACCTCCCATCCTTTGTCCCCACCCCACCATGCTCATGTCTCACTAAACTCTCTCATTCTCAATTACTGACTGCCAGACTTTACCCATTTTTACACTTGCCTGTAGCATTCTCTAAAAGGCACAGTATTTTTTCCAGGTAATTTTTCACACCCCAAATGGATGAAGCATCACTCAGATCCTGCAGCCTGCAGCACAAAAAACAACTTTGCACTGCAGTCCCACTCATGACTTTCCACAAAGTCCCTGTTCCAGCATTTCCCCAGCTCCAGCCCCAGAGAACTGCAGCCCAGACCTTTGCTCTGCCCCAGTCCACTTGACACCACATTCTCTCAGTTTTCATGCCTGCAACATCTGAGCCAGCAGGTCCTGTAGCTCAGCTTAGCTCCAAGCATTTTAAACCCACAGAATTGAGAGAAAAATATTCGCCTCTTTAATTAGCTGATCTCAGGGGTAAATCATAAAATAGAGCCAAAAGCTTTCTAGCCCAGAGCATTTAGGATGTCCATGAGTTGGCACAGAGCCCTCAGGTTTTATGTCTATTCCTAACATTGTGGGTCTTGCTACTTCAAAAAATCCCCAGAACTCCTACAGATGACCTCATGTATTTTGAGTTTCCAGTCTGTATGGAAAAAAAACATTCAATTTCACTCATGTCCAAATGTTTTCTGCAAGATGCAGTTAAATGACTTCCATTTTTTTTCAGTGATATTAGTCTTTGACTCACAACTGCAAGAAGGAATAAAATCAGAAAAGATTTATTTAAAAACACATACAGACAAGCAAGCATGTATTTAGCCAAGACTTTTTTACTGATTTAGATCTAAGGTCAAGAATTGAATAGATGCTTCCCTCTGTCTTTACTAAACTGTGTTCTTCTGCACATTACTGTGCTGCTTCTCTTATCTCTGGGTGTGCACTGAACTTCCATTCTCCAGTGCTTTTTCATCTCACAGAAACAGGTTATTTGACTTTGTAACAGTTATAATGTTATGAGAAAGGAATAAAAAATGAGGGTATTAATGTCCATGTAAAATGCAACTACTAATGGTAGCTTCCCTTTCCTAAATCCACTCATTGCCTCTGCTTAGACTTGGGGTCCCCAAGAGACACCCAATTCCTCACCATTTGGATTTAACAACACTTCCACTCCTGCTTTTTTTTCTTTTCAAACAACAGTTTTAGCATTTGTAGAGGCTCCAGAAGCTGAGGTGCTCTCATTAGCTGTATTTTGCTGAGGAAAGCCTAAGCAATATCACCTATAGTTTTATTCTCCATGGATGATCTTGCTACCACAGAATTTTAAAAGGGCTTGTTCTTTCATGTTTCTAAACATGACCACTTATTTCAAATGTTCTTTCAGGATTGGATCCCATGGTATGGGTTTGTTTTTTTTCTTAAATGTTTAAATATGCTCTGGGAAACATTTCATTACTCTTTTTATCTAAACACATTGATTAGACTAAAAATTAAAATATAGAATATCAATAGAATCTTTCAGAAAGTTAATCTGCTTTCTTACCGTATTTTGTAATCACAGAAGAGCACAGATCCCTCAAATTCCCATTAAAGAGACAATTCCCTGAAACCTTTTTACAGTTCTCATTAACAATTGAATTTTCAGGGAGAGGGTCATTTTTTTCTTCATTATTGATTATTTTTGCCATTTCCCTTTTTAATGAAGGTATTTAAAGACCTTCTGAGGAAACACAGTTTTGAGGGACTTCTTTAAAAAGAGGTATTTAGCTACAATTAAAATCATATCCTTTGACTTAGATTAAGTATTTGATTAATGCTGAGAAAATTATTTTTCAAATGGCAGGAGCAGGGTTGCCTACCTGCAAAGTGAAACACCTCTCTTCTAAACAACAGGACAGATGCCACATGGAGTGTATAAGTCAGGAATTCTCTTGCTCTCCTTTCCCAAACTGAAAACTGAGGTTTCGGGAAAGCTTCACACCAACTCCCTTCCCAAACCTGGGTTGCACAGGGACATCATCTTGGGTCAGAAAGCTGGAAGAAGCTGCTCTTTAGCTAATGCTAAATTTTCATAAAGAATTGGTCTCTGTGACATAATGCAATTGGAGCCAAATTTTACAGCAGAGGTGAAGGAAATGCAAGCATTGAACTGTAGGAGACTGGGAAAAAGTCAGGGGTAAAGGGAAAAGAGAGCACCACAAAGCCTGAGCATTCCTGATTTTAAAGGTGTGAGAGAATCTGTACATCAATTACAAGGGCCTAAGAGCATTAAACGGATTTCAGAATTTTCATTGGCCAAGGCACTGTATAAAAATAGCAATAAATAACATCCTTGTTGCTGTTGCCCTCTGCCACTTGTTTAGGTAACAGTCTCCAAACCACAATTCTTACCACTCCAAATCAAATTAATTCAGCAGAGAGGGGAAGTGCAGAGAGATAAGTCATTCCCTCATCTGCTCTGAGTTGACACGCGCTGCTGAGGTCAGGCATCCTTAAAGAGCCCTACAGGATCAAAATGTGGCCTTCAAACCTTTATTTTTGTTAATATATACTGCTGCTGTCACAGCCCTTGGAAGTGAGCAGCTCTGTGCAGTGCTGCGGGCTGTGACAATACAGTCCCACTCCCTTGCAGGAGGTCTGGACAGGCAGAGTAAGTTAAACTCTAAAGCTTCAAACAGCTCCTTTTCCCCCCACTTACTCTGACAGCTTTATTTAGCAGGAAGCAAAAGCTTTAAAAAAGGAGGTGAATGAAACTCTAGTTTGATCACATTGAGATAGAGAGAGGCTACTGGGAAAGAAGAGATTGATGCCTATGTTCCTGCCCCACCTACTATCAGTGACAATAAATAGGACATTGGTTTTATGAATGTGATGCAAAATGGCTTTTTTCCCCACCTCAAACACAAAAGAAAGAATAGTAACAATATTCCAGGATTCACTTTGGCAGATCTACAAAAGTGCATTCAGAGGTATTTACATCATTTTGATTCTGCTTACCAGTGAAGACACATTATTTCATGTGTCTCTTTTCTACGGTCATTTGAGTTTAAGAAAATCAAACGTTTCTTCTTCCATTAGTTCACACATCTACTCTAGTAAGAACAACCAGAGGGAAATAATGAATTCTCCTTGCTAGATGTCCTTTTAAGTTCTCTGTGAGGATACAAGCATCAAGTGGAAACATATTAATGCCCAATAAGTTCTGATTTTAATTTGTCTTTTCTTTCAAAACAAAATGGTGGGAGGAAGGCACCAATGTAAAGAACAAAAGCACAAGATCCTGGAGAAGAAGAGCAAAAAGTGGCCCTCCAGTTTTGGCAGCTGCAGCTGCCAGAACAAACCCACTGGCAACATTCAAACTGAAGGGTGAGATCCTCTTTTGGACAGAGCAATGGGTCAATTTTTAAAACTGTGCTTCTTGCTGATGCCATATTTTAGGAGTTTATGTCCACATCCCAAAATGAGTTTAAATTTTCTTTATCAGTCAACTGTATTGTCATCACCTATACTGTAAGTCATATCTAATCCTGACCAGGGATTAGCTTTGCTGTAGGGAGAGTACATGCTCAGGTCTTACTTTGGGATTCAGACTAATTTCAAAATAAAGATCTTCAAACTAACTTCTCCTCAAGTTCACACACTGCATGCCATCCATGCCCCTCGGTCACATACCCACGGAGTTACTGTATTGTGGATTATTCTATTTGCCTTCCTACACTGCCTTGAAGCATCTTCCACAGCTGTTGCAAAAGATGATCCCAGGATGATGCTCACTCTTTCTTCAGCTGTTTTTCTGCAATTTGATACCAATACCATGGACACCAATTTAGCTGCCCCTTGAACCAGAGATTAACCAGAGCAGCCAACTACAGAGGAGAAAAAACAGACAAGAGGGGAGGGACCACTAACTTTGAATCCATAGCATTAGTAGGACACTTTTGTTGTCCCTGAGACACACCAAGGATGGATTATATTTGCTACTGTCATCCTGCAGTCCTGTGACCTTAAGTCTTCCTGAAAATACAAAGAGTAGGGAAGAAGGGATAGATAAGGAAGAAGTGGCACAGAAGATATAAATGAACTTTCCCACAAAAGTCCAACAGAATTAGAGCAGTTATCTTTTTTTGGGAAGCAATCAGAATAGAAGAGAATGTCCTACATGCAAGGGCCACACCAGGGGGAAGTGGGAGCAGAGGGTGATTCACTGGAGTGGCATTACAGGATTCCTCACTGCTGAGGAGGAAGGCAGCAAAGGGGTCTTGGAAAGGGCATCTGAGAAGTTCCTTGGTACAAGCAATGACAGGAAAATCCTTCCAAGTGATTGAAAGAAAAGCCTCAGTTCTGAAGGACACAGAAATAGCTAGAAAAGGATGGCCTTATTAAGAGGTATAAAATGCACATATTCAACAACAACCCGAATAAAACTAATAAAAAGGTCACTCCATTTACCACAGCCTCAAGGCTATAGTTACTTAAGTACACAGAACCTACCATGATTATTTCACTGATACAGTACTTGATCAGTAATTCAATTACTATGCACATGACTACATCAAACAGCTACACATTCAGAAGATCTCTTTGGCATCCTTCCCAAAAGTGAACCTTTATACATCTTTCATATGGCCAGTGCAATCAAATTTGCGTGCACATGCAGCAGAACAAGCACTTTAAGTAACGGGACATGATCCTAACACCACTTTTTCTTTTTTAAAAAATAAGAGAAAAAACCACCCTACTCCATGATTTAAAAAAAAAAAAAAAAAAGAAAGCATGGAAGGAGAGAAGAAAATACAGGAGTGAGAACATAAAATGCTCTGGTAGTAATGAGAACTGCTCCGAAGCCTGCAATGGAATGTGGATATCCTTACACTGCTCTGGGATAAGGTTTTCTAGCCCACCAAGAAGTCTGTGAGAACCAAACCTCCCTGTGACTCTCCCAGGTCCTGTCAGATCTGAAAATAGCTTTGCCCTGCAGCCTGGCTCTGCACAGCCTCATCCTCCTGGGCTCTCAGGCATGTTCACATGCTTTGACATGGCTCCTAAGGACAACAGTCAAATCATGGAAGAAGGAGCACAGAGATGTAATTCAAGGTTCCTGTTACCAATTCCATGCTCATAATGTCAGTGCAACCTATTTCAACAGCACTATATCTCATGTTCTTAACGAAGTTAAATTCTGCCAAGAAAACGATTTGATTTCCCATATAGCTGTAGTGAATAGTGATTTATTTCATACATATTTTATTTTAGCAATGCTGCATTTAGGCAGTTAGAATTCAATGGGAATATCCTCCTTCAAATTCTTCCCATCTGGATTATATAATCTTTACTACCAGGCTTTATCCTGCCAATCTGTAGACCTGAAAGTGATTTCACTACTTTCATCCAATGAACTGAATCTTCTCTTTCCCTTTCCTTTAGTGCTCATTTTCTGTCTTTTCCCCTTGCATGAGGCAAAGGGTGAGCAGAGAGTTAATAACAGTGAAAATCTGCATTTAATACTAATAACAACCCTTGATTTTAAAGGCCACACTGGATAAAATTTATAAGGGCTAAAGTGGTCATAAATTTTACAGCCTACTACACACTCACAGATTTATGTACATAGAAAGGAGCCAGTCATCCACAGAGTAGTTTCAGATGTAGAGTCCCCGTTAAGCAGATGACTTGCTCAGTACTGCCTGTGACTGTGGGAGATGTCTGTAGTCATATTTGTTTCCAGGTAATTACATGCACTAAGACAGTCATGGATCTGAAGCACTAAGTGCCCTTTTTCCTCTGTCCTGCTTGCATGAGTTTCTTCATTAAAGACTGAGAAGGGAAAAGGACTGGGCTGTGAGTAAGGATTGTGGTGATCTTCCATGCTGAGACGTAACAGCCCCTTTCCTGGATGCCATGGCTGTTCTTGCCTGAAAACTGCTGTCTGAAGGGGAAAATCAATAGCTACACTAGGGCTTTTAAACCACCCATCTAGCTCCAGCATCCTGGCTGTCCAAAGCACTGCTAGTCAAGGACTCTGCATTTATCAGGGACAGAGCAGATGCACTATTCTTTCTCTTTTTATTTTGCTGAGGGCTTTGACGATATTAAATGCAGAATTTGGGGGTCACATTTTGGTGTATGCCATTCAGTGCTCTCCTCTAGGCAAGTCTCTCATGGGCTGTAAGGACCACCATGCAAAGCTTTGACAGGGAGCGCAACTGAGACTTGAAACAAAAGCTGATGGGGCAAATACACACCAGCTTCTCCAGAGCAAAGCAAAAGAACTAGCGAAAGATACCTCAAGGAAGTTTCCTTCCTTACTAAAGAACTCTCTTCCTTTGCCAATTGTTCTGTTGCCTAAATCATGAAGGCTGTCCATCCAAAATCTCTCTAGGCCCTCTCATTTTCTCTATTAAGCACTTTCTTACTCATATGAAAAATAAAAAAAAGCTTATTATCTTCTTATCTTGCTATGTACTTGCTAGCCAAGACATCTGATGGCCCTGAGTTCTGCCAGGTAACACTGAGATGGCATATAATATTTACATATCAAGAAGAAATTGCCATAGAATTATTGCCAAGTTTATATTCCACTACCCCAGTTAAAACCCTGCTTTAAGGGGATTTTTGTTCTCAAGAAGAAAGTGACTTCAGGAAGCACAAAGCACCCGAAATGGCAAATCAGACATTTGAGCCCATCTCTTCACAGGCATGGAGGGATGACATCCCTGGCTGACATCCTTGGCTGACATCACTGATTGTAAGAGCATAAGAAGATCTGGTACATGCTCAGACAAAAAATTGCTCCCAAGCCCCTTTCTTCAGCAGAGGCCACAGAATCTCAAGCAGGGAAAAAAATATATAACCCTGTCACAACACTCTCCATCCTCTATCAAATATTTTCTTCAGGTGCTAGCTCTGCCCTACATGGATAGTGCTGACCATGAGGGCTACAGGAGCCTGTGCTCTCCATCCTCACCTATAGCATGTCATGCAGCAAGACTGCCCCAAAGTGCTCATGCAGCTGTGCCATAAAAAAGTAGGGAAGAAATATCTCTCCCCAAGGACACAAAGAGCCAAGGAAATTGGGGTGTGTTATTTGCATTTTGCTGCAGCCTTTGTACTTTTGCACCCCAGCTTGGTGTGCAGTGTGGTGTCACACAGGTTTGTGACACTGAACCTGAGCTCACTGGGACAGAAGTGATGGAAATGGAGTGGGAGCCAGCAGGAATTCTCCAGGTTAATATGATCCCTGCACATTCTGAATTATGCAAGTAAAGCCCTCTGTCTTCTTCTGCAAATATGACACGGTAGGAGGAGCCTGACTACAGCGAGATAAATGAGAGGACACACAAGCCTATGGCAGTGATAACTGCACCTGCCAGATCCACACCACAGCACCAAAATACTGCCTCTGCTTCTGAAAGCTGCTGGTAATGCAAATGGTGTCACCTGAGAAGAAGTCCCAGACATGGGAGCTGATAGCTCACCTCCTGCCAGTGTTACCTCCTGTCCCTCAAAAAGGCAGCATACCTTCCAAGGAAATCAACTCAACAATTGTAAAAATAAAGGAAATCCTTTTTCCTGGTGTATTTTTAAAGGGTTTAATGCAATGTGACTCAGATTTAATCCAAAATGTCTTGCGGATACTTAATTTCCAGCTTCTTCTGTGAGCTCCTTACCTCCCTCACTGTGGCAGCTGCACATGGATTTGCAGCATAGTCTTAAGCTTTTCACTGTACTCAAGTTTACACTTGCTTGGAAAAGGTCCCATGACATGAAAACTTTGCTCAGCAGCCTTCACAGCAGGTCCATGCTGCAGGAAATGCTCCCAAGGTGACAGCACCAGGTCTCCTCATGTGAGCAGGGCATCCTGATACTTTTTACATCTCCCAGCTTGAGGACTCTCCCTCAGGAGACCCAAGGAACTGCCAGTTCTGCATAAATAACAAGGCAAAAACAAAACCCAAAAAACTAAAGTTTCCTTCTTCTCCCAGGCCGGCAGGTCTGCATCATGTATCACACTGGGATTCAGGACCTCTCTTGTCCCAAAAAAAAAAAAAAAAAAAAAAAAAAAAAGATAAGTATACAGAGTGCCACTGAAGCGAATATACTGGAATCAGCCTTTGAAAACAGGCTGCAGAGAGACAGCCACACCAGCTACAAGACAGCCACCCAGCTGCATTGCCTGCTGACCTTTCCAGGAAAACCAGGGACTGCAATTTGCACAACTGGCTGTGTAGCTTTCAACACATGCTTCCCCCGTGGCACTGAGCCCCACTGGGCTCTATAATCACTCCATTTTCAGGAGTGCAAACCTCAGCTAGCTATCAGTTTGCACATTATGCTCAGAGCTGGTGCTGTGACAGTACCTGTCTCTAGGACTGTTAACTGAGTGACCATAATCCCAGTGAGGTGAATCTGCTCCAGCAAAGCCTTAAAGCAAGAAGAGGCTGCTTCATAGGATGCTCAGCAAAGCATGCAGCCTTGTATTAACATCCTTCCCAGCTACCACCCCCTTTAGCTGTTTTTCCTTTGCTGAGGAGCAGAAAGAGTGAGTCACCTTATTTCCTCAAGGTACACACGGGTCTGAGGCCGCTCGCTCAGCACCACAGACAGACCTGGAGGACAAGCACGGGGCCAGCAGCTTCATAACTCCATAATTTCAACTTCTGCCAAGCAGTAAGTGCTTCTACAATAAGCATGGAGAAGGTAAGATGGGGAAACAATGCAGAGAGAGTCCCACAAGCCAAGCTGGCAGGGAGCATGATCACACTGATGTTGTGGGTACTGCCAGAGGCAGGGGAGCCAGGCAAGGAAAGAAACCACAAGCCAGTTTCTTTCTATTTAGAAATAAATAGTGAAGACTCATTTAGGGAAGAGCAGGAACTTAAATAAGTACGTCACTTTCCTTGGGATTGGATCTAATACCACATTGTTTTTTGCTTGTATCTAAACTAATGATGCTTGAAAAACCCACTTCCCAGGACATCCCATTGCAATGCAGAGCAGTGCCTGGGAAGCCACCATGCCCACCACAGCTCTGCCTCCCTGAGCCCACCACTAAATTAGCAGTCCCATGAGCACTCAGATTTGCATAAAAGAAGCAGTTATCAGCAATTAGGCTTGCCAAGGCAAAATTCTTCAAGGCCGCTTTACAACTAGTGACAGATGCAGCATTCCCAAGTTTAAGCTATAATTTATTCTTAGACTGGGCAGGAATATAAGGAAAACACATTGTGCAATTTGCAAAGCCTCTCATTTAGGCATCTGAAAAATAATAGAAAAAGGGGAAGGAGGGAAGATGAATAGTGACTAAAAGATAGAATAAACTGCAGGCACAGGGCCAGAATTTTATATGCAACAATGGTAAGAAATATCCAGACAATTTTGCTCCTGAATAAATCCACTTACCTGTTGTTCACATCAGAAAATTTCATATATCCCAGCTGTCCTGCTCCTTCAGGGTTTAATCACAGGTAACAACCACAGTGTGAAGGCCTTAACCCAGCTGAATTGCAAATTTCAGACCAAATGCCTGAGAGGAGCAGGAAGAAGGGATTGTACTGAAGAGCACACCCACTTCCATCTAGGATGATAGAGCAGTGGTGTTCTCCTATGGTTCCCCAAAATTGGCACCAGAAGGAGCACAGGCTGAAGAAAATCCACAGTTTGCTGGATATTCCTGTGGCTCTGGGTGGCAGAAATCCAGGATCTGGGGAAAGTCTCTTATACCTTGCCTGAAAATCCAGCTCTCTCAGTATGGTTCCATCTCTGTATGCAACACCTGTGGCAGAAAAGGTGAGTGAACTGTGCCAGAAATTTCCGAAGCAGCTGGTGCATGTAGTAATCATAGGATAATTAAATCTGGAAGGGACCTGAGGAGGTCTTGAGTGCAAATACTGCACAAGCAGGTCAGCAACAACTTATGACAAGCTTGCTCAGCTCAGCTCATCATGCTGCATGCTTTCCAGGAAGTAATTAACTCTCTCTTTCCTCACAAAGGTGGGATGAGTGTTGTCTCATCATCTCTCTTTAGAGGAACTGAGACCCTTGGTGGCTGCCCATCTAGCCACAATGTGGGATCAAAAATCCTCTGGGGCAAAGTCTTTCTCCTGATCTACAGAGCCAGGGGAAGCAAAGTTCCTTTAAATCTTGGTGTCAAAGAAAGGAGAAGAGCAAAAAGGCAGCAGGTATTGATCCTCCTCCTTGTTCCACAGAAACTTCTCACTATATGGCCTGGATTATGACTGGCATATTCCTTCTTTGGGGAGGATTTCCAGATTCAGAAATGGTGAGGCCACTCCTCAATTCAACCAGATGATCTGAAACACCCAGGCATCAGACAGGTGTATGCTTCAGGAAATCCCAAACTCATCCCAGTGCAGGCACATGGCACTTGGGACACAGCACAGGGGTGATAGAAAGGTCAGTCAGTGTTAACAAGCAAATAAATTAAGAATGGAAGCAAGAAGACAGAATCTGGCCACCTTTCTGAAGTCTTCAAAAGCAAGCAATATGTGTTCAGGACCTTTTCTGGGGACTCAGAAGCCATTCTGATATGATGGCACACAGAGGTAACAGAGATGGGTTCATTCGTTTCTGCAGGATTTCAACATCTATAATTCAAAATAAACTGCATATTTCAAATTGATTTGCTATTTGATACAAAGGAATCCTTCTGCAAGTGAAACATTTTTCTGAAGTTGTGGCAGACAGTCCCTTTCCAACGACCAGCTGCTTTAAAAAGGAACCTCAGCACCCCTGATGAAGTTCTCTGTCATAAATCTGCTCACAAGCTCCAAATGTTGATAAATGTCATTATTGCTACTGTAACATCTCATTCACAAAACACCAACATTTTTATGATCCTCCCATCCAGTCTGCATTTGAACAGGACGGGCCTCCTGCCAGCCCTGTGCAAACACAAGGAGGATGCACAAATAAATGCAAACTCACATGGTAATTAAAGTGTGAGCAGAAAGCTGCAGCGATCTCAAACCTGCACCTATCAAGTCACTGATAGAGGATACAACAGAGAGGAATGGCATAAGCTCCAAGACTTTGTAGGTTTTTCCATCATGAAATCAACAGGTCTCTCCATCATGTACAGACCTTATTCCTAAGACACCTTATCAACCTTAGTCTAACTTGGAAGAGCAGAAAGCCATGTGTTGAATGCAACAGCAGCACTGCTCAAACACCTGAGGAAAAGTTTTTCAGCCTTTTTGGTACCTACAGATCAAAGCTGCATTCTCCATTCCTTGTTTTCAAAAACAGGTGAACACACTTGGCTAAAATAGTAGCAATTTTACAATATCAGCCTTACAGCTGTGTTTGCACAGAAGATAAACCCAAGCAATTAAAGACTGAAAAAATTATCAGCAATTAAATACAGCCTTGCAATTTCCAGGAAATCGAGGTAAAGAAAGCACTATCTGACACATCTATTATAATCCACACACAGTTGTTCACAGTGTTCTTCATATCCTGGATAAATGCCAAAGCTATTTTTGCTCACAGGTTTTGTTACCTAGCTGTGGCTGTCTCATTTTGCAGTGAAAACAAGAAAACAGCTTCCTTAAAAGTAAGATCTCCCGGAGCTTAATACACATAACTTGAAAATGCAATTTCTCCTGACACAAGGACAGTTGTGTAGCTTTACAATGGGAAAAAACAGTCCTTAAATCTTGGTGTCAAAGAAAGGAGAAGAGTTTTGAAAGGGGCAGTACCTCTCTGCACAGGGCAGCAGACAGTGATCCTCCTCCTGTTCCACAGCAATTTCCCAACATATTCCCTGGCACCTACAGCTTCCCAGGCTACACCACTGCCTAAGCAACAGCCTAATCTTTCCTCTCCCTCATTGCAAGGCTGTTCCTTACTGTTTTTACCTGTACCACTCAAAAAAAAGCAGGAGCCAAGTCGCTAAGGAGTTTACTACAGCTCTGATCCTCTCTTACAGTGTCAAGCCCTGCCCAGGATCAAAGCTGTTTAACTTGTCTCTGCAAGTGGAAAGCAGGAGTCTTGGGAATCAAATGTAGGACTAAGAGGTCACTTCGTATGGGGAGATTTTCTCCAGGGAGATGGCTCTGCACCCTCCTCTCAGGGTGCAATCTGATCCCATTTCAATAAATTTTCTTTTTCCCTGATTTCTGTTTTTCTCCTTGTATTTCCTGCTGATGTGCTGATAATGCACACTTGTAACTGAAATGGGCACATCTGACAAGGCTTCAGAGCCACCTCTCCTTCTCCTGTACTTGTACCACTTGCAAGTTTCCCACTAAGATTGTCTATTCAAATTTCATCTCCCTTTCTATCTGGTGTTATTAGGGCTCATTTATGCTAACACAGTAAATGCATCATTATATAGAGGCGTAGCCACTTAATAGGAAGGAAAACATGATTCTAAAATATTTTGTTACTTACATGAATACATGTGTGCATGACTTCATACACCCAATATATGAATTGTGTGTAGATGGTGGATTCATGGCCTGCCACAGGGTGAAACCTCTGAGAGCTCTGGTAAGCAATGAGAGGTAAAAACACCCCTGAAGTCTTGCTTACAATGCAGGCCATGGGACATGAAACATTTCTCTGTCTATAAGACCCACAAGGATATGTGTGGCTCTGTTTTCCAGCTTCATATAAACTCAAAAAGTATTTGTCCTTCAGAAAGAGAAGACCACCAAGGGACTATGAATCATAATGGCAAACTACAAACACAATAGAAGCAGCAAAGGACAATATACTTTCAGTGGGAATTTAGAGAGAGGAATAATGGCTGAGACACAACAACCACAGTCCAGCAGAAGATGATCCTGTAAAACCAGGGAAACAAGAAGGTACACAGTCACTGAGGTTGAGGCAAGCCATTCAAAAGAATTTTTAGTATCCACTTGCAACCATTGCTGTCCTGATGTTCTTGTTTTGCACATGATGAGTGACACATTATAGTTTCATCTTCTGCTTAATTACATTCACTGGATCAGTAAAGAGGAGGCAGCTGACTTCAAACCTACCACAAAACCAGGAAAATTGGATTACTATTTCAGTTAGAAAACTGGTCAAACTAATGATTCGGGAGTATATTTTGGGGTAACAGCTAATCCTTCCTCCTGAAATGATCAGGTATTTTTTTGGGACACTGAAAAGAGAATTCATTCCCCAAACCCTAATTACTCATCTCTGAAAATCCTAAGCAGTATTGTTTTTCTCCCAATCCTTGAAGAAATGCAACAAAACCTCAGCCCCCCCCGAACCTGTGTAGCTTATTCCTCACTATTCTCTCTGTGTCTATATAAAGTGAACACAATACTGATGTTTCTGACTTCTAAGCTCTTCAACCACAGTCACATGCAGAAAACAATCCCATAGTCAAGCACATGCAGAATAAGGGTCTCCAGTCAAGAGGGAGGAAGGAGGGCAAGGTTTCATCATCTGTTACCAGTTAGTGGAACACTTTGTTTAATCCTTCCCACAAGTTTGTCCATCAAAACCACATCTCTCCCTTAAAAAGAGAGGGATTTGCATGGATTTAAAACAAAGTCGCTAAAATAAAAAACTTCTTTGCCCACTTTAGCCAATTCTAATGCTGAAAATTGGGCTAGAACTGAGTCAGGAAAATAGAGGATAAACATCAGGAAAGCCACTGTGCAAGTCGCACCTCTCAGGGCTATTGCAGTGCCTCTCAAACAGAGCAGGAAAAGCCCTGCTTTGTGTCTTAAACACTACAGCAAAAAAATATTTGTCTGCAATGGAAAAATAAATCAAGCCAGCTTAGTCTGGAATGGTTTCAAAACCCTCCCAGTCACACGTTGAAAAGTTCCTAGCACCAATTTCCACTCTAAAGGCAGGAACCATGCTGATACACCCTCACCATGTGCCAATGTCACAGAACAGAACAGTTTACTTTTCCCCACTGTGTATGCCCAAATGTTCAGGCACAAATAAAATTATTCCCTTCCTGAAAAAAAATAATATTAAATGATGGATTCACTCTGATTTGTTTTTTTAACGTATGCCAATATTCTGGATCTGCCATCAGGCTTCTGTTACACTGCTAATACAGACTTTGCTTATTGATCTTGGTACAAGAAAGAATGAATCTGTAACCCCATACTCCAACTACCAAGCTGCTGGAGTGCTGCACTTTTTATATGGGATCTAGTATTTGTCACATGTTCCAAACCACAGTTATCATGAAAAGCAGTGTCTAACACATGCACACGTACTGACATATTTCATCTACAACTAAGGGTGGCAAATGTAGGTGAGTGTGCTGAGCTTTGTGGTGCTGGCAAATTCCCAGCCTCAACACAGGTTTCTGCACATGATATGTAGCTGTTGGACAAATCTGGTAGCAGACTTGCTTGTGACCAAAAGGGTTAATTTACCACACAAAGGTTTTCAGAAGACACCTTGTTCTTTACAACATTCTCTGTAGCTGTTATGTGTCCCTCTGACCAAAAACACTGTTGAGTGATTCCCTACTAAAACAGGGAGAAAGGCTGCATGCCATAAAGGGGAGTGACAAACCATATCTTCAAAGCAAGTTATGAATTTGGAAAGATTTACACAAATCTGTGTTCTTATTTCCTCCAGGAGGCAAATCCTGCCCAAAGCAAGCTCACTGTGAGAATGCATGTCTGACAGTACCAACAGTCTTCCATGTCACATGTTAACGTCCCTGTGAAAGTTATGAGGCAATTTCCAAAATTCACACTTAATCCCAGTGCGTGCTGTTGTCGAACAATTCAGCCTGCTGTCAGCAGCTGTCTGTGCTCAGTCACTGAATGGCTCCTAGTCGGCACAGAAAGTCATTATTTACAGCCCAGCATGTTTTTGGGACAGCCTCCTCGCATTTCTTTTGATAAACGATTGCAAGCAAAGCACAGAGTGATGAGGTGAACAGAGCCTGAACAAATACCCACAGTATACAGGGTGGGCCTCTTCAGGCTGGTACGGGGTGCAAGCTGCCCAAAAGAATCTTCCAACTCCTGATTTTGGTGGTGCAGGAAAAGGTCAAATGCCCCTCTCCCACCCAAGCATGTGCACATCCCAACATGAACATATCATCTGGGAAAAAAATGATCACTTGGAATGTAGTCCAACAGAGCTATGCTGGCATTTTCCCCTCCACCCCACCCAACCAAAATGAGGAGGCAGAGAAGGATCTCTTCTCCTTCCAGCAACTGTGAAGCTGCTGGCATTTCTCAGAAGGTGTCTCCACATACACAGTCATATGTAGCATAAAATGCACAACAAAATAATCAGTTTTAGGTATAAAGTATGCCAAAGATGTTCTTTAATTTAATCTTTTCAAGTACTTCAGTAACTGGTGCACAGCAGTGAGTTCAAGGGTAGTAAGGACCTGGATGCATACAAATAAAAGTTACAGTTTCTACTATTTTCAACTAAATAAAGGAGGTCAACAAGCTGGAGGGAGATCTTTCCCTCTGGGCTAAGTGGTTTCTGAAACTCAGATGTGGGGCTGCCCCCTTTTACGGCGAGCTGTTCTTTATATTCTCCAAGTTGCAAACTAATGTGACAAAATGCTACTGTATATCACAATATTGGAAAATAATACTGGCAAGTGCAATCCCAAGACTTCATTTTAAGGAAAAAGTAAGTTTGTAATCCAAAAGAACAACAGAGAAATAGGGGAAGCTCCCTGATAGCTTCTAGCCCCATTCAAGCGTGTTCATTCACAATTCCACCACCCTGCATTTCCTTGCCAGCACATGGAAAAGCAGAGCTGCAAAAGACTTCTCTGGCTGGGAAACCAGTGAAGCTCCCCTGGCCAGGAACAAGGTACTGCCCAGCAGTGACCCCAAGCCTTGCTCCAGGGGAGTGTGAGGTTGTGCCTCTGCCCAGCTGACTGTGAGGATAATTTTGGCAGAGGGAAGGCAAGCGACACCTTTTCTAATTGAACAGGACAGCTGACAGATCATATGGGCTGGTCAGAGAGGCTGTGCCCGTGACAGCACACATCTCTGTCACTCAGGGACACTTGGTGTTTAGTTGTGCTGCTTTAAGGGCATAGGTCATTAATCCTTAGATTTTCCTTCCCTTGCACAGGTATTTTTGCACTAGGCTTTTCTAGTTTTTCAAAGCAAAATGGCTTCAATCTGTGCAAAATCCCGGGATGACACTGGGGATCTTCAAAGGCCAACCCTGTGCTTGGTTTGAGACCCCACTTTCTCAGGCTCCCTCGTATAAAAGCTGGTGATTTCAATTTCTTTTGAAAGTTACAGCCCCCACTGTACCAGTCATTGGGCATAGCCTTCCAAGTTAAGCAAAGCATGTGGAAAGCATGGTTTACACCAGATTTCCATTCCAGAGACCAGGAATGTTTAAGACAGGCTGCTGAATCTCATAAGTCACATACACAATGGCAATGCACATCTCAACAAAAACAGCAAGCATTCTTCTTCCAGGTATGAAAAATACCCGCCCCCAAGCCCAAATCTCAGTGCATGTATGTGCACTTCAAATCTCTGGAGCGTCCTTCAAGTCTCTAGAACAATCTCACATCTTATGAATCATGTACAGTCAGCCCTTATGAGTCAACCCTATTATTTGTAAACATCCTTCTTACGCTTTTTCATTTGGCTATAAAAAGAGAAGAATGATAACACTGCTGCCTCTTTAAATGACATTACTGAGCTTTCTTTTCCAAAAAAAAGTAAGGTGGGGTTTGTCTTTGGTCACTATGAGTGACATCTGTTCAGAAATGTGTACTCTGGGGCCTCGATGAGGATAAAGGTGAGCTTGTAAAAGCAATTAGTTTTAATAAAAATTTAATGTGATGCATCTTTGGTACATCTGTTGTCAGATCTGTACCTCTGCCTGCTCCTTTTAGAGGCAGGACCTGGTGGTGGGACTCATGCTGAGCAGACCAGAGAGGGACAACATTCAGGGTACCACGAATGTTTAATACCAGCCATGGAGCTCCAGCCAAGAGGGAGACTAAAGTACAAGGAGACCAGGAGATGACTGAGAAGCAGCAAAAGGAACAAGCAAAGTCCAGAATCCTGGATGTGCAGGAGGACGTAAGCATGTTAGTGAGGATTTGGCTCTGTGGCCATGGGAGAAGGACAACCCTGCTCTGAACTCCAGTCTGTCCCTAAGACCTGGGATTGCCCATCTCCAAGACCTCTCAAGCTGGCTGCCCTCCCTCTAGGTTATAGACTACCTACAAATCCTTACATCGATTGGTCTCCTGAACAGGCTATGAAGAAAACATACATTTTATTTTCATTTGAATTACCGGAGCCCCACTGCCCTCTGAATGATTTCCTGCATGTGCCTAATGAAAAAGCTCCAAACAAGTGCTTCTCTGAGTCATGTATCATCCCTCCTTTATATGCTAGCGACCTGTCAGATTACAATGACAGCTCCATTAGTCTGGGATTCTTTTGGCTGAAAGAGGAACAAATGCCTTGAACAGCAGAAATTTCCAGTGGTCTGCATGCAGCGAGCATGATCTTTTATTGCAGTCTACTTAACACAAAGCTATAAACCACATACATCTTTTGATATACGTGGAGTTAACTACAGCTATTTATGCTCAAAATATCACATAGTCTTTCCAAAAACCAATTCTGCAGTTTCCACTAAAAATAATCCCTTTGTGACCTTTGCAGACCTACCTTACTAAGAATCTCTAGTCATTCATGCACTCAGTTATTAGAGGTTTAAGTGAGGCCAATCATAATTTACGTAGAGAATGTCTCTTACATCACCTCAACCTACTAAAATGACACTTTTTCCCCTAGAAAGTGTCACGTTATGTAGGCCAAGTCATTTAGGAGATTATCATGCTGCAGCCAGCATCAGGAATTACATTAACAAAGAAAATGCACATAGGCAAAGAAGAGCAGGGTTTGGCTTTTCTAATGGCTCCAATTTTGGTTTCATTATAAGATACGACATCCTAAGTTTATCAGCAAGTACTCCCTTCTCTCCTTCTTATAGCACATAATACAGACATTTTATTATTTCCAAGTGTCCTGCCTTTACCTGCATCAAAAACCCTCTCTCCTCACCCTGGCCTTGAAGAGTTATTAGGCTACAAAATCTGTTTTATGAATAGGTGTGACTTTGAATGCTTACACTGCAGATGTGACCTCAAGGTGAAATGGAAATGCAATGTCATTTGCTGGGAAGAAGGCAAAGAGGAGGGCTGGTGAGCAGTGAAGAGGTACCTGAAACACAGATGTGACTAAAGCCTTTTCTGCTCAGTTTGTTTTTACCAGACCATTTAAAAAAGAGCTCTCCTGCCTTTACATTCAGAGCACACTGGCCAGATTTACAGACAGCTCACATTACAGGTACCAGTTCCATTTGACAGACCTGGATTTTGAGAGGTCCCTCAGCACTGGCACTACAGGTTTTTATTGCCTGGACAATTTATGCATGCAGCCCCTAGAGAGTGCCTTATGAACCCATGTTAATACAGCTACCACAATTTCCAACTTTTTTATTTCCAGGTTGAGATTTCTGCAAGACACTTAAATCACCAGTGTGTTACAGATTACCATGCCACGGTCCCCAGTTGTAGCTTAATTGTTCCTAGGTTTCTCAGCACAGTCCCTCTGGAGCTAAGGGCATAGGGATCCTGGCACTGACAGTTGGGACTTGGATCCTGGAGGAGCAGCAGATGTACTGAACGCCCCATGGCCTGGGAAGCAGCAACAGATGCTGCAGTCATGAGTGACTGCTGAGCAACAAGGGAGCCTGACACGTTGGATCTGCTTTACCTTCAGCAGCAAGAGCAATTGTGGCTCTTCCTAAGACACAGAGCAATGTGCTCAACCAAACACTTGGAATAAATGGCAATAAATGACAAAATAAAACTGCAAACCCCCACTGTTGCTCCTTCTCAGCCACACAGTTGTTTAGAGCACAAAGCAAAAGGCAAGAGCCAGCAGGGAAACATCTTGGAGGCACTCTAAAAAACACTGAAAGTAAAGAGCAATGCACCTGTGACCCCTGCGAGGGTTGTCACATCCTGACATGAGGCCAGCTGCAATCTGTGACATATGTCAGCAGGAAGGCCCAGCTGCAAGGCTTCAGCTCTGCTGCAAGGTGTGCTGTGTCTGGCCTGTCTCAGGTATGGGGCTACATTCTCCCAAAGTCTCAGTCTGCAAAAGAACACAAAAACAGGGGCATCCCATTGCAGTTCCATGATAAACGTTCCTTGCAGAAAACAAAGATTATGTCCCTGTAAATGACAAACTGCGTCAGGAGAAACTGCTTCTGTTCCTTTAACCTCGTCTCTCCATATCCGATTTACCTTTCCTTAATTTCAACTGCCATTGACACCAACACTCTGGTTTAGAGAAAACACAGCTGGAAATGGGTAGCTTTTCTTTTCTTTTGGCTTTGCAGAGTTGGAAGCTGGGGTACTTTGAACAGTATAAATAAACTTGAGCATTTGATAGTTGTTTCTTCCTTAATGAACACAAAAACATATCAGAGGGTGAACTTTTGTTTTGCAATGTGAAGTCACCATATTTTTTCATAGCTATATTTCATATTTTTCCTACCCCGATTGACTTTAACACTCTTAAAAGCAGAAAAGAAGAGAGAGAAACGAAAAAAATATTTTGTGCAACTTTATGACATACTTAATGAGAATATTTCCTTTTTCTTCTTTCTTTCCACATATTTAATGTTAAGCAGAGACTGCTCCAAAAATGAAATATTTTCAGAATAAAATTCATAGTGTTTTTTCTATTACAATCTCAGAGGTGCTCAGACTTGACACCACAGATGCTCTCTTCTAAACTAAGCCCTTAATACTTACAATCACAGTGTACTTAAAAAAATAGGGAAAAAAAAAGAAAATTACAATAGAAAATGAAACTATCAGTGTGCTTTGGATGAGTATAATTGTGGTTAAAATCAAGGATTAAGTGAAAAGTCCATCTAGTACAGGCAGATAGCTCATGTTGCACCATTTTAATAAGCCAGGAGATGGGGCTTTACATTTCCAAGAAAATCCAGATGAATTCCTGGTCTGCAAGAGGTGTTTCCCCATTGGACTTGAAACAAATGTGCTTGCTTTTTTAAGCCTCAGCTTCCAGCTATCATGATGTGCACATCCTCCCTCTGCTCCTCATCTGCCAGGACTATTTGTGACACAATTCCTCAGGGCCAGAAAACCCCTGCAAGCCACATGTGCTTGTCCCGTACCAAGTGGGACTGTGACCAACCCTCACAGAGGGAGGGCTGGAATCCCTGCTGGAAACCACACTGACAGCTACCCAGCCTCTGTGTTTTGCATTTCCATAGGAGTTAATTCCTTGTGATGCTCTCAACATGAACATGATATCCTGGCCATGTCGCAGTCCCAGCTTGGATCAGACACTGTCCCCTGCCAGGCACTTGGTTTGTGGCACTGGGACTCTGGCAATAAAGCAAGGTGCACAGTTGTGGGTGTTTGTGTACACACACACACACCCCATCCTCTCCTACATTTTTATCAGTGTTCAACAGAGAATCATTTGGCTTTGCATTCTTTATGGACAAACAATTAACACTTAAGTTCATTTTGTAGACAAAAGGATTTTGTATTCATTTTGTTGACAAACTGTCTTGAAATCATGGAGGAAACTGTTTGACAGTCCTGGCACATACTTGATTCAGTGGAGAAAATGCATTCAGCTAACTGTCCAATCAGTTATGTAGTCAAAATGAATTTCATCATAATTCTGTCAACAAAATGCTAACTTGCTTAAATTATTCTCTCAACAAAATAAATTAACTTAAAATCCTTTTGTCCACAAAAGAGATTTAAGTGTTTAGTGAAGCCTTGTAAATACCATAGTCTGTTAGCTTAGCATGTGCAACTCAAACATTTGGCTCAGCAGAGTCAGCAGGCCTTGTCTTATCAGGCAGGGCTGCTCCTGACTATTTCAGCTCTTCCCTTCTCTGTGAGGTCAGTCCAATAAAACCACCAGTCACCGGGGCTGTAACACATGGAGTCAACCAGAACCCCAGGAGAGATTCTCTTACATTTTTTTAATTTAATCACTAGCAACAAGCAGGATGAATTTGGCATTAAGTATAGCAAGCCTAAACAAATCAGACTGTTCCTCAAAAGACAGACTTCATCCTTAAGAGCTGAAGTTGACGTGGGGTTTCCATGACAAACCTCCTGATAAAATAGCAACTTAATGAAGGTCTGCAGCTGAGCTACATCAGTAGATTTCATATTGTGACCATGAAACTGTAATTACTGTGCTTTAGATATTATGTGTCTAAAGTCTATCATGCCTACAGAAAACTTCCTTCTGCCTTTTCTGTGTTGCTTCAAATTCAAGTTCAAGTCCACATATTCACAACCTGCTCAGAACCTAGCTCAGAGAATGGAAAGCAATCAGAGCTCAGGCATTGCTACAGGGGACCAAGTGAACCAAGTTCTGCCCAAGACAGCGAAATGAACAAGAATCAACAACAACTCCTGCACTTGAGTTCAGAGCCCCATTAGTGAGGATATTTCTGGTGTGCCTTCATGGCACCAGCCACTGCAGGTGGCTGTGTTGTCATCTCCCATCTCATGTCCCCCCAAACAAACACATGTCCTAGCCTGCAGAAATACCAGGGATGACACCTCGCAGCTCAAGGAAAGAATTTCACTGTCGTTTGGATTCACCTCTGGAGAATGAAAACCCCTTAGATAAGTCTTTTAAGCTGTTTTTAATAAGTTCCTTCTCCAGGCTTTACCAACCACTGCCTCCCTTACTGTTCAACTGCATTTTAACAATAAAGAAACACAGAGAGAATCATGCCTATCTTTTTAGTGTTGCCAGTGAAGGAATTTTTCATGCTGGTGGAAAAATTAAACTCTTCCATAAGCTTTTGCAATATTCTTTCACTAGTATATACATGTTTTTTGTCCTTTGTTTGATGTCATTTTGGTTACAATGGATTAAATTCCAGGAGTCCAGAAGGTGTACAGTAACACAAGGAAAATACACATAAATATCATTTTCATGAGCATGAAAATAATAAAATGCAAATGCAGCCTGCAAGAATGGATGAAGTTCTGCGTTTTTCCAGCAATGTCTTCATTTTGCTAAAGACCAATTTAGTCTGGAGCAAGATGAGTGCCTGTGTGTGTTCAGGTCCAGACCCTGAAAAGTCTGCCTCTGGCTGAAGTCTTACCCAGTATTTGAGCCACTTTTGCATTATCCCCTTGTTTCAGAACTCACTGAAGGACAGTGGGTTTATTAATCCCTTCAGAACCACACGTTGTAGCCCCAAAGGCATGAAGCCTGCTGCAGTGTCTATTCCACCTTATGAGAATTTAACAGAGCATCTAAAACTGTGGGATTGCTCCCGACAGCTCTTGTAGACAACTTTTTTTTTTTTTTCTGTGACATGCTCTGAATATACCAAGCATAGCAAAAGGTCTAGCAGGGGATTTTCAGTGAAAATTTCTATGTGTGAGATAACCAGGTTCCTCCTGAATTTCAGTAGATCTGGGTGTCTAACCCCCATAAAGCTCTTTTGACAATTCCAGTCTAAAAGAATGCATTCTGCCAACTTCATTTCAAGAAAACATAACAGTAATCAACTCGGGCAGCTTGTAAATAAACCCCTGCAAAAATCCCTAGAAAATAAGCACAAGCATCAGCCTAGTTAGAGGCTTCCCTGGCAAACAGTGAGAGAGCTTTTGGAAGGATGTGGCAGGGAAATCAGCTGTTCTTTTACTGGTGTCACTTCTGACTGTCATGAAGGTGCTCTTGACCACCCCATCTGATAGAGCCCAGCACTGGCCAAGGCCACACCACTGAATAAAGCTAGAGCACTTCTCGAGTGATTTGAGAGCAATTTCTTTCTTTGTAATGGCTCTGTATCATGTGTGTCACTCCCTTGTCTCCCAAATGGGCCCAGAAGGAGCAATGCATTAGAGTGAAAGAAATAACCCTGCAGGCAAAGCCAGGCATCACATTTGCCAAGTCTCTTTTTGCAGACAGAATCAGAGAATATTCTGAGTTGGAAGGGACCCACAAGAACCATTGAACCCAACTCTTAAGTGAATGGCCCATTCAACACCTGAAGGCAGCATATACACAGGAGTTAATTTTTAATATAAGCAAAACCTAAGAATAAGGAGTAGAGAAAGACTATGAGACACATAACATTGCTGTCCTGGGGGTGACCCCTAATCTCCTCTGACCAGGACAGCCTGCAGGGAATGGAGTACTTCTAACCCTGCACTAGTCCATTTTGAACCCTGCACTGTAAGCAAAGGTGTCAAGGACCTTGCCTTAGCCTGTGCTTGGACGTAGGCTCATCCAGACCCCTCATCCAGACCTTCAGTACATTCATATCCAACTAGAAACACAACGGCAAGGGAGTCACAGGGGTGGTTCTGACAAGGAGACCCAGCAGGGGGAGAGCAAGGAAATGTGGGAGTGGAGAGCTGAAAGGCATATAGCTCTGTTTGCTTGCTTGTTTTTAACTCGGGTATCTCAAACTCTACACCTTAACTTGGAATTCCCCTTTGTGAAGGAGAACTTCGGAGGACAGAAATGGAAATTTATATGGAAAAAACATCAAAATATACATGAGGAAGGGAGGGGAGGGAAAGGAGTGATTCATTATTATGGCTTACATATCATTACACATTCAAAAATTCCAAGGTAATATATTTTTCTTCATTGCTTGGATAATAAATCATCATTCGATTACAAAAGGGGAGTTCCTGGATGGAACAGCAGCATTTCTGAAAAATACTCCTGGCAGATGAATGACAGGAAAATTTATGGATAATTCAGCTGCCTGACTGTCCTGCCTCAAGGAGAGAAGTCTACGCCAATATCTAAACCTTTCCTGACAATTCACACAGCAAACACCTGCACTTGTACTTGATCAAGTGAGGCTTTTAGACCTCCCTTGGCTTGATTTTGGTTATTCCTCCTTTGTCAGCCTGCAGAATATGTCATAGCAGTGCAAAAGGGTTAGGAAAAAGCTATCAAAGATGCTACTGAGCCTGTACTAGCTGGACAACTCCGGCTAAGTTGGGAACACAGCAGTGTATTTTTCATAGCTTCTAGAGTTGTCCTGTCTATCAGAGATCTTTCAAGGGTCATTGGTATTTGTAAGATTTTTCAAGTACAAAAAATGACCACCCAGTCTACCAACAGCTTGCCATTTTCTAGTCTATCTTCATTTCATCTCCCAGTTTTTTTTTTCAGACCAACTCTTAATATCTTTTCCCTGTATAAGCAGAGTTATTTCACTCTTCTTTTTAGCTTGTGCCTTTGAGTCATTCTTTATTTTTCTCCCATTAGACTCATAGCTAGGGGTACGTCTGAAAATCTGGCAAAATATTGCAGGAGAGGGATGAGGCAGCTGAAGGAAAAGGTGTGGCAAAAGGCAGCCATGTGCAGAGGCAGTTCTTACTGCAATAAGGGCAGACAAGCAGGAGTCAAGCCCCATCTTGTTTTTCACACTCACTTCTGAAAGGAAATTGCTTTCTTCTTTTATGAGCAGCCAAAAGGAACCCACATCTCACCAGGCCTGGGGTGCAGCCTTGGTAAAGGGTAACTCTCTCCCTGCACAGTCCACGCCTCTGGTGGAAGGGCATCAACAAGCACTTCTTCCAACAGGAGCATGCCTTGGAAACACTGAGGTATTCATCTGGGAATTGCCTGTTCTGAGCTGGAGGACAAATTACATATCTGCAGCAGGCTTTGTGTTTTCACTCTGCTCAGCTGCCAAAAACCGCAGACACAAAAAAAAGACTTTTTCATTAGGAGGGACAACTAAGATGATCAGGGGAAGCAGCTGAACATATGGGCTAGGTTCTCTGTCAGTGAAAATTAGACACCTACTTCTGAAGCAGACATGGAGAGCCTCCCTTCACAGGTGGCAGAGTGAAGCAGAGCATCCCACCTCCTCCTTGTGCCAGCCTGTGAAACAGCTCGCGTGAATAGTTCTCTAGGAATGCCTGCTCCTTAGCAGCGATTACAAAGGGAGCCTGGATGAGGAGCTCATCTGCTGCTATCTGAAGTAGAAGGAAGTGGATTCATTACTTTGAAAGCAAAAATAGAAAGCTTTATTTCCTGCTGGTTTCCTGTTTCTGGTGGCACTACAGAAAGAACAAAGCTAGTAAAGCCAATATGGTCTCTGAATTTCCTTCTGGGAGATGTTTTATCTCCTACACCAGTGTTCAGATTTCAAGGGTTACACAAGATACAATACTGTGAAAAATCAAACTCAAGCTTCCTTTCCAAATTGCATTCCTACTTGGCACTAACCACTACTATACATCCAAAACATTAAAGACACCCAAAGGCTCCCTACACAAAGGAATGTGAAGTGTTTTCCAAAGGAATCATCCAAGAATACCAGCAGTTTTAAGCTGGTTTGTCATTTGTTAAAAGGGAATATGTTTGGGCAATAAATGCAATAGAGCAACTTCATCAATAACATGGGCACAACACTCTGATGTGTCACATTATTTTGGAAAAATCTCAGTCTTCCAGACATGCTGCCATACAGAGACATGTTCTCTAGGGCTATTTTTCTCACTAACTCTTGCAGTACCCTCCCCAAAAATTTAATAGCCATAATTAACACTGGGACATGAAGGGATTCACGCCAGCTTGAACTTCTCTTACGAAGCCCCTCACCACTGAGATACATTTGGTGATCCTGAATTCTCTGGACTGTTTTCATCACTGAGACTAGTCAGGCAGGGAAGAAATCAGGATCTTAGCCTTTACCACCCCGTACTGGTTTTGGACCCTAAAATCTACATTCCCTGGGTACCAAACAGCATATTTACAGTCACTCTGGCCTTACTGCAATTGCCTGTTGCTTAAGAATATATATTTTCCTTGCCCTCATCCCCAGCTGAAATATCTTCTGTAGAATAAACAACCATTTTACACATCTCTCCATTACCGTGTCCTTTGGCAGGATTAGGATATGAGGGTGTTTCACACCTGATGCAGAAAAGTATCTGCTTTAAGTTTTCAGCCTGGCATGATCTGTCAGTGGATAGAAATCTCATCTCTGAAGCCCTGGGGCCTCAGCCTAAGCTAGGTAATGTTACAAATTTTATTAGCAGTTTGAGAAAAGTAACCTAACACTAGATCAGCATTAAATAGGCCAGCAAAGAAGACACAGGAAGGCATCTGTAAACATCATCCCATGCCCTTGATTGCATGAATATCTGTTTTTTAGGCAAAGAGGCAGTATTTTATTTAGATGCTTTGAGGCAGCGATTTGCTTTGTATCCAAACTACTGAGTGCTTAATGCCTGGGTAAGCTCCTTCCCTCATCAAAGCAAAAATGACTTGATATATCATATGACTTGCTAATAGATGACTAGATAAAACTAAATTGTAAAATGATCACTGCTGGTCTCATGGCTTCCCTAATATGAGAAATGTGATCAGAAAATAATCTGCCACTGAGAAGGCAATCTGAATCCCCTTCGGGGAACAGGCTGCAAGAATACAGCACTGAGGATGATATATTAGCATTTCAAGAAGAGCCTGAAATCAGTACAGAGGGTGCCACAAAGGAATAGCTAAAATTTCTTTATCTTTATCTGCTAATATTTCTGGGAAAATTGCAATATTGGGAAATTGCAGAAAGACCAAGCACCTTGCTTAGATTGAATTGGACCTGCAGCTGTGCATGACCTGTCCAAAGCCTATAGTATATTATTTTCTCGAATTAAAAGTAGAAATGTTAGCCCTGGATGGGGTTCCTTTGTCAGTGCTACTTAAAAATTTTAGGGTAAAGAGTAATACTGAGGTCAATATTTTCAGAAGCAGACATTATGTCTGAGTCACCCACTAGAGACACCTTAGAGGGGTTTAATTTACTTCCATCACTTACCCATCCTTTCTTGGAGGGATTGAATAGCCTCAGAAACTTTGTCAAAAGATGCCACAAGGTTTTTGGTTTGGTGTTTCTGTTGTTGTTTTTTTAATGTGCAATATATATCCTTCATGTTATATCTCAAAAGTTTCTTCCATGAGAACAGACCGAGCAATTACAGAGATCTGCAGACCTGTTTTTCATAATAATAAGGAGTTGTAGGGATTTTATACATAGGATGAAATACTGCATAATAGAGAATTTTAAGATAGTAAACAAAGGAGCTTAGGCAACTTTCTAACGAGCTTGAATGATTTATAGCTTCTTGGGCTCTAGAGACATACTTGAAACTCTGATGACTTTCTGCCATAGGCACAGTTAATAAAACTTGAATTTCTAATATTGCGTTTTCCCCAAATGAAAGTTTTAACTAATCAAAACATCCAGCTGATATACCAAAGCAAGTCCTATTGAGTGCTCCAAGTACCCACAAAAATAACAGACAGCTCAGGTTACACAAAGCCATCTGAAAAATGCATCAAAAGCATGTACCAAACTGTTCCCATTTCCCCTCTGAGTGAGAGATAAGTTCTAGTCATCTGGCATATGAGTAAGTCTCTTGGATGTTATACAATAAAGAAAATTCTCAAATGCACATGTAGTGTCTTTTAAAGGGGAACAAACATTGAGAAGTAATTATTTTGAGGGAAAAAAACGAAAGCTTGTCAATACTTTTAAAAGGTATTGGCTGTGTTTTCTACCATGGCACTGCTTTATGTCCCCACGCAAACCACTGAATGAGCTTTGGCATTTGCACATGGTGAGATGTGGTCCCTGGAACTGATGCCTTTTTCCTGGTGTTAGGAACATGAAGCCAGACACAGTTAAAGGGTTTGGGGTCTTTACCTCAGTATTTTAATCAGGATCCCGTTTAATGCATCCACTTCACCCAGGTGACATGTGGCAAAATGCACCCCCATCGATCACACACACCAGTTATAGACTTTACACATCAGCAGATCTAACAAGGGGCCCAATAATGGGGCTGGCATGGGCTAGCCCCTGGTTTACAGAATCCTCCTGTCAGGAGACCTTGGGTTCCTGAGACAGTAGGAATGTTTGGTCTCCCTGGCTCTGCAGCTCTGGGCTGTTCAGTCTCAGGCCTGCAGAACACTTACAGAACACTGAGCACTAAACTAAGTAAAAGGTTGCAAGTGTGCATACTGCTGATACTTGTGGATACAAAGAACTGTGTAAAAGGTATATAAAAGAAAAGACAAAAATCATTCCAGCATCAGGCTCCCAGTTGAAGAGACAAGACAGAGGCTGACTTCATGTGGAGTTCCTGACCCATTCCAGGGCACCATCATGGGTAGAGCCCCAGCCTGGTGCTCCCTACACCCCATCCTTGGCTCTCAGCATCTCCTTGGAGCACACTGCCCATGCTCCCTGGCAAAGCAGCCAGCACAGCACTGCATCCCCTTTAAACAGCTATTTTCCAACTTGCAATGTGCTTCGGGCCTTGCCAAAGCTCTCCTATACAGAATGGCTCAAAACCCTCCCAACATCCTACCTTACTGCATGTGCAGTAGCTGCCTCCCTCCTCTCTCAAAGGCACATATCTCTTCCTACAGAAAAAAATGATTTCTTACTTTAGCAATGGAAAGCTACAATAATAGGCCAATGAAAATAGCTAAAGTTGTAGCCACTTTGCCTACCAATTACACATTCATTTGTGACAAATTCATTTATCTGCTAGTCCAGCAGCTTAATTTACATCCCCACTTAACAATTAATTCTGAAAGTGCACTTAACTGCAACAGCAGCAGGGAGAGCAAAGGCCGGACCCTCTTGAAAGAAAACCCCCTTTTAATAAATACCTCTGCAATTAATTATGCAACAAAACCAGCCAGCAGCAAGCAACAAGAGGGAAGACATCACAGTATTTGCAGGTGGAAATAAAGTATCAGTGTGGTAAGAGGCAGATGATGTAGAAAAGTAGACAGAAACCAAGCTAATATTCACAGGAATTTGGTGAAGGAGATTTAAAACATCACTTAGTAGGAGAAAGCTGATGAAAATTAATTGGAAGAGATGGCAGCACTGTTTCTGCATCAGGGGAGCAGAATTTTTCAATGTCTGTAATAAAATGATGATTTATAACTCTTCAGTGAAGAAAATTTACACACTGACCAAGACTGGTAAGGTTTAGATCAGGTCAGGGATTTCCTGATCATATTTTGCTTTTGTCAGAAAGTGTTGACTCAACAAAACTGCATCTGTTATTTACCACTAAAAGTTTGAATGGTGATTATTTTTGTCTGGATTCCTCAGGTCCTGAATGAAATCTCTGGTCAAAAACAGGAGGGTGCAGAGTAGAATCAGCAGCTAAAGCATTTGCCTGCTGTGTAAGAGACCAGGAACTTGAGCCCAGGCTGACCCAGGCAGGTAGGAAAGTTGATTTTCACTGTGTAACATGCAGGCAAATGACAATGACACAGTACCACAGTGGTGTCTTGCTCAGGGTCAAAGTGAAAAGGCAAAGAGTCCCACTGCTCTCCGAGTGCAGAATTAGAGGGTTTCCTAAATCCTAGGAAGTAACAAAGAATGGGAAAGCAGTCCCTTGTGTGGTGTTCTTATGCAGAGGTGGACCAAAACCCAAAAGCAACTGCAGACTTACTTATCCAGTACTTTTAGGAAGTCAAAGGAGGGAGTGTCCACTTCTCTTTATTTCTTGTTAAATTAAAGCCATGGTTCCTGTTTTAGGAGGGCATCCAGTAACGACAATTAGCTTTTCTACAGTTTGTTTGACTGTGCTGTGGCTCATAATTCACCAGGCATGGTGCTAAGAAGTGCTTCAAACAAGCCAAGGGCAATAGCCAGCAGGTTTTCAGCACAAAGGAGGCATTTTTTGGCAAATGGATGAACCACCACAAGTTCAAAATAAGCACTGAAAATTATTGTCCTGCTGTTTCACCAGCCCTGCTTCCTACATGACAATTAATAATGTGTTTTTGCACACATGTGGCTCCCCTAAATCAATTAAGATATAAATATATGGCATCACATGATATTGCACAGGTATCACATCTCATCACATCAGAGATCCATGCAGAAGTGATCAGCCCTGTTTTGTTTCCACCAAATTTGAGTGGCTTGGATAGTGGGCTGAAGGAATCCACACAAAGCCCCACAAGGACAAGCACAATCCTGGGCAGCTGTGGGGAGGTGACACCCTGACCATCTCTGACAGCCAAGCTTCTGCCCTGCTGAAACTCAGATGGGCTTGGGGCAGACAAAGTGCACCAGAGGCAGCTGTGGACTCCCATTCCATGCCAGGCAAGCTGCCCACTGGGGTGGCCCAGAAGATCCAAGAGCCTGCAGGACACAATATCATTCCCTACACTGGGGAATGCTGCTGCTGGTAAGGGGGCAGAGAGCTCCCCCAGCCAACACTCCTGTTTTTTTTCATCAGGCATTAGAAGTCAAACACTGCAGAGATAATTTGTACACTGAAACTCAGTCACCCGAGGAAGTAAGAAACATGCTTAAACTATTGCATGAATATGAAATTTCCTGATGCAATCTAGACAGCTTCTGGGGCTAATCATACTTTACCTATTACTGAAAGACAATTTTAAAGAAAGAGACAGTAAAAGGATCTTGAGAGGTGGCCTGATACAACTAAGCCCAACAGCTGTCTCTGAAAAAGAGAAGTATTTGGCCATGATGCTGGGGACAGGACAGTGCAGATACCCATGGAAGTTTTAGCACAAATGCAAAGCCTTCTTGGGAAAGAAAAAGAGGAGCACGAAGTTTCTTTATCTCATGATCCAGAATGTCTGATCTCTCAGCATTGCCCTTGCTATTCTGACTTTGTACTGCCTAAGGATAACTTTTGCCAGACAGCATAAATCCTTTCCTGAATGACTCACAATCTCTCCAGCTATAATTACTGTAACTGAAAAAAAAAAATTTAATTTTCAATCTTACAAGAAGAATGTTCAAGCTGAGCTAGTATAAAGAAAAAGTTGAAATCACAAGGCCCAGATCCTCTCATGCATCCAGGTTTGACAGACATCATGTGAGATAAGATCATTGAAAAGGGAATTATCAGAGAAATTTTGTCAACCAACTGGAAATTACTCCATCTGAAATCATTCTAATTGGTTGTTTTAATGGCAAAGCAATAAACATTTTAGGGGGAATCTGGGTTTAAAAACAAAAATGATAATTTATTTAGTCTATATAGATTTGCTCAGCTGTAAATCACTGATGCATCAGATAATACTTTGCATTTTGTCTTGTAAAATCACACCAAATAGAAAATACAATTTTCCTGTGTTATCAGGAGTGGCAGAGGCAGCTGGCTCCCTCCTTGTAATCCTTACTAACATAACTGCATAATCACCTCACTGAGGACTGAACCTTAGCTCTGAGGGCTCTGTCTTCTAGTTGTTAGTTTCCAAAAGCACAAGGAAGATGTTCCCCAAGTGGAATTTGCATCACTAATTATTATGGAATAATTAGGCAGAACAGATGCTGACTTTTGAACTCACTAAGCCTTGTAAAATTCCCAAGGGCTTGGAGTTTTGGTACCACGGAAATTTTGCTTTATTTCATATGGGAACTTGATTGCTGTCACCAAGAACCATGTGCTGGTATCAGGATTACAGCGACCCACCATGTAACCCAAATTTCACTGACCCATCTAAATACTCAGAAGTAATACATCTCTCCTAGTGATTTTTTTAGACAGGTTCTACAGTTCAATATTTTAATAGAGAATATATGTAAGTGAATAATAGGGCTTTCAAAGCATTATAAATGACAGAGCATTCTTCTAAAATAAAGTGAAATTTTTAGGAGATGGATTTTATTTTTTTCCAGTGTAGACAGACACAAATGAAAGGTTTTAAAAGAACACAATCCTTTTGTAAGTTAAGGAAGACTTGCCTACAGTGAGTTTTATTGTACTTAGAAATAGTATATTACATTAAGTAGATCTTGCAAGCAGGAAATGCCTTTACAGATGTCAAAAATTGCCCTGGAATGCTTGATTAAAAAAGCATTTTTAGACTCAGATGAAAAACCTAATTCAAGTTCTTCTACAAGCCACTGAGTAACCACCTGTCTATGACACCAGCAGAGTTTCCTCAGACATGGAATTGTAGAATCATGGAATGTTTTGGGCTAGCAGGGAACTCAGAGCCCACCCAGTCCCACACCCTGCCATGGGCTGGGACACCTTCCACCATATCCCAGTTTGCTCCAAGCCCTGTCCAGCCTGGCCTTGAACACTTCAGGGATGGAGCAGCAACAGCTCCTCTGGGCAACCTGTGCCAGAACTTCTGTAGGATTTAACTCTCTGGAATTTGGTTATGAGGGTAAAATAGAAGCGAGAGATCTCTAAAGATGGGTTTAGAGCATGGGATTTATTGTGAAAGAGCGTGGGTGTGAGAGGCTGCTGGGCTGCAAGACACAGCTCAAAGCAGGCCAGAGAAAGAGAGAGAAAGAGGCAAAAAGAGAGAGCAAAAAGAGCGATTTGCCGTTTACAATATAATAAATCATCTTCTCTGTTGAATATTCTAGTTCTCTTTAACCAATCTGAAACAAGCTACAAACTCTACAATATTTGCATGCAACCTATAAGAATCATTACATTACCATATGGGTAAAGTTAAAAAACTGCTTTTGGGAATCTCTACCAGGCAGGCAGGGTTTGCTCTGACCTTTGGACCTGCCTGGGCAGAGGGCATTGTTCTATCCAGAAGGAGGATTCCCTTCAGCCAGCTCTACCATTGTTTCTTAGTTACTCTTCAACTCAAACCTTGTCTTCATCTCAATTTTGATTATACTTTCCATATTTCCAGCATCTTTTGCAAGGTAATCATATCTATAAGGCTTTCCTATTTCATCTTACCCAACAGACCTCGCCACCATCACAGGGAACAATTTCTTCCTAATATATAATTTAAACCTGCTCTCTCTCATTTTGAAGCCATTGCCCTCCTTTCCTGTTACTAGATATCCTTGTAAAAAGTTCCTCTCCATCTTTCTTTTTCTCCTTTCAATTTCTCAACTTAAGCTGTGGGAAATGCCAAGGAAAACAAGACTATGTTCAATTATTTGCTCAAGTTTCATTTCCTGAAAAAGAAGAGGGAGAAGTTTTGCTGAACTCACAACCACACACCCAGTGACACTTTATAAAGGTCTCTGCCAAATGGCCACTTGTGTTTAATGAACAAAAGAAAGGACTAAACTAAGGAAAAATCTCAGTTTCTGTGCAGCTTTGGGATCAACACTTACAAGCAGCTCCAGAAATCCAAATCAGTGGTTTGGGTCAGCAGAGGTCACTGGTACTTATGTGAAGGGAGGATCAGGACTATTTAAATTCCCTTTGGGAAAGATCGAAACTTCTCCCTGGCAGCAAAACACTTAACAAAAGTATGAAAACTGAGTTCACTGATCTGACACCCAGTGAGACTGGTCTATTCTTCAGTGGTAAAACTGCTCATGAAAGGTAGAGGAAAATAATTACAACAGAGAGCAGGAGATGATGATTCTGAGGACAGCTCTCTCAGCCCGACGATCCTGAGTTCTCTCAGCTTTCCTTTAGGCTGCTTCCACTGTCAGTTGGCAGAAATAAGCTTTTTTTTTGAAAATTAATCTCAGAACCAGATTCCTTTCTGGAGGATCCTCTCTCAACAGCTTGCAATAACAGTGTAAAGAGAAGAGCTTCTAAACTGCTCACGAAGTGGCTTTAAAAGATGGGAAAATAAATATCTGTGCACTTGTAATGAAGCCACAGATGCTCTGAAATCAATTTGTCATTGATTAAAAGGGCACCTGTGCCTCTGCAAACTCTGGATCAGTAAGTCTTGACTCCCACTGCTCCAGGGTTGCTGAAAGGCTGCATCATTTACCTCTTCAGGTTATCAGGATTTTATGAATTATTATGTAATAATATTAATAATATTGTAATAATTGCAGGTCAATTACAAAACTAATAGCAAAATCTATACAAGGCCAATCTTGATCCTGCATGGGATGTTAATTCCTAGCAGCCCCACCCTAACCTGGGAAACTCCAGACATTTCCAACTCTATCCCTTATCCAGGATACCACGCCTTAGTTTTACCCTCACCTAAGCAGCTGCCTCAACAGCCTCATCCTCTACCTGGCCAGGGATCCTCTTCTGAGCCTACACATCCAGCAGATCCCAGCTTGGTCTCTGGGCTCCATTTGTTGCAGAAATATAAATAAAAGAGTTTTTTGCAGAAACACCAATCCTTTACTGGGTGGGTTAAGCCATACATGGGATCACAATCAAGGCAGATAATCAAGTGTGTGGAGCTAATTTCAATTATTGTGATTAAATGCTGTAATTCCCATTTTAAAAATACAACTTCTGCCTTGTTTTTATATGCAGTAAATCTATGAACAGGTTACAATTATCCAAACACTCATGTTTCTATCACTCTCCTTAAAGTAATACTTAGACATTTGCATACCTGTGAAGTTTTCAGTGCCACCTCTAACTCACAATTTTGGCTTACGTGGTGTTTCTGTATTTCCTCTCAGCACAGTGGCTGTAGGAACAATGGGTTTTCTGGTTCGGTCACCGAAGCACAAAAATACAGAGTGAAAATAAAAATGACAAAGAGTCCTGGATCAACATTTTTTTCTCTGCAGAAAAAAAAAAAAATCCCCCCACCAAATCATTTCACTTGACATTCCATTTGCTCTGTAATGAAATGCTTTGTTCCGCATGCTTGTGTGAAAAGGAAAGGAAATATTAACTCTAATAAAGGAGCAGATCAGGGAAACCTGCCTTTCAGACAGGAGTTTTGACCTCTGTGTGGGTGACAGCACTCTGCAGGAGGGAGCTGGGGAGAGTCTTCAGTACCTGCAGCCACCACATTCCTCCAGGCAATGGGAAGAGGTCAGGAGAGAGGGAGTGAGAAAAACTCCCTGCACTGCAAACACAACACTTCACTAGAAGTTGCTCCAGCAACTGCAGTGTGTGCACTGATCTGCTGGGAAAACAGTGCCAGAGGGACAGGCTGGGGACACCTCACCTGAGATCAGTTTCACAGCATGACAGGAGAAGCTGAGATGAAAGTGACCCACAAGGATCACTGAGTCCAACCCATGGTCCTGCACAGACACCCAACAATCCCACCCTGTGCCTGAGAATGTTGTCCAAATGCTCCTGGAGCTCGAGCAGCCTTGGGGCTCCCTGGGGAGCCTGTTCCAATGCCCAAGCACCCTCCTGGGGAAGAACCTTTTCCTAAGGCCCAACCCCTGACACAACTTCAGGCCATTCTCTTGGGTCCTCTGCTAGTGACCACAAATGAAACATTTAAGCCAAGCAAGAAACCAGCCTGAGACTTGCTAAGCTGAGTCAATACACTACTAAACTTCACTGCAGGGTATTTACTGTTAGGAGTTTGTGTGTCTCTGTCAAAGAAAATCAAACTCAACTTCGGGGTGGCTGAAACTGCACTTAACATTTTCCCAAACTATGGTTGTCAACCTGTTTTATACAGTCACTTAATCCTGCTGAAAATCCATAGCAAAAAAACCATGTGAGAGGCAGTGTCTAGGGAATACAGGAAGACAGGCACATGCAGCCACAACCCTGTAAAAGGAAGTGCTGTCAGGAGACTAGAACATTCAGGCATGCTGCTGACAGCTCCCTGTGAAGCTCATATTTCCCAGGAAATTTTAGTCACAGCTCTGTCACTGCTGATCTCAGTCCTCAGCTGTAGCCACAGATGGTAGAGGATGGTCTTCCTCAGTGGAAGAAAAAAATAATAGAACCCAACACCTTAAGATTTGCCATTATGCCAAATGCCACTTAATGTCTGGTCTTTCTTCTGGCCTCTTCTACTGCCTTACTGCCAGAAAATTTTTTCACTGCCCAAGATTTACATGTTTCATACTGAAACATGTAAATCTTGGGCAGTGAAAAAATTCTCTCACATACTAAGAGAGAATGTGCTGTTCCCTTATAGAGAATGTAGCTCTTTATAGGAGCTGAACAGAGTCACAGCTAATAGTCACTGGGCCTGATTGCCACAACTTTAATGACAGCTCTCAAAAAGTTTTGAAACTTCAGCCAGTAGACTCACAGCATTAGGAAATTATATTTTCATCCCTGTACATTCATGATGATGAAAGAAAACCCAGAAATGTAATTATCTTTTATCCCAAGAACTTCACAAAAGGCAATAAAACTAGCTTGATCCAACAAATCACCTCACAATATTTAGGGCAGAGCACATCCCCACCACAATTTCTCTTGGCAGCCTTGTTTCCTGATCAGTCAAACCTCTCTCATGGGGAAAGTTCTCTGAATTCCCAAAGTGCACATGCACAGCTCAGAAAAATCAGGAACGCAGAATTATTTTTTTTTTACTTTCTTCTCCTGCATACACACACATTCTTCATGTCTGCCTGTACCAGCAGCTGAAGATAACCTTTGGATAACATATGCGACTTACACACTAATGTCCCCTCTATTCTCATTATATGTCCTCACTCTGTGTTCTTCTGTTCACAGCAATTATACAGATTATTTGGTCTTGTTTCAGCAGCCCTGCCTGTGCATGCAAACAAACCAAACAAATTAGCAATTCCAAGAGATGTTTTGAAACTCTTATCTCAGCCTCCTCCAGGCACAGTCTCCCTCCTCAGACTTGCCCACAATTAAGTGTCTCATGGCATTATGCAGCATGAAGGTGCACAGAAAACTGGGAGCATTGTCTTTATTTTCCATTGTTACTGATTTCTCAGTAGTGAGAAATTAGAGGGCACATCCAGCCAGCTCTTGATATGCTGAAAATTATACAGTTGTTCATCTGAACCACAAAAGAGCACGTTTTGAAGGTGCTTTTGTTTTTGCAATATTAAGATCACTATATTGTGTTTTTTCATAATGTTTCCAGAACAGTGAAACTTCAGTAGGAATTTTGTGATACAGTATTTTTTCAGAAAAGAAATTTTCAGGAAAGTTCATTTTTTTTAAGAAAGAAGTATCTGAACAACATTTCCTACATTTCCTCTCTACACGCATTTTTCAGGTCACCAAGTCAAATTGCTCTCATGACTTGTGGGGCTGTGTTTGAATTCCTATTCCTTGTAAATAGCACAATATGAGTAAAAAGTTTTTATTTCATATATGTGAATTTAGAAATTATATTAATTCATTTATAAATAGCCTATTATTTACTAAACTTTACAAGCAGTGCATATCTTAATGAAAACAAGGTAAACCAAACCCATCCCATTAAATCACTGCAGGTTTCACAGAGCTCTGTGTGATCCAGAGGATGGGCTCCTCGTGAAGAATTTTTAATCAAACCACTGCTATGAAACTTCAAGAGTGAAAGCCGTACAAATACCAAGCTTCTTTCCCTGCACTAAATTCTGCACATCTTGGGGGTATTTTCCACATCCAAACTAAAAAGGAACAACTTTTTTTCATAACATTGCAAGATTGCAGCAGTCTGCATTCTCTGCTCTGAATGCAGACTTTTGGAGCCCCGGATCAGCAATGCACTTTAGAGGAATAACAACCCAAAGTGATGCTCGGGTGTGTCTGAGGCAAAGCTGGTGTGACACCATCCCCTGCACATGAGGGAGGTGAAAGCTGCTGCAGCAACTTCACCGAGGCCACAAACTGGCCAGGCTGAGAGCAAATCAGCAGGTCAAGAGAGCAGCTTGGATGCCCCGTGTGGCTCTCACCCCACCAGAGCTCCAGGATATTCCTGAAGCATCCTGTTGTTTGGGATTGCCAGGTATAACAGGAACAAAGCTGCCAAACAGAGGGGTCTGATCATCCTCCTCTGCAGCTGCTCCATTCCCCCTTCCTTTCTCAGGAGCCTCCTGCCCTGGCATCAGAGGGGCAAATGAGCACTTTCCTGAGCACTTTTTTTCTGACAACTTTCCTGTTCTCAGGTCAAATTCAATGCAGAAAGCCCATCTGAATAAACATCATGGCATAGGATGAACTAATATAAATGCTTATTTATTACATTTTTCTCTCTCCTTCCTTTTTGATAGGTCTGTAAAACTAATAATCAATATCCTCATTAAACAGCTGACCCAAATACAATATGAAGTGAAATATATATGCAATAAAATCTAAATGATCATATAGTTCTGAGAGATGATGAAGACCTAGGCTGTCAGAAGATTCCACCCCGTCCATCTCTAAGAACCCTACATATTGATATCCATTAACCCTCACACACATTACAAGAGCAGAATGAAAAGTTGTACAACAGAAAACCAGCATCCCTTTCAATATTTCCAATTAAAATAATTGGTAAAAATTAAAATGTATAACTGTAATGTGAATGTACAAACCTGGATATGATGCTTTATAGAAAATGATAGCTACAGATTAAAAGATAAATATCTCTCCAGATGCAAAACCAGAACAATTGTTAGTAATATTCCCACAAGATCAATACCAATCATGCTCTGTAGCCAACCAGGAATAGCCGATAACAATCAGGAAGTGCTGGATTCAATTCTGCTTTAGTGACAGCAGTGGTAAGTCAGTAATTTCAAATAGCAGTTTTTTCAAAAATCTAGTATTTAGAGAGGCATATAATAGGAACTCATTTGTAAGTCAAGATTTTAAGCAGATATAAAAACAGAGCATGGCCATTCTTACCCTTCAAAAGATATTTTTGCTTGGGTTTAGCTCAGCAGTGGGAGAGAAAATCTATATTTGTGGTACCACCATCAAGACCTACCTGGCATTTGCTGACATGCAAAAGGTCTCCCACATTAGCAACATGGAAAGAATTAAAAAGAAAATTCTCCATGGTGGTACATTGCTGGAGATGTGTCATGGACAACTGGAGAAACCATCTCTTGAAAGGAGCAGTCCAGAGCCCACTGCGGCCTGGTTTGGTGGGCGGTGGACAGAGCCTTGTTGCCCCGTGTTGGGGTTTGAATTTCTTCCATTTGTTTTTTTCTTAAGGAATTTTTTTCTCCCATAAATTGCTAAGGAACTAATAGTTGGGTATTTAAGGGAACAAAAGAAGGTGGCCAAACACGGGGAGTGGCAAGCTTTGTCTCAGGGGGCAGAGATAACAAAAGAATTGGGCTGGTAAAAGCCAACGAGAAGCAGCTGCTGATGCCTCTCTCTCTCTAGGAAGTTCAGAGGAGGATGGTTCGGAGCTGCTGCTTGCTGAGGGGGCTCATTGCCTGTGCAGAGCTGTTTTTTTCTTTCTGCTGTGAGTTTCTCCCTCTTCCAGCCCTGTTGAGAGCTGCCCCGTCCTTCCTCCCCCCCTCAGCTTCTCCAGCAAGGAGTTTTTTGCTACGTTGTAGCCTCACACCCCTTGCCTGCCAAGAGGTCCCGCCCTTCCAGCTCACTGTTTCCCAGGGTCCTGCTGTCCCAGCTTGCTGTTTCCGAGGGTCCAGCTGTCCCATCTCGCTGTTTCCGAGGGTCCTGCTGCAGCACCGACACCGCTGCCCTGAGGGTTTGTGAAGCAAAGCCTCTCCTCCCTCTCTCCCCTCCCTGCCCTGAGCTCAGCCACCAGTCCCTCGTGTCCCCTGGGCCGGCACCGCAGCGCCCCCTGCAGCCTCGGGGGAATCATCGCACCCGCCCTGCCCACAGAGAGCCACCAGCGCCCCTGCCGGCTGTGACTGGAACTGCACCACAGGAAAAGTGCCTGAGGCCGAGCAGGCTGGAGCTGGGTTTCTGCTTCTGTTTGTGGTTTATGCCATAGTTTCTATTATTTGTTAGCTTTGTTTTACATACTAGTAAATAACTGTTATTCCTATTCTTTGCCTGAGAGCCCCTTGATTTCAAATTTATATTAATTCGGAGGGAAGGGGCTTGCATTTTTTATTCCAAGGTGAGGCTCCTGCCTTCCTTAGCAGACACCTGTCTCTCAAACCAAGACACCCCGACACACTACTGTTTGCTCCTGCTGCAGCGTCCCTGTGGATCACCCAAGCCTAAAGCTACAGCATTTCTCACCTTGCTGTTTGAGGGCTGCATTAGAAACATCACATGAGCACAGCATGGCCCTCGCACACCAAGACCAGTATCCACCATTCCTGGGTGGAAGCCTCCCTGAATTTTCCAAGGAGGCCTTTGCTGCTTGCCAGAACCTTTTGTGCTGAACCTGCTGAGAAACTCCACCGTGCACCCTGACTCCTGTGCCAGCTCAGTTTCCTTCCATGAAACCTGGCTTTGATAGGGAGCAAATGTGGCAGGAGGGCTACAAGCTGCTGCAGTACCATACTCTTCAGTATTGTGTGGTTTTGTGTGCCCCAGAAAAGACAGAAAAGACAATGAGGATGCAGTGGAAAGGTGAACATCTTGTGGATGCTGTTCCAACACTAAATTTCTACAAATTTATGTGCCCACACTAAGCATAGATAAGACAAGATCTGGCCCCAGATTATGTACAAATAAAGATGGAATGAGTGAGATTAATGTGGGGAGATAGGCAAAGATCAAGGCACCAGGACTCTTACATACATATTTGCACATGCTTGGAATGTCTTTCACTCATTACCTTCCCTCTGTATCTCTGGATTCTAATGCTCAGAAATTCTCAAAGATATTTATTAAAAAAAGTATTTGAAGGGCTTTTTTTGAAAGACCAAACCAACTAAAAAGTATTCCAGTTTTTGACCCCATATCTGTGTAGGAAATGTTCACTGATTATTACTGTAACTCAAAATTTTCCCACTATTGATGATGTTCGATTTTTGCTCTGTCAGACTATTCCATTCTGACTGACATCTTCTGTGAGAGCTGTTCTACATGGTAGCCTTTTTGTCTGGAGGAAGAAAGGGGACTGAAGTTTTACTGGAGTGGTTATTTTCAAAATTAAGTGGGATGGGGGTAAGAGGAAAATTGTTTTAAGGATTAAAAAATAATAGTAATTAGTGGGGAGATGGTTCTCTTCCCTGCAGAAAATTCTGTCATACTCATACCAAAGAATATAGATTCAATATCCTGCAAAATACCACTATGGCAGGGACACACGGCCCATCTAAATTTGTCAAATATATATAAAGTTTTGGAAATAAAGCACGATGATTTAAGAGCAACCTAATTTCTAATTCCTGAGCCACTCTAATAAAAAAAAACCTAACTAGCGGCATGAGAGACCCATGTCCAACAGAAATTTTAAAAACCATTTTATGCTAATTATAGTGTAACATGAATGATGGCTTTGCTAATTAATCTCATCTCAAACATTTGATGTAGAGCTTAATTTGCTAAAGCACAAAGACAGGAGCTTAGAGTGTGTATGTTTCCTCAACCAGTCCTTACTGTGCTGCAATGTGCAGTCACAACCATGTAAAACCTGCCTTGCTGTACCATCAGGAGAATTACATTCAGACCAAAATATATTTCTGAGTTTACACCTGACTGCCTTCTGGACTTTTAACTATTCCTTGACCTTGCAGCTTTTCTTTGTAGCCCAGAGATTTTGTTTCCTTTTGTTCCCAGCCTGAAGTTTGAACATTGACCACCTGTCTCTGTGAGCTGGGATGCACAAAAAAAGTCTCTAACAAGACTTTGCACGTATGAATGTACAAAACCTCTCTAAAAATATAAGTAAAGAAAACTATTGGAGCATCAGCTTTCCCATACAGCTGCAGATTAAACTTCTCAGCATAAAAGCCTGTTTAGCCAAGTTTTTTGGCAGTAAAAACACACACTTTGCTTTCAAATACTCCAAGTGGTGAGTGCTAACAGAGCCCCAGGATACAGTGCATTCCAAGCATCCATTCCTGGGCAGCTGGACTCAAAACACCTCAGCCCTACCAAGGGCTGCGAGATCATCATCCTGGGAGAGCCTGCCCAGAACTGCTGAGTGCTCGTGGGATTAGTCACACAGGCAGTGATGCAAATCACAATTCAAGTGTTTCCATACAGATGAAATACAAGAAGTGAAATCAGAGATTTAATATGTCTGGGCAGCATTGCTTCCCAGTCACTCGGCAATATGGAACACTTCTGAGGCATGAAATACCCACTGACCTTGAAGGGAAGGAGCTGAGGATTTATGTGTAGGAAGCAACCCAGAACACCTCGCTACGGCTGAATTTTATTTTGACTCTTGGAAAATATGGCAGATCCCTCACATATGATAGCTGCTGCCTCTGTTAAAGGCTGCAACAGCAAACAAATCGTTTGGCCTGCCATGAAAACCCAGAGAGAACAGCTATAAAAAAGAGATATCCATTTAATTGTCAGCAATTTGCAATATCATCAGGTTCTGAACGAGTAATTTCTCTGTGTTGTAGCTGGTATAGGACACAGGGTAATGTAAAAATGGGCTGGAAGGCCCAAGATAAGAGTCCCAGAGGGTGTGTGACCACCAGGCAGTAGGTTCCCAAGGGCTGTGCAAGCACCCCAAAAAATAAACGTCTCACATCAATGCCCCTGCAGACTGGGGAGCTGTGAGTGTGTGGCCAGCCGTTCTCCACCTTTGCATGACAGGGAAGGTATATCCCTCAGGAAAAGCATTGGGAACTGATCAATATGGGCAAAAAACCCACCTGCAGCAGTGGGAAAGGGGCAACAACAGTGTGAGATGAATCTCTACCACTGTGATGCCATTTCTTTACAAGGGAGGGCATGCCTGCTCCAGGAGGGAATCTCCAAGAAAACACTGATAGCAAGAGAGCTCCCTCCCTCTCTCTGCACTAGCATCTTCCCAGGAAGTGGCAATTGATTCTGCTGCCAGTTCAGTACTTAACTAACACAGGGAGATCTCAGAGAGAGAAAAAATGGTTGTACAGTGAAGTTGAAAACCCTTTGACGACAAGCCTCAAAAAGAACAAAAGTCCAGAAAACAAAACCACCTAAAAAGGAGTAAAGAGAAAGGTTCCTAGCAATTTCCGTGTCATTTCTCACTGTTAACTAAAAACATGGCAGAGCCAGGACTTTTGAACTATCTATTTAGCTGAAAGAAGAGCTGTTCCGACTGAAGATTGCAGGGAGCCCACCGCAGGGGCATGCACCGGGCACTTGGGAAAGCCCAGGGTGGCAGTGCCATCTGCAGGGCTCGCAAAGCACTCACAACTCATTTTTTATAAAAAAGAACAGTTACTGCCGTGGAGGAGTGGTGAAAGAGCATTACCCCCATACACAGTGAGGGCTGCCCAACAAACAAAGCACATCACATCTTCTGAAGGAAATTATTACATCTGATAAAGGCCCTTTCTGCAGCAAAAACAAGATAAGAAAGATGTCACTACACCAGCAGCCAGAGACCTTTCAAAGTACTGATATGAGAGGAATGAGTTAATTTTGATCTCAAATCATCTGGTAAGTCACATTATCAGCATTTAGGGAAGGCAGAACATAGCACTTGTATATTAAAAAGGGGGAAGCATCTCTGGGATTGAAGCAATAAGGATCTGGATTGGCCTCCCAGGATGGGTCAAATCTGAAACTTCCAGGAAGAAGGACTGCAAAACACAGAGCTTGTATTAACAAAAAGTATTTTTTGGTGACCCAAAACATCTTAATGAGTTCTCTATCTGTTTAATTGCAATGTTTGCATCATAGAACAGATTTGGGATGAAAAGGGATTTCCTGGAAAGGGGAAATTCACTTTCTAGTCACTGTTAGTATTGGGAGACAACTGGCTATATGGCCTCCACACCATGAGCACTGAAAAGGAAATATTTACTGATGAGGTTTTTTTTCCTGCACTAACACACTGCTTTAAAATATTTGTCTTTTACCAGGATTTTGTTCCAACTTAATTGCTAAACAGTTTTTCAGCCTGCAGTGTATTTAGAGCCTAACCCCAAAAGAATGGGTCTTCTGTTTCTTTCCCATCTTAATAGAAAAATAGAGAAAAATACATCTACTACCATATTGTTATCAGGAATATATATATATTCATTCTGTATTCTACAGTCCACTGTCCTGTTCAATGTTGTATTTCAGCTTTTCCTTGCTCTTCAGGGAATGTCTGAGATTCAGAGATCTTGGAATAGTGAATCAGGGCAGGGAAACATTTCAGTACACAAATTCACCCAGCTGAAAGCAGTGCCGAGATTACAGATTGAGCTGGAACTGTCAGCATTCTCAACTGCAAAGGCTTGAAAAAGCCCTCTCTATAAATTGCTGATAAATACATTATGCTTGGCACCACACTAGGCTGTCCACCAGGCAGGTTACTGAATAACTGGTAAGATAAATGAACCACAAGCCTCTCATAATTCCAAGCTTTGCCCATTCATAAAAGCCAGTCCAACATTTTTAATATACTTCTGTGCAAAAACAATTTGTTGTTAACTGAAGAACAGGGCTTAGCTGAAAACCAGTGATGAAACCTGTTTCTATTGCTGTGCTGTGCACCAACATCCCACAGTAACACGAGCTTATTAATTCTAGCTACCAAGCTCTTTGAATTTGCAGAAAACCATTGCCTGAAAATGCTATTATTTTCCTGAGATCAGCATCTGTTGTTTTCAGTGTGAGCTATTCACTGTCAAAAACAGCATCTGAGCATCCCTGCTCTCTGTTTAAGAGAGGATCACCGCCTCCACCATGCCATTTGTTTACTCCCAATGCCAGAGCAACTGTGGCAGTGGGAGGTCACTACCCTGCCGTAACATCTCATCCCATTACCTGTGAACCACACAAGGAAGTGCAAATTACAGCTGGCCCCTCACATGTGCTTGAGGAAACACAGCTTCCTGAAAGCAGATTTTGGTGGGCTGGGGGCAGCAAGCTCGACACGCCCTGCTGCAATTGCCTCTTGCTGCTCTCCACGGGCAATTAATAGCAACTCCTTTGAGTGATGGGTTCTTGGTGGGCTGGGAGGGTGTGCTTTGAGCACTGCACAGTAGCTGAGATTTAATTGCAGGGCCAGCCTGCTCCTTTCACAGCCCTGGCACTCGGGTGGAGGACTGGGGGGAGAGGAAGGTGGGGGACAGAAAGCTGCTTGGGCTCCTGCTGCCCATTCCCACCATCCCACTGAAACACTGACTTCCCTTCCCATGCTGCAGTCTGTCTCTCCTGCAAAATGGAAAAGAATCATGGGCCATTGAGGATTTCAGAGGGTTTTAAGCCATGAAAGTGGTGATGGAAACCTCGACAAGAACAATCTTTGGAAAGACCAAGGCAGACATACAACTGGGGTGCCCCTGTGTGCAGTGGTACCAGACTCCTGCTGTTTCCATGGGATCTGGGAGGAGCTGCAGTATTTTGGGGCAAGAAGAGTCTTGGCCATGCCTTGTTACTCGTCCTTGTATTTTATGTTGCTGTCCAGCAGCAAAGAGTCTGTGCTGCCTGAGGTCTCTCCAGTCCATTGTCCCCTGAGAAGCACATGAAACACAAATGGCTCCAGCATTCTGGTGAGAGACAATCATCCAGGACATCCACAGCTTTTCATTACAAATTTCAGTGGTGAATGCCCAGACCTTCCCACCACAGAGGTCCATGAGCAGCCAGCAAGCATGACAGGCAGAGAGAACAAGACTGGAATTCAATTTTCATGGAGTGAGGAAGGGTGGCAACATGAAGCTAAAGTTTTCTAGAGGTTCTTTCTTATATAATGAAATTTAAAAATAGAAGAAAAAAGAAGTAATATGGAATGAGAGAAAAAAAACCGAAACAAAACAAAAACAAATACTGGACCAAACAGAAGAAAAAAAACCTGGAAAAACAAGAGATCTGTGTTTAATGTAAATATTTACCACTAGCGAGAGACTTTTCCATGATGATTACGCTAGCAATGACCATCATATTAGCACAGCAAAATGTCAGAATTATTACTTTATTTAATCATGTTACTACTGCAGATGTAGAGGGAAAACTTAATACTCTACTGCCCAAGAAGATATAGGTTCTATGATGAGATCACACACATTCTGCTGTGTATTAGGAGTATCAGAGATTATAAAAAGAAGGGTTATGGAAGGCAAGGAGAAGGAAGATGGAACTAAATTAGAATGTGGTTAAAATATATAAATTAATGTTGAAAAAATAATTTGGAGCTGTAATACCTCCTCAGATTAACAGTTTTCAGGGTTACTATTTTGCCCAGCCTCAAGCAGCACTGATGAAAAGAAAAGTGACTATTAAAAGAAAAAGGGCAAAGGAACCCCATTCAACACTTGGTCAGCATATAGGGAAAATGACAGGAAACATCCTTGGAGTCATGCCCAGCAACAGAAGAGCTGAAAGAAAGGCAAGCATTGCCTCACATGAACACCCACCTGCTGAGTTCTATTCTGTAAATGCTGCTGGGAAGGTTCTCCACAAACACAACACTTCTGTAGGCAGGAGCCACTCACCCCACAGAAACATTTTGAGATGCTCTGCACTGTCAGTACCTTCTGTCCCTAGGGTTGTCAAAAGAGAAAGGAACAAAACAAAACAAATCAAAAAACCTAGAATTTGTCCCTGAACTACAGTATATTAAAAAATAAGCAGATTGTTTTTACAGGTGTCCCATAATCCAGCAATAGATAAAAAGCTTGATTCTGATCCCAGCTGCACAAAAGTAACACTTCTGGTGTTTGTGGAGTAACAAGAGTCTTAAGCTCACATACTCAAACGAAGAATTCAACCCAGAATCCATAGTAGTTTTATCAAAGAAAGAGGAAAGGAGGGGAAAAAACATGACCCAGATGAAGGCTTATTCACACTTTGAAGATGTCATGTGGAAGTGAAAGAAAATTCATGAGGGAAAGATAAACTGTAGAGAATTGACCAACAATACTCACTGCAATAAAGTACCCTCTCTGCACGCCAAGAGAATCGTTTGCCTGAAATCCCCTTAGTTTACTGTACTGGGAAAAAATCACCACAATGTTCAGATCTGCACAGGAGATGGACCAGGTGCCAGGATCTGAAACAGCCCTCCTCCAAGCACTGTGCCTTGCTAGAGTTCTGTGTCCTTTCTGGTCCCTGAGCAAGGCCCTGCATTCCTCACGGCCTCCTTGAACTGCTGGCTGGACTTGTACCTGAAACACTTGGCAAAAAAAGACAGGCAAAACCCCAGCAAGGTGCAAACTCATGCAAAGAACCCAAATATGGATAAAGTCCAAGAACAACATTTGGTCTAAAAAGTGATTTTTTTTTCCTCTTGAATGGAAGATTGGACATACTTGTCACAAGCACTCTTGCAGCCCATAACACCCATATTTACCAGAGAGCCCTGCTGAGTTCACACCATGTATTGTCACTGAAGGATCTAAGTAAGGTCTCAGCTCTTGTCTTCCCCAGAAGCTCAGTAATTATCTTCAGTAATTGATTTTTACATGCTCTGACTTCCCTGAAAGTACATGAGGAAACCTGTAAGCAGCTCAGAGTGGTTTCTCCTGGATGAAGCCACATTATTATTACAAGAATGACTGAACCAGTTGGGTCACATAAAATGCAGCAAACTTCTGCTAATTCCGCAGAACAGACCCATGAACCCAACACAAACAGTTGCTGTTTCCTTAAAGCTGAGTTGAGCTTTGCACCTCCTCTCCCTGTTGCCTAAACAGAGTGGGCGTGACTGCCAAGCTGCTCAACACTCAGCTTGATTCAATCCTTTTTCTTCAAAATTTAAAAGGACCTTCACTGATCCTCAGAGCTAAGCCCTGAGGAAGACCACCATCCCTCTGGTCCCAGATTTCCAGCCCATTTTTCAAGCAGCAAACAATGCATCTGTCAAAGCCATGAGCAGTCAGTTTCTCCAGGAGAACTCCATGAGACACAGTGTCAAAGGCTTTACTGAAGTCTAGGTAAATAACATCCACATTTTGCAAACTGAGCTGCTGAAGTCAACCCTCTGCTTTTTTTGGCCAACTCTCCCATTAACAGCTTTGTTGAGATTATGGATTTCACTGTATTTATAGACTAAAGCTGTCATTTCTCAGTAGAAATTAATTAAACACATGCTTTATTTCAGCACACATATAATTCCCAATAACACAATGACCCAGAAGAATCAGAAGTATCTTAGCCATCAGTTCCCTAGTTTTGCTATATCTCAAACATCCGAATCACCCATGACCGTATCTTTATCATCCAGTGCTTGGAGTTTTATAAGAATAAATTGCATATGTTAAAATGTGTGCCATATCAAACTAAAAAAATAAATATAAATAAATAAAAAGAGAGAGAAAAATACTGACATGAAAAACTAAGCAATATGACTCATGACAGACACCAGCTGCAGCCTTATCACACTGGTTTAGCACTGTGGTAAACACACTGACAGCTGTAGAGACTCTCATGATCCATATTTATGTCAGCAATATCCAGACAGAATAGAACATATGCAGTTTTTGAGCTGAATTTTTCAGCCAGCTCCTCCCAGCTGCCTTTAACTGTATCCAGAATTAAGTATTGTCAGACACAGTGCACAGGAAATTCACTCTTCTGAAGGTGTGCTAACACTAAGGGAAGATTAAAAGCTTAATGCCTTAAAGGTGCATTTATGGGCTCTTTCCTATCTATCAAAAAAACTTGGGAAGGCTCTACCCCTGCATGGCTGCTCCCACAAACACGAACATACCTAAGCAAATTTACTTTCAGGACTAGCTCTAATAATGCCAGTGGTGCACTCAAATTCCCAACAGTGCTCTCATTTACAGGATCAGAAGCTTCAAGAGCCTTTTAATTTTTTAATGGAGAGGGACAAAAATCAAGAAAAGATGATTTCCCTAGAGCCCCTTACCTTGGCCCTGGGATTGAGCATGGAAACAGGGAAAAACCAGTACAAGATCCAGGGTCAAAAGCTGACCCTCAGTGCTTGCTCTCACTTGGTGAAATCACCCAAGCACACATAGGCCAACTGTTCTTGCTGAGAAACAGCCATGTATGAGGAGAACTTGTATTTTTGCTCCTTTTGTCTGGGTGAACGACCAGGTCCTGAGGGAGGGTGATCAAAGAACAGTCACTAACAGAGGCAGAACATCCAAACTTTGCTTTGCAGACCCTTGTCATTAACTCAGCCTCAGTGCTGAGGGTTAACAGTCTCATCCCCATCATCCAGAGCAGAGAAATGTGCAGAAAACACTTACTGTTCCAGAAATATCAGAGTTTGACGGCTCTGTATGGGACATATGCACATGCTTTGCTTTGCTGTCAGCTTTCCGCTGCTGCACCTGGCAGAGGCAGGAAAAAAAGGAACACAAATCCACAGCTCCACTTCTCCAGTGAGCTCTCAGCATAAGAGCTACTTGGGCTACAAATCAAATTGCCATCTGGCCAAGCAGGAGCTAAGAAACTACGCAGAGGTAAAGTGGTAGTAGATGTTTTCCCACTCATGTGCAAATTTTTGAAATTTGCATCTTCTTGTTTGGATAACCGGCTACTTTTCTCACTTTCTTCATAATCCTTAGTAAACAGAGCCCTTGCACCAAGGAATCACCATGGACATCCTTATAAATTCTCCAAGGGATGAGCTCAGGGTAGGGCTGTCTCCCTACTCAGTATGGAGTAACAGGAAAATCTGCCTTTGCATGAACATTGTGAGAAATCTGGAAATCTGAAAGTTATCTCTTTAATAAACATCAAAGGGAGGGAACTTAGTAACTGCAGATGAGTAGAAGGCAGAAGTGCTTAACACCTCCTTTGTCTCAGTCTTTAGTGGGAGGACGGCTGGTCCTCAGGACAACTCTTCTCCTGGGATGGTAGATGGTGTCAGGGAGCAGAGTGGTTATCCAGGAGGAGGCAGTCAGAGAACTGCTGAGCCTCTTGGATGTTCACAAATCTATGGGACCGGAGGGGATCCATCCCAGGGAGATGAGGGAGCTGGCAGATGAGCTTGTGAAGCCGGTCTCTCCATCATTTTCCAGCATTCCTGGCTCACTGCTGAGGTTTCAGATGACTGGAAGCTGGCCAATGTGACACAAAGGGTAGGAAGGAGGAGCCTGGGAATTACAGTCCAGATAGCCTGGCCTCAGTACCCAGTAAGGTAATGGAGCAGTTTGTACTGAGTGTCATCAGGCAGCACTGACAGGGTAGCCAGGGGAGCATGGATTTAGAAGGGGTAGGTCGTGTTTGACCAACCTGGTCCCCTTTTATGACCAGGTGACCCACCTGGTGGATACAGGAAAGGTTGTAGACGTTGTCTATTTAGACCTCAGCAAGGGCTTTAACACTGTTTCCCACAGCAGCCTCCTGGAAAAGCTGGCAGCCCGTGGCTTGGGCAGGAGCACTCTTTGCTGGGTCAGGAACTGGCTGGGTGGCCGGGCCCAGAGAGTGCTGGTGAACGGTGCTGCATCCAGCTGACAACCAGGCACATAGTGGTGTCCCTCAGGGGTCTGTGCTGGAACCAGCTCTGTTTAATATTTTTATTGATGCCATGGATGAGGGTATTGAGTCTTTCCTCAGTAAATTTGCAGATAACACTAAGCTGGGAGCGTGTGTCGATCTGTTGGAAGGTAGGAGCGCTCTGCAGAGAGACCTGGAATGGTTGGATAGATGGACTGAGTCCAATAGGATGAAGTTTAACCAGTCCAAGTGCCGAGTCCTGCATTTTGGCCACAATAACCCCCTGCAGTGCTACAGGCTGGGAACAGAGTGGCTGGACAGTGGCCAAGCAGAAAGAGACTTGGAGGTGCTGGTCGACAGCCGACTCAACATGAGTCAGCAGTGTGCCCAGGTGGCCAAAAAAGCCAATGGCTCCTGGCCTGGATCAGCAATAGTGTGGCCAGCAGGAGCAGGGAAGTCATCCTTCCCCTATACTTGACACTGGTGAGGCCACACCTTCAGTGCTGTGCCCAGTTCTGGGCCCCTCAGTTCTGGAAGGACGTGGAGACACTTGAGCGTGTCCAGAGGAGGCAACAAGGCTGGTGAGGGGCTTGGAGCACAAGCCCTACGAGGAATGGCTGAGGGAGCTGGGGTTGTTTAGCCTGGAGAAAAGGAGACTCAGAGGTGACCTTATCACTCTCTACAACTTCCTGAAGGGTGGCTGTAGTGAGGTGGGGGTTGGTCTCTTTCTCCAGGCAGTGACTGACAGAACAAGAGGACACAGTCTTAAACTGCACCAGGGGAAATATAGGCTGGATATTAGGAAAAGTTTTTTTACAGAATGAGTGGTTAAATACTGGAATTGTCTGCCTGGGGAGGTGGTGGAGTCACCATCCCTGGATGTGCTAAAAAAAAGATTGGCTGTGGCACTCGGTGCCATGGTTTAGTTGAGGTGTTGGGGCATGGATTGGACTCAATAATCTTGAAGGTCTCTTCCAACCCAGTGATTCTGTGAATCTGTCAAAGGCCCCCCACAGATGTTGGAGGCCACCAGTCCTGGCATGTAACAGAACACTCTCCAGCTGTAATGCACTGGCCAGGAAACTTAAACCCCACTACTGATGGATGCTAAAGTGGGGGGGGACTGACCAAACGTTTCAGAGGAAACAAAAAATTATGCAGAGATCAGGGATCACTTAATCTACGTGAAATCCCATCTTGTGATCCAGCATCACTTAGATGCCTTTAAAAGCCAAGCTGTGTGGGATCTGAAGGTGTTGCCTCCCATGTCAACAGGTGGATTGTCCACACTCAGCACCCCCACACTGATTTTGCGCACAGGAAATTCAGAGGCTGCTTTCTCACCCTCAGCTGCACAGGCAAACATGTCCTACTAACAGCCTGCAGACCTTCTTTCTTTCTCTTGCTCTTAGTTTATCAATTTCACCTTCAGAGCCTGCAGCTAATGAGTGGTGCCACTCTATTACATAGAGACACTCTCCTGTGGGCCATTAAAATCACCCAGGGACAGTCTCCCAACAGCTTCCCATAGGGTCAGAAACCACTGCAAATGTCTGAAGACATGGGACTTGATTCCAGATTCATTCACACTAAATTTACTCTATTTAAATTAAGTTTACTGATGTTAATAAATTGTTATTCCAGATTCACGTGGTGCACAAAGTGAAGCTTTTCAGGTAGTGATTCACACTGAGTCAATTTAGCTATGAAAAATCTTCTTTAAATTACTAATTTCCATGACAAATTAAAAGCTGTTCGGTGTAGCACATCCAGGCCAAAAAATCACCAACTGTTTTAGGCAAAATAGCAGAAGCCTCCTTTTAAGAGCCATCTTCTTTAGACTGGCATGGCAGGAGACCAGGAGAGAGGATCACCTGTGAGAGGCTGCCTCCATTATGAGATATTTGAAATGAAGGACTTTTCCCTGTAAAGGTTTGAACTCTTTAGGACAGAAAATAGGCAAAGTCCTTCATCTTCTGCAGCTGCACAATGCCCTGTCAGCATTGACGTGCTGCCAGGGAATTCAGCAATCAGGACTACAAAGGTCAGATGCTCAGCTGGCATAAATCACAGCTCAGCTGACTTTCGTGGAAGTACAGGTGAAGATCTTGTTGGAAGAGATGTCTTTAGCATTGCAAAGAGAGGTGCCCAGGAAGAAGAATGTCAGCTGGCTGAAAGCAAATTTCTTCCACAGAAGTCACTGCCATGTGCCTCAGCAGTTGATGGCAAAGCAGTCAGGGACTGGCACGCACATGGTCTGACCCCAGTTTGCTCTGCTTTCAGAAAGGAGTTTTGTTTGAAACCACCTCTACTGAGTTTGTAATTAACTTCCTCCAGCTTCTGGGATGGCAGGAGAACAGCCACAGAGCAGCAAACAAACACTCATGCAAGTTCATGTGATTCATATGCTTGAGGAGAACGCAAACAGACCTAAATAAGAGGACCAAAGCTGAGTTTAACCAAGCTTGACTCTACCTGATTTTGGCAGGATCCTTCAGGATCCTTCCATGTCTCTGTGCTGCCTCCAGCGTGGCCCCTGGGTCACCCTCTCCTCACTTGCACCTGGCAACGAGGAGGCAGATGCACAGGAGATGCATTTGAGCTCCCACATTACTCTACGGGCCCAAAGGTAAATTCAAACCAATGGCAACATTTGCACAAGACACCACGCTTCCTGTTAAAGAATCTTGTTTTAAAATACCTCTACAAAATAGTGATCTTTGGCCAGGAATTTTGTTAAGCCAGCTAGCAAAGCCTGAGATTTTAATAGTGAGTGTCAGGGGACTTTCTGAGAATCAGGCCTTTTGAACATGTCAAACTGAGCACCCAGAATTTAAAGCACTTAATATTTATCCGCCACTTTAAAATGCTGGCCCTTGATTATGAAGGAGTACAGCTGTACAAGAAGAGACAGAAATTCCTCATGAGTATTATTTGATCTTCAGATTTAAAGGCAAGAACCCAGCAATATTTACTTATTTGGCGTTTAAACAAAGTTAAGAGGGGTTAAAAAGAGGCTATAGCTATCAGCAGCAAAGAATAAACTTCTCATTAGTGTGTTGTGCCAGATTCTTCATCTAAAAATAGCCTGTTCAGCAGCTTTTGAAAAAAACACCATCGTATTTAATTGAGATGCCACATTATATGTAAAAAGCACAATCAGAAATATTATTCTTCTCTTTTACAATAGCCATATTTCACATGCTACTTGCTGAATCTGATCTAGGAGTAAAACTACTTTACAATATTAGAATTAATGGGCTAAATTGAGCACAGAATTAAGGGATTTCTGCCACCTCTTCCATTTCTGGAAATGTCTCAATAAATAGTAGAATTGGCACCAGTTAATATTAATTTATACAATTAAAGAAGGAATAAGGTAATGACACAGAAGATGACAAAACAAGAATCTTACGAGAGCACATGGCAGTGATTTAGTAAATCCAGTTATATAACAGTAAAAACCAAACAAAGAAATCTCCCATTTTCTTTCCTAGAGTTACTCTGGTGGAGAGTAACACAGACCTTCTCCAGCTCTTAGAGGTGAAAATTGCTGCAGGAGATGTTTGTTTCTGTGTTAAAGTCATTTGTAAATGATGACTTCATTTGTGGGCACAGAGGTTGATGCTGTAAAAGAAATAAAAATGCTCTATAACTGCACCTTTCTAAGGGCATCAATAGTTTGCATCACCAATGTCTCTTCCATTCAATAAAAACTGCAGGTCATGTTTCAGCTGAGCTGTCCTTTGCTGACATTTCCCAGCTGAAGACTGCAATGGACAAAGCAGAGGGAATTTTCATATATTTGTTGCCAGAGTGAGCTTTTGTGTAGAGAATTTTGGGATGTCACATAAATATTGCAGGCTCTTATTGATTTGTAGCACAGGAACAATCCATGCAGAGGGCAAAGCAAGTCCCTTCACACCAATAAAGCCTGGCATTGTTTCTTAGCTGGATTAAAGTGGAATCACTCAAGAAGAAAAGCTATTTCGTTCTTTACTGATAATAAGAGCTTAAGGAAATTATCTGCTTTATCATGCATCCACACTAGCTTGGATTTCTAGCAAGTCTGTCAGCAAGCATTCACTACCACTCTGCACACCCCAACCAGTGGTGTGACAGACAGGGACAACTCTGGCTCTGAGGAGAGGCACTGCCTAATGTACGCTCTCAGAGTTAGGATACTTTCCAGGGTCATTTCTTGTACAGTGACCATTTCCCAACCTTTATTTTCCCAGTAGTCCTGGGATTTCCTAACTCAGAGTATTCTGCTGAGCTAATGAACAAGGGACATCATTATCTGGTGAACCAGCAGCTTTACTAGAGGAAATTCCTAGAAGAATCCCTCTCCTGTATCCCTTGCCCATTTCCTATAAGAAATGGCAGTATGGCCCACTGCAAACATACATCAGCCATGCCAGCATTTCTCAGGTAATCAAATTAATCTCTTAGAACAACTAAAACAGCTCCACAAGATTGTTTCCATTCTCAATAAAACCTGAGCAACTTCAGCTGTCTGGAGGTTATGTGATTTTATAGGCATTCCTCAGGTGACTTGGATCATCAGGCTTTATCATGAAGAGGGAAAAATTGTATTTTCTTTTGTAAATTCTAACAACAAGGGTGGCCTGGGACAAGTAGCAGTTGAAAGGAGATGGGGGAAGAAGTTATAAGAAAATACCTGATAAACATCCCAAATACATTTGTGCAATTAATGAGCTTCAGGAATGTCTTCTACGTCCTCTGTGCTTTTATAACATGCCTAAGGAAATTTGATTTACCATTTTGGCAGCAATACAGCAGTGCTAAAGCTATCCTGCTATACACCACACCGAGTGAAGCACAATCCACAGGAGAGGAGACAGGGATGTACCAAAGGCAAGGACATGGAACATCCCACAGCAACAAAGCATTTCGTAAACATTTGTAGAAGTGCTTTGTCGAGTGGAAAAGAATGACCAGAATGGGGTTTAAAATGCCAGGCTGATTTCTGGCATGGCACCAAGCTGGCACATCTCCCAGTTCTGTTCAACCGGATCTTTATTAGGCCGTAGATGTTCTGTAATTAGCGATTATACAAGATACTATGTGGTTAAATCTTGAAAGCCCTGTTTTCTGTATTTGCCACATTCTTGGTGTTTCTTCTACCCAAATGAGCATCTTTTTTGGCAGCCATCCAAACGGGGTTGACACCCAGCTTGTTGCTTAGAGACCTGAGACTGAGCCTCTGCACCATCCGTGATCTGCCTGTGCTCAGGCCCCCTCACTCCACTGCACAAGAGAGACTCACAGCACTGCAACATCTGCCTCAGCCTGAGTGGGGAAGACCAGTTTAACTAAAGCACAGTTAAACATTCTGCCAAATTAGCTACAAAAGAAAAAACCCAAATATTTTCTCCTTGCCTGCACAAGGATATGAACACAGAGTGAGATTTTACTGTGGAAATACTGATGGAAATTTGAATACCCCTTGAAACAATCACCATCTATAAGTAGGGGTTGCTAGAGACTAAAATTACTTATTTCCTAAGTGTCACACAATGTCTTTAAAAGTCTTCAGGACTGAAACATGCTAAAATCCAAATTTTTATGAGAACAAAGAGCCTCGCATGTCAGAGACCAACCATTTACTGCTGCACTCTACAACATTCCTGCCATGTAATTAACACAGACTGTAAGGTCACCAGGCACAGGGAGGCCACCACATCATGTAGCTGACCCTCTCTAGGTGCTCTGACCCAAAGCACAGATATTGGGAGTCCCAACTTGGGACAAGTTCTGCACTGATTTTCCTTGCAGGGAAGACATGCCAAAACTGTTTTAGCCTGAGTTTGAACATGTGTGAAAATAAATTCAGAAAAAGAAAAATTTAAAATCCCAAGAATTAAGCTGCCAAACAAATGCCCACCTTACTTGGCAAGTTGCACATCAGATCTATTTTAGGATGATGGCAGAATTTCAGGGTTGAAGTGGATCTTTTTTGCAATTTAGTTGGATATGCTTCAGCAACCATTAAAGCAGAACGGTAGGCACACACTTTCTGAAAGTCAAGCATTTTGGAAGACTTCAATATTTATTAAAAACATATCCCATTGTAAATTCTCCTTGTTACAATTTTCTGTGTGTGTGGATAAGAGGAAGAAAAAGCAGTAACAGGCAATGGGCAAAGCATTTTGGATAAGTGCCAATCAGTGGCTTTAAACCCCTGATATCTTTTCAGTGCTTTAATACAACTGATGTCTAATGACCTTCAGAGACAGCACTCCAAGAGCATGGTCTCATTCCTCTCATATACCACATTTAAATACAAACATGCCAAAAGAATTATAATTACATTATTGCAGAACAGTTTTCAGAAATAACCAGATTTACTATTCTGTTCTGAGGACATGTGTAGAGAAAAGAGCTAACTATATACCCACCCATCTGAATGCTGACTATGGAGTTTATGCATCCTGGTTGCAAAAATCATAAATAGAACAGGAAGGTGAATCAGAGGGTACAGTTTTATGGCTATAATTTTGCTTCCTTCTTCAGATCAGATGGCTGAGCTAGAAGAATTAAAACCCATCAAACATCACACCATATGTCTGCCCAAAATGTCCAGTAAGGATAATACCCAATACATGGTGAACCAAATACTTGAAGGAAGATTTGTTTTTTTATGTTACTCTTTCTTATGCATATAACCATGTACAGGAGCAGATTTGAAGAACAAATCCCAGTTTAAAGAATTCCTGATTTAAATGCCTACCAATACAGCTTAAAATTTTTATCTCCCTGAGTTGCATTTAACTGGTTTCATTTAACTTCACAGCTCATGTTCACTTTCACCTGAATTTCAAAGAAATGTTAAGAGTACAAGAAAGAATCACTAGTTTTGCTCTGTCTAAGATTCACTCAGGAGAAAGCACACAGCAAAATCAGATTCACCAGCAGGCTGAGATTGCCGGTTACTTGACAGGTGGGTTTATTACCAGACACGGCAATTTACAGACACAATCTGACATTTTGAAATGCCTGTTCTCATACTGCTGTAAATTTCTCACTGCAACTTACATTACATTTAGGAAACAATTCAGAAAGGTCTAAAAATCATCTGACTCCAGCTGCTTCAATATCCCTTAAATCAAGACTATTTCATGTTAAGCAAAGCACCAATGAATCTGAAGAGTTGGTATTTTGAGAAGGAGCTGTTTCTCTTACACCCTGTAGAAAGGAGGGAGGGAAGCAGGTTGCAGACTTTCCTCCCAGTTCTCAGTTCATTCAGGTCTCTCTATAGAAACCATTGCAGATCTCAGTCACCCTGAAAGTACCAGGGGTGAAATCTCAGCATCAGCACCGACAGTCTCATGAAATGCAGTGGAGCAGAATTCCACCTCAAGGAATGCAAGAGAGGAAGGGAGATGACACCTATGGTATACCATTATTTGGGGGTAAAAAAAGGCTGGGGATTCACAAATGAGTCTTTATCTTCTATTGCAATATTCAGTCATTTATTATACAAACTATTATTAGCATTATATTGATGGTTTACTGTCATACTAATACCATCCTTCTGTATTTATTTCCAATGCCTGGCAAGTGCCTACAAAATACTACCAGGAATTGGTGCAAGAGGTGGCAAGCTAAGACCTTTTCATTTCATAGTTTTGGATCACTGCACACATTGCCTTGTCCTCTCCTGAGGAAAAAAGTGCTCAGAAAACATCCTCAGCTGGGGCAGTGGTAAGACTCAGCTTTCATTTGCACAGCACCCTGTGAAACAAGGCCTTGATGCTTGGGAGAGTTTGTGAGGCACAAAGCACCACAATTACTGCCCAGATGGTGTATTTTATTAGGAGCTTTACAGGAGGCAGCATCGCTTCCCTCACTTAGCATAAGCAAAAAAAAATTACTGAGCGCACAAGGAGTATCTGCTGTACCCATCACCTGCCCTGGCTCCCTGCAAGGCACCTCCTGGCTCTCCCTAGGACAGGGGGAAGCAGAGGAGCTCCCCAGGCTTGAGAAGAAGCTGAAGGACTTCTCTGAACCTTGGGCAATTCTAGACTTGCAGCTCTAATTCTCCTACAGGCTCCCATCAAGATAAGGAGATCAGTTCACATCTCTGTTTCCCCTCTATGAACGCACCGGAGCATTTCCCTCCTCCCATGCACTTTCTGCGTCACCTACTTTACAACTCTGATTCCTCAGGAAAGGGGAACCCCTCCATGTGGCAGTTTTAGCATCACTGAATCTAAGCTGTGACTGCTGCCCTAGGTGATACTTTAGAACAAATACCAATACAAATCTTTCCTAAAAATTGGCTGAGCAATGCCCCCTACCCTTCCCCAGCTGGCCAGGTACCAGGAATGTGCTGCAGATATTCCCCAGTGCTCCATAGACTTCCCCAGCAAGGTCAGAGAAGATGAAATAACTCTAAGCAGAAAGCAACAATTTTTATTTCAAGGTAAAAGCCAAGACGCCAAAATTTGCCTTCCTGACAAATAAAGAAGAAATACATTTGCACATTTTTCTAAAAGAACATGTATGAAGATCTGCAGTGGGCAAAGTCCCAAGGATGGCAAATTATAAGGCATGTTCTCCTTTCCTTGCTTTCCCTTCATCTGAAAAGAAAGGACTTTAACACAAAAGTTCTTTGCAGCAGAGGTCAGTGCGTAAAACTCTGCTTTCTGCCGCAGACCCAAGAGTTCCCAGCAAGAAGATCCTAGAAATAAATATGCCTCTGCAAAACCCTCCAGCTTTGATAAAATAACATTTTGACTGAAAGGCTATTTTACCTACAGTGTTCTCTCTAACTTCATTCCAATTACAATTAAGTTAAGAAACACTAATTCTCAAATCCTTTCTCCTCTTTTATAACCATCCTAAAGGATTTAAAACAAAACTGCAGAGCTCTTTTTTTTCTTTTGTAGAACACTATTAAATTGGCATTCTCACTTTACAGTACAGTTAGAAGCAATTTTATTAAACTATTTATGATTGTGGAGGGCATAATATGAAAATGATCCATGTCTCATTTTTCTACTGATTCATAATATGAGAACAGGAGTTTGAGCAATGAAATAACCAGCATGCCAGTGTCAAATAAATGAAAGATGCCACTTTACACAGCACGTGGGTATCTTATGGAATTTCCTGCAAAATGTCAGGCAGGACTGAATGGAAATACAATTGCACAGCACAGTTATGAATGGTAAGAGTGCTGCACATAGAGATGCCATTCCTGCACTGAGATACTCATGGTTTTTTCTGGCTGTAAGGGTAGAAGATGGACCTGCAGCCCCCATCCATTCCTACAGCAGAATGGCCATCATGGCTTCCTTAGAAAATTGCCCAAGCCTGAGGTGACATTTTTTCATGCATGTGCCATTTTCCTCCTCATCATTTCCAAGGTGTAAATTTGGACTTGTGTGGCCTGATTCCAGAGCTGCTATCTTTGAATGCTAATTATACGGGATATTACTGATAGCACTACTCACTGTACAGCAAGCAGTATGCCAGTAGAGCAATGAATGTGCAATCAAACATGGAGGAGAGAGAGATTTGCAAGCCTTCAAACCTTGGTATATTTAACAAACAGAAGAACATTCACAATCGGAAATGCAGGACATAATCTAAGGCACCACTCCCTAATTTCACATGGAAGTAGATGCTGTTGTTCCCTAGGTACAGCCCTGAGTCCTCAGACAGGGAAGATGAGGCCAAGCTGGTATTTGAGGAACAGATTTTGAGGTGGTTTCATGTCCACTGTGTTACAGGGCAGGTCACAGGCACAAGCTGGACATACAGCATGGAATGTGAGGGTTCAACAGACACCACACCAGACAGGCAGCATGGAATCAGTCCTTCTAATTCTTTTTATAATCCTTGGAGTCCTTTTCTTTCCCTGAATGCAGAAGGGAGAAATGATCTAGTTGATTTCCTCTTGTACATTTGATTACAAAGGATGTAATTTACTTCCTTCAGAAATAGCTATGAGGAGTGTTAAAGAGGCTCAAAACTTGAGGACAGAAGCCACAGCACCATCTGGGCTGTGAATTTAGGGACAACAGCCCCCCCCTGGATGGCAGCTGCAGTGAAATGAAGAATCACTATGGTTGTTACACAGCTCTTTACAATTTCTTCTCTACTGCTGATTGCTCAGAAATCCACTGAAGATAAGGTGGCAAGCTGAGGTTTTTGCAAGGCCCTCTAAACCAGGAGGGGCAGGGAGCTTTATAGTCTATGCTGACAAGACTCACAAGGACAAACAGATACCAGAAAACAGAGGTGAAGCTCTGAAAGAGGGAATTCCTGCAATTTGCTCCAGTTTATTGGTACCTGATAGAAACCAGGAAAACAAATGCAACTACTTAAGGCAAAAAACAACCACACCACTTTCATTATTCCTTTAAACAAATAAGATGTGTTCAGCTTCCATACCATATTAGATTTTTTAGGAATTCACACTCTGGGGAAAGAACATAATGAGTTCCTGCAGTATCCAAACCAATGGTCCTACCTTTCACAGGAAAAAAATCCCAACAAACAAAACATACAAATTACAAACCTGATATCCCAATGTTCATGTGGTAATGCTTTGATTTTTATGCTTTCTTTTTGCTTTCACCGCGTTATTTTTTGTTAACATGTGTTTATGCACGCTAAAGATCATCTGGCAAAAATAACACAGAGTAGGATTTGGGAATGTGAAATCAAATAATCCCATCAGCTTTGTATGTAGCACCCAGCTAGAAAAAAGGACAAGATCTACAACATCCTCTCTTGTTTACCTAGTGTAATTGTTTTAGAGCTTTCTTGCAAGTGGATTTGCTGAGAACATTGTGTTCTCTCCAGTGAGGTCAATTTTCACGGCAATCCACAACGTTCTATGACTACAGACAATAAGAAGGATAGACTAAGATAACCTTAAAGGCCAGTGTCTCTTCTAGTTCTTTCCCTGTACTAAACAAAACTCAAGTTTCTGACCTTCTTCATAAACCACATGAGCAACATTTTGCTGAATAAATTCAAAACTCTGAGAATACAGGCTCACAAAGCACTGTGCAGCTGTCCTGCAATTAGGCCCCAGGAGAGTAGGGGACAGGAGTAGAAAGGGAAAAAAAAAAAAAAAGAGGAAAGATCAGTATCTCCAGAACCAAATGACAAATGGAAGCAGAGAAAAAGAAGGTAGAAACAGATACTGAAGTCAATTCTAAGTTATGTTAAATCATTCTGTCAAGAGTACCAAGTCTGGCAGCAGTTTTGCTGGTGATCATGGTCATAGAAACAAGGATCTTCTGACCATTTCTGCTACGACTGTCACAGGGACTGTCCTTTTTTATCTTTGGCAAGATTTTACAATGAATTGCAGCTGTGTTCAGCAGCACAAGTGATCCCTCGTCTGCCAGCCAAGTGCAGGGATGCCTCCATGGATTACATCCCACCCCTACCAGATCATGGGACTGGCTCTGGCAAAGGTATTCTTTATTGACATTGTTGAAGCAAGTGAGAAGGTCCCAGAGAGCAGCAGTTGGAAACAGGATAAGTACATTTCAGGGCTCTTCTGTCTGGAGAAAAGCCAACTGAAAACAAATCAAGTGGGTATTTTATAATAAAGCCACATCAGAAAGCTACATAAAAGTTACATCTGGCTTTTTTTCCCCAGTCAAGTAAACTGCATTTGTCCCTCAGGCTATTGCCCCTCAGGATTTTTACCAGGGTTTTCAAATTACACAAGTAACTACCTTCTTCTCAGTCTTTGCATCCTCTTCCTGAATAAAACAGCTCTCAGAATTATCAAAGGAGATATATTAGTGTACTGGGCCAGCTACCTTTCATTCCTAACAGTTCTCTACATACACAGAATGAAAGACAGAGAAAGGAGAAAATAAAATAAAAAGAGAAGAAAACTTTAAAAGGACAGAGAGATAGGCTCCATCCTTTATAACAAATCAAATCTGCTTTAGCAGGTCTTTTCTGAGCTCCCCCATCCTTATTGGCCATCACATTATCTTACAAAGCTGTCACCATATGTGAGATACTTCGCTTCAGGGAGAAAATTATCAAGATGAAAGAATTACTTACTCCACTTCCACCAACCTTGTGAATCATTCATGTTCCTTACCTGAATCACAGCCAGCTGCAGTGTCTGTCACATTCTGGACCTAAGCCATGTACAATGTAGCATTTACCAATGATTATTCAAAATATTTTAATAATCCTCTTTCAAATACACACATTGTGTGTTGGCACACACCACAGGAAAAAACAATTTATTGTACTGTTCAGTATCTTACTAAAGTGCCACAGTTTTAGCTGAAAGCTAAACAGCTTTATCTATAACGTAAGGATTGACTTTATTTATTATTTTCAAAAGCTCTATCTAAGACTAAAACACATTTTCCCCTGGGCTTTCGTAACAGCAGGTTTTAGATTCTCAAATGAAAACTGAGGTAGGTGAAATCCAGGAGTAAGGAAGCTTGTACCTATGATCAGAATAAGTCTTCCCAAGGATGCCTGTGTACTAACAAGCACTTGTCAGCTGTGCAAAATCTCATCTAAAGCTCCCAAATATTGCTGGGAATGCTCCAAGTTCACCTTGCAGACTATTTAAACTCAATTTTTAGCAGAATCTGGATGAAGTTTTACACTGTGTAACAGGAAAATCAGTATTGTAGTATGCCATACACACCTCAGTGTCCCCCTTTGAAAACCAGGTGTCTATCCTCAGACCCATAATATTGTCCCTGCAAACAGACACTCCTCTGTGGCTAATTAAGATGTTTTATAACAAAGTTGCTGTCACATTTACATGCCCCAGCAGGGCAATTCTGCCCTGAGGGTTTTGTGTTGCTTGTGCCAGTACAGTTCTCACCAAGGCAGAGCGAAGGCAGCGCACACTGAGCTCCCCAAACGTCTCCTGCAGTAATGGGATTACAGTGGGGATTGCTTTAAAGCCTTCATTTAAAGCCATTAAAAATAGTCACTTTGCTGTCACGTTATTAATCGCCTGTCATAATATTCTTAGAGGTGATTATAAAAAGTGAATTTCTGTGCAGTCAGAACGCCCTCCTGTCAGACAGCGCAGGGAACGGAGAGGCAGCAGCAGCCAGAGAGCCGTGGCACAGAAACACTGCCACCTCCTGATCCCTGGGACAGCACACACTCAGCTGGGTGAAACCACAGCGTCAGGGAGGTCTTCTGGCATGCCTTTGGCTCACCTTTTGGGTACAGGCACACACTGTTCAGCTCACACAGGGTCATTCATTAAGCTGCACTACTCCACCTTTGAGCCCGAGCTCTGTTGATCAGATCTCTTTCCTCTCAGGCACACGATTTGGGTGTTTCACTGCTGTAGCACCAGACACATCAGCAGCTGCTCCTGCCACCTACCATAAAAACAAAGCAAATTTAGTTCAGGGAGACCACAAAGAGATGCAGTGTGAAATGTAACAGAGCCTAACATGTTTTCCTCATGCAGAAATGGTTGCTGAATTTCACACAAAAACACAAGGCAGAGGGCAAAGCAGCACATCCTGAGACAGTTCTGGGGCCCAGACCTGCTGAGGACAAAGCCACTGTGCCCAGCCCTGCCTGCCAAAAAGCTTTCACAGATAGGTAGGGATTGGGCAACTGCAACCCTTGTGATTGTGGAGAGCACAGAAGAGTTTTGTAGTGAAAACTCAAGCATCTCACTCACTAGAAATGAATAATTTCTTTCATAGTCTTTGTGACGCAGTTAATAGCTTCTTTTCCTTCTGATTAATACCAATATGATCATGGTAAGGGCAAGAGTACATTTTATGCTTGGGCTGGTTAATTTTCATTATTATTTTGCAAGGCATCAGGGTCTCCTACTGAGGCATCCATGTATTCATTACACTTCAGCAGCACGGAATGAAATTGTAAATGAATACTGCAAATTTGGGCATTCTACTTCAGTGGGAAAAAGAAATTGTGTCAATGGAACAAGTGATCTGTTCCAAATTTCTGGTTATGATATATGGGAGAAAATGTAAAATAAAGTAAGGAGTATTACAGACAACAGCTATCTTAAAATAGTATGTCCTTGAAATAGGGAATAAAAGATATTCACTCACTTTAGGTAAGATTTCCACTCTATCAAATAAAGACTATGTTAAACTTCCAAAAACAGATTTAAATCAACATCACAGGTTCAGCTTCTGGAAGTCCACGTATTTTTGATGTGCCTTGTCATGCCCCATTTGCACTGGAATCTGCTGTCAAAAATTGCCCCTAATTGCCCATCATGGGCCATAAATTTACCAAGGGTCTGATTCCCAAATATTCCTGAACATGCAGACATGGCTCTTAGGAAAAATGGCTCAGTTAAAACAGTTTTTCAGGAGGAGGACAATTCCCCTCCACTTGCAAGCAGACTGATTCAAACAAGAGCTTGGAACCAACATCCACTTTGCTGCTGCAGGTAGGAAACCACAAGAAAGTGAGAGACTTTCACCTAGTCCAATGGACACATCCTGGCTGGGAAAGGGCTGCTGGAATGCCTGAGGGCTGGGGAGGAGGGGAGCACACCTGAGACCACCTGGCAAAGTGGCCAATGGCAAGGTCCTTGCTCCTGCTGCTCCTCACACCCCTGCATGTGCACCCAGAAATCCTGCCTTCATCCAAAGAAATCCAAGAAAAGCCAACCCCAGGGGACATAGCTAGGGAATATCAGCGACACCTGAGTGCCATGGGATCTCTCTGCCAAGGATGAAAGTCACTCCCCAGCCGGCTGTCACCTAAAGGAGCCCTGACTGGGACTAAAAGGAGTCCTGGCTGTCCCCTAAAGAAGTCCTAGCTGTCCCCTAAAGGAACCCACTCCAAGTTTCTGGAGCAGTTGGTGAGCACAGCTGGCAAAGCAGCTTCCTTACTCAAACACAGAAAACATGAGGGCTTGAATTTTGTGGATTTATTATGCTTGTCTTTGGTGTTTCTCTGACATTTTACTTCAGGAAGCACACTGTATTTTTTTGTTACTCTAGACTACAATTAGCTACAAAAAAAATGACATTTTTTAATCTCATCTTTTCGGTCATGTCTTAACCTCCTTAACACACGTGTAATTCTTATCTCCCTCCTGCACTTCCATTAACTGGCTGGCACTGCAGCAGCCACGGAGAATCCCCAGCCTTTTCCCTGTTCTGCAAACAGCCCCTGGATCTCTCACACAGTGGGGCTGCCATGGGAGTCCAGCAGCCCCTCCAGCCCACCCTGAGATGGGGGTCCTTCATGAAGGGACAGATTTCAGTGCCATCACAAAGTGGTGCTGATCCTCTCCACCTCAGAGAAAAGAGCAGCAAATGCTGATAAGCAGAGGCAGTGTTATTGCACCAGGTCCCTGTTATTAGTCAATCCAGCAATCAAAGATCTCATGGAGCTCTGCTTGCCTTCTCCCTGGGCATACCCAACAAACTGGAGTCTGTGTCTCTTCTGCACATCTATGGTTTGAGGGTAATGATCTTGCAGGGTGAAGCTGATGAAGCTCAAACCACTTCTTTCATGGAGAAAGAATGTTAAGATTTGTAAGCGTAGAGGGTTTGGGTTCTTAAAAAAAGCTTTGGGCTGGTGGGTTGTGGCATAATGACTTCCAGAGGTGCTAGTTTTGAAATCAAATTCAATTTTAAAAAAATTGGCATTTGTGGTATTCTTTTTTTTAACACCAATGTAGTTAACACTGGGAGAAATTATCCAGGCAAGCAATAGGTTATTTGAGAAAAAAAGAAGCATTTTTATGGATTTCTGTAGAAGGGGCTCCACACAGGATGAAATTCAGTAACTGCAGCTGCAGAGGGAGACAGTAAATGGTGTCTGCTGGCTGCAGGAACCATGCCCTGATATCACAGAAGCCCTAAAAGGTTTAGGTTGGAGGGAACCATTAAAGGTCATCTAGTCCAACTCCCCTGCCATGGGCAGGGACGAATGCACATGTACCCCAAAACACTTTCAGAGTGGAAATTCATTAGAACTGGGTGAATTAGTCTCTGTGAATAATTTAGCAGCTACATTTTACATTAATTGTTGAATAATTTATTCACAAATACATTTTCTCAATTATATGACCTCTGCTGCAAAGTAATGAATGTTATTTGGCAAATAATTTACTGTACAATATTTATATGAACACATTAATTCTGAATAAATTTCACTATTACCCCATTACTTGCAAATTCACTGTTTGAGTGATCTCAGCATAGACAGCAGCCATCCTTTGTAAGTAACTTCTGTTGCTTAGTCTGGTTCATCCTTAATCAAATGTCTCAGTACATATTCAAAAATATTTCAGCTTGTTCTGGACACATTCCCTCTGGAAAAGGCCTGGAGAGCTCCTGGAATAAACAGTGATGTGCAGGCAGGTGCAGACACGGGTGGATGGACCAGGGGGGAACAGCACACTTGGGAATTATTCAGAGGTTTTGGGGTTTTTTTTAAATGTATCTGCGAGTCTTCAAAGTCTCACTGAGGTCTGAAAGGACTAAATACATAATTCCAAGGCTCTTAAGAAAACCATAGCCTTTGCTGAAATATGTTTTATCTCCGTAGTACAATGATATAAGGTACTCCTTATTTAAGCACCAGGGCAGCAGAGTCACAGTCCAAAAAATGGAAAATACCCAGGCTGCTTTACAGACATCTTTTACCTTGGGCCCTTGGGAGAAGCAGGTGGGAAACTGGCTGCAAATTCATGAAACTGGCCTGAAAAATATGTAATCAGCACGTCCTCAGGAGCCTTTCTGGAAACAACGTTTAGTCTCTCTTCTTAGACATGAGCAACACACCAGCACACTTTCAAAGGGCTGTGCTGGCTTTAACCCTGCCCTCAGGCCAGGCACAGAATAGAGAAGCTGCAAGGTACTGCTCTGCACCTGCAAATGCAATGGAAGAGCATTAAACACCTGGGCAGTACTTAAAAGGATCTTTGGTTCATTGATTTGTGGCAAACATATAAAACTTAATTTCTTCTAACCATGCTCCTTCAGTCCAGCAGTTCTCCTAGCCAAGAGCTCCAGAGAAACATGAGACACACAGGCCCTCTGGATGAGGGACTCGAAAAGAGTATTTTGCTTCAATTTGCAGGAAAAAGCAATGCAGCAGCAAAGCCGAGGACAAGTTCTGCAAGATTTCATCACCATTTATTTGCCATTTTTAATGAAAAGCTGGCGTCTTAGCAAAAAATTACTGCTGAATTTTCTTAACCAAATTGACAGTTAAAAGCAAGAGTCCCCTGCTTTTTTCAAACACACTGACATCTGATTTTTTTTCAAGAAGAGGATAGCATATTTGACATAAATATTTAACAAAAAAAAAAAAATCTCTGTAAACATGAAGACTGGTAATTTTGAGCTTCTTCTATTTTTAACCAAACAAACTACTTGTTGGGCTCTCGCTGGAGGTCTTGTGATTTCCCATGGTCATTAATCAATCAGCCGTCTGGGACAAAGAATATAAGCAAAGGTATTCACTGCCTTCTGAGTCCATTTTAAGCAGTGTTACATGTGGATACTACAGAGCTCATGTGTGTTTGAAGCAACCATCCTGATGGCCTGCAGTTCTCTGCTGGGAAAGGAAACGCAGGAGAATCCTCTTCCTCTGCAGTTTAATGCCACCACTGTGGGTTGGAACACCTCAGATTGCACCTCAGGTAAAGAGTATAAAGAAGAGAAAGCAGTGTGTACATTTGGGATGATTTCATCTCCTTCATCCAGAGAGTAAATGTTGACCAAGACAGGACCTTTAGCCTGCAGGGATCATATCTATTCTCTGCCTTCCTTGAACATTTTGCATGCTGTGCCATGAACAGAGAAAACCAATCTTTTCTTCCCTGGATTTTGAGCTTCTCTTGCCCCGAGTTTGAATAGAAACAAAAGCCAAGACTGCTCAGGAACTGAAGAGCTTCCCCTGCCTTGTTTCAATTTATTCTTTTGTTTGTTTGTTTTCCAAAGGTAACTGCTTAAAATTATTTTTCATTTTCCTGTGGCGACTTTTTGATGAATCTGGAGAAGGTTTGCTCATATACTGTCCAGAATCACACAGGAGAAAGTGAGCCATAAAAGCTGTGGACTGTCACTGCAGTTCTGGCTAAATGATTTCTCTTTTTGTGAGTCCCCTTTTATTCCAAAAACAGTTCATATAATTAATTCAAAAACATATGGAAAAAAATATATTATCTGTCCCCATACACTCCTGGGTGGACTTGGCTGTAAGAGATGATTATCAGATTGCAGCCAACTCTGAGCACAGACACCAGGCTAAAAACTTGGGGAGTCACCTCCAGTACCGTCCCCTATCCATATCACAGGGAGTGTAATAAGATGATAGATCTTGTTCTTCACACAACAGGAGTCTGGTGTGTTTTTGATTCATTTTCTGTCCCATGCATTGTGTTTCTAGTATTTGTTACTTTGGTTTTAATACCTTGTGTCTATAATTCCCTTCTAAACAATTTATTGTGTAACTGATTTGCAGCTGGAGGAAACTGAGGAGAAACACGGAGACTTGCTACCTTCATTTTCCCCCTGCTTGGTTACACCTATGGGATGCTCATTCTCTTCATGTCTCTTTCAATTATACGTAATCTTCTTCCAAGTATCAACTCTAAGCAGCTTCCCAATGAGAGACTAGTTGCTTTTTCTTCCTTACATTCGTCTCTCCAAAAGATACCATTAATGGTGTCGCTGGGATACTTTAGGATTACTTTAGGATGGTCTTTCCTCACTATTTTCATCTGTTTTCTGTATTTCTCACTCCCTGTATTTAGCTTCTGTGGCACTCCCCATTGAACTTTTTTTCTGAATTATAATAAATCTGATTCTGTTAGAAAATTTCCACCACTTCAAAGACTACAAAAGAAATGGTACTTTAAAGTTACATTAATCTTGAGACCCTCCAGTTAAAGGGGACACTACTCACTGACAATTCATTTCTTTCAGTTATTTAATTCCATTTGCTCCCAGTCATGGCTACAAATGATAGTGATCTCAGTTCTGGATCTGTGACCAGACAATGAGTAGGAAGTCCTTAACTGAGGTTCTTGGCTGCATCACAAAACAGTCTTTTTTATAAACCAGAAATGATAGCAAAGGATTGAGCATTGTTTTGGCTGGGTTTGCTTGCCCTGATTGTTCTCACTCTCACATGACCATGGACTGCTTAACATCATGTAACATCTTGTTCTCTCAGTAACCAAAAAACATGTTGATCTGCTGTGAGAAGCCAATTTAGTTTAGATTTGTCTCAACACTGATTGTCAGAGGCATGTGGAGGAGGGACTGCACATGTGCCATTTGCAGGAGTCAAGTAGGAGAAGGTGGGAGAAGGCCCTGTCTCTGGGGAGAGACTGCCTGGCAATCATTTCACATCTCACATGGGACAGGCAGGCAGCAGGGGAGCACCAAATACTCTGTACCCTCCAGACATCACTCCCTGAACTGCTGGTGGTAATGCCTGCTTTTCCTTTCTCTGTCTCCCCTCTCCCCATCTCTTTCTCCCCCCATTCCTTTTCCATTTTCCTTCCTCCTTATCTGTCTTTTCTAGCCCTCTTTAGTAGAGCCAGCTTCATTTTTGTTGTTGTCGTTGGGTTTTTTGTTACAAATAAATAGTTCTCAGATACAAAGTTGTCCCAGTGGTCTTAATTTTGTTCTATCTATTTTTAAAAGAACTCATCACAGTTCCCCACAGAGGAACGTGACATCTTCCTTTTCACCAAATTCTGAGCTAGGGGCATCATTTACTATACAGTCAGAATAACTCCGCCCTCATTTTTACTGTCTAGCTCTTTTTCAGCTTTGGATTTTGAAGTCCATGAGAACAACTCTCTTTAGCTTCCTGGCAAGGTCAGGATGCCCTTCGTCCCAGCTGGATTGACGCAGGAGGCTTCAAAGCACTGTGCACCTATTTTTCTTTCCCATATTTGTCTACATCTTTCCTTGTTCTCCCATAACTCTATCACCCGAGATGGTTTTGACATGCGCAATCTGATTTAGTTTCCTTGTATTTCCCAAGGGACTTGAATTGCTCTTCATGCCCCATTCAGTTTTCCTTTCGAGAGAACCCTGTTTGGTATAAATCAGAAACAGCAAGAGGACTATGGAGCAATTTCAAGGCTGCTCGACTTCTTTGGCCCTTACTTTGCTCCCTTCCACCCATGCAGGATCCCCCACTAGACCGACACAGTTCTGGTGGAGCACCTCTTTGATTTCTCTCATTTCATCCATTCTTTGCATTGCCTGCTTGAAAGCATTGCCCAGGCACAGCTTTTGCCCCTCAGGCTCAGCAATGAGATGTCACACATTCTCAACCACACAATGTCACCCTCCAAAAAGGAAAAGGAAAAAAAAAAAGATGAAAAAAGAAAGGTAAAAAATACTTCAGGCAAATAAAGAGCATTGAGTCCTATAATAAAACAGGCCGTATTTCTTAATCACCACTTGCTGTCCACAAAAGCAGTATTTCCTTTTGTACTCTTAGGAATGACTTGTTTTATTTTCCTTTTTTCCAGCCAGCAAATGCTCATCTGACAGGATAGCAGTGCTTCCTCATTACCTTCAGGGAGACCGACAGGGACTGCTCAAAGCAGTGAGAGCAAATCCTCTGTCCTTGTCCAAAAGCACTGAGATGAGAAATGCAGACCCTCAAATTCCCCCTGGATTTTGAGATACGTGCAGCTCCCCTTGTTCTGCAGTCTGGCCTTTTCCTCTCCACTCTGCCTGATCTGCTGTGCATTTGCTGCCATGATACAACAAACACCTGAAGCTCCACACCATTCATTAAAGAGCCTTACCTACAAATGCTCACACTTTCCCGGATGAAATTTCCTGATCCAAGATGGAAAATGGGATGCACCTTTATAATAAATATCAAGCCAGTAACTCTGGACTTCTCCTAGTCAAAGCCAGCTCCTCACTGCTCTTCTGGGCTGCTTTGCCCACGCCATGAACTGCCAGTGAAGGAGTTGGATGGGAGCATTTTGAAGTACATGCTTCTTTCTCAGGCAGGCTTTAGAAATGTAAACCCATGTAGGAGGATCTATGCTTCAGGCTGGCTCCTCTGAAGTGAACAACTTCTAATTAATTTTTTTAAATACTGCTACAGGCTCCTCTTAAATTAAGGCAAAGTGTCTTCTACTTTCCTTTACCGAAAGGCATTGCAAATTACATTTAATCTGATTAAGTAGGGAAAAATAAGCCAGCTGTATTTCCAGGAGCTTTAAACATGTCCTTTTAAGCAGCATTTGAAAGAACACTCTTTATATCAATTCACTTTAATATGAGGTAAAACACTTTTAAACAGTCAGTTTAAAATACCACACAATTATAATATTATTGCAGACCCCTTCCTAGGAGGACACCTTACGGAGGGTAAAATATTTGAGCAAAAACTGCTGTCACCAACTTGTAATTTACTGACTCTGAAAGTTTTAAAGCATTAGACCAATAGAGATTTAAGATTATCCACCAAGGAAATGAGCCTTGAAATCTGTACCACAATGTATTTGGTTACAACTTCATTTCTGAGAGAAATTATGTTTTAAAAAAATGACATACATATTTTCAAATAAGGAAAGATATGCTGGGGAATCAGGCAGGGATTACGTCTCCTGGCCATTTCCTCCATCCAAAGGACTTCATTTTGCAAAGCTGATGAATCACCTTACCCACATGAGCAATGAAAAGTCAATTCATCATTTTAAATCTATGGTCTGAGCTGACTCAACTGAGCTTTGGAAAAGGCCCCCAGTGCTGGATGTGATACTGAAGGCTGCCCTGTACACAATGTTTGGGCAGAGCAAGGACCAGAACCTCAGCCTAATTCTTTCTCTGTCTTGCTAAATCACATCTTTGTTTGCCAATAGAAGAAGGTGTGAACATAAAAGCTGGTATTTATGAGAGAGGTGAAATTGTAACCCAGCCTTGTAGTCTGTTCCCTGTACACAAAACCAAAGCCAACATTTAACTCGTGACTTGTATGATCTCCTCAAAGAGGTCAGGACCAGAAGCACTAGGAAATCTTAAAGACAAGGCTCAAACTGACTATAGCTACGAGTAAACCCAGGTGTTTAGCAGAATCCCACTATGTGACCAAGGTGTGTGTGTCATAGCAGGGCTGAAACTAAAAAGAGAGAGACTGTAATTTTTCTTAGGTGATATGCTTAAGTGAACAGTAAAGAACTGGAATAATTTGTTATAGGATTTACAGAGATCTAAGAGAATATGAAGCACTTACAAGTATGCCATGCTGAGGAGAATTCTTCACTTTGGAAAATGGTTGGACTGTGGCATTCAGGAGTATTTTGCCTGCTCTATTATTTTTTTCTTGGTTGTCTCTTGTCCGCTGATATTGAGAAAACAAAGGCAAGGTTGTGCTCTGTTGCTGCATTCATATTGTTCTTTCCTCATTAACTTCTGAGCCTCAGGACCTAAGGCACTGTTTCCAGGTACTGGGTGTCAGCAGGGGAACTCTGAAGACAATTCCTGCTGCCAAGTGCAGAAAACCTGGACCCTTTTCTACACTCTCAGTCCCACCCAAGCTCCTAAGAGAGAACTTAGCCCACGACTCCAAATGGCAGGCACAGCACAGCTGAGAGGTCAATACTGTGGAGATAAGATCACCTCAGAAAGAAGGATTCCTGTCATTCACAAGAAGTCTGTATTGCTATATACTTTAACCTGTGCAAAATGACTCATCAAACTTCATCATCTGTAATCCAAAAACAGGTAGGAAATTAAGATAACAAGCAGCAATAACAGAAATCTCCCTTCCTGGAAAAGTATGGCACTTCTTTAACACTCACCAGCACTGGTGCACAAAAATCTACCTGATCCTGCTCCTTTGGTGAGATTTTCTGATCAGAGACCCACAAACCAACTCCTACCTCTTAGGGAAGGATATTGATTAACTTGTTACAGAAGCATCCCACCTTCTAAACCCATGAAAATCTAGAACAGTTTAATCCTCCTCACTAATGAGTTTTAATCATTTCCATTTTGAAATTCAAACGGGACAAAACTTTGGGTACCTATAATTATCTTTATGGAAGTAAAGATTTCCATTGGGTTAGGGCATTTTATATAGATGAGTAGAAAAATTACAGGATTGAGGGACCAAAATCTGAAAATGCACAGGCTCTAATGCAAAACAGGATTCACATTTCCAGTGATTAAGACAACTAACCACAGGAACACAGGAAGGTGATAGATTCACCTCTGTAAGTGAAGTTTGGCTGACTTTCCCAGTGGTTTACTGTAGCTCACATCTGAGACAGTAGAAGAATAGTAGTTGTTAAGTGACATTTTCCACTTTGTGTTATACATGTCTGAACAATGGCAATGATTCCTCCTGCCTTTACTGTTAACAAAATTTGCAGTTGTTACCAGTCCACATTTGGATGCTTTATCATGGAATAAACTTTAAAAGAGGAAATGAAATTGTTAAACCCTAGAGCTCAGCTGAAAACACCAGTGCATGGTATCAGCTAGTATTAAAATTTAAGTTGTAAAATTGGTATGTAAATATCATACTATCTATCATTCATGATTCAAAAAGCAGCCAGGAGGACGGGAGCCAAAATAACAAAAGGTATGAGCTGTAATTGTATCACTAGGCATCCTTTATGCCTCTAATAAAGTACTGGAGCTTAGCTGCTGCTGAGAGGAGGAAAAGCTGATAGTACCCTGGTTGATGCTGCAGTACAAAGGAAGCAGAGAATCCTCATCTGCAGATAAAAGAGACATAAGCCCTAATGAAGACATGCTTAAAAAAAAAGAACTCCCTCCCAGTCTAGTAGCCCGAAGGCATCTTAAGTGAAACATCTGAGAATGAAAACCAATCTGTTTAATTAATGCAGAACACTAATCGTTAACAGCAATTACATAACAAAAACTATCTCAAGACAGGGATTCATGCACTAGGAAACTAGATACAGTAGACAAAACAATAATTAAAGAGCTGAACATATTTTGTACAAGTTCTAGTACATTTATGCTGTGTAAATACTGAGGATTGTATCCCTCAGCTGTGGCAGGGATGAGCCATTGGGGCTGGTGAGCTCTGTGGTATGGGACTTCCAACATGACCTGTGATGTTCACTGCCATGGTTTACTTCTGTTCCCATTTCCCAAGCTTTTCTCAAACTGGTTTGGCTTAACTGGTCCCTGAGTCAGCATTTTGAGAGTACAACAAGCCAGAGCATAAACAGCAACTGTTCACAGTCTCTTCTCAAGCAGCAGTGAGGTGGCACCAAATGAAGATGGGAAGTAACAAATGGAGGAAGTTTCCTACTTCAAATTCTGCAGAAGGTTGCAGATGCTACAAAATACAGCAGTTCCAAAAGTGAAGAAGTATCAGCATCATGGACGCTAAAGGAAATAAAACTCTTCTGAGTGGGAAATTGGAACTGCAAATGTCAGAAAACAGCAAAAACTCTGAGGCAATCGGGAATGATTTGCTTGTTCATCCAGTCTTTCCCATTCCTGTTGTCTGAGGCTGGCTGTGGCTGCACAGGAGACAGAGTCCTTTCAAGGCTGTCCTTTTACTTCCTTTTACTTGGAGATTCTGAGATTGCACCTGTCTTTTTTTCTGTTTCCTCTATTAGGAACCTACAGTGACCTCTACAATAATGCTAATGGGGCTTACTATAGGGTCTTCAAACAGCTGAGTAACATGGTTTACTTGGTGGACACATATAATTCCATGTCAAATGACAAACACTGGGGCTGGTTGCCTTGTCTGTGGCATGCTTCCATTTTAATTAAACCTTGAGCCCTTTGCCTTCTGCTGCTGCAAAGCTGAGAGATCCTCTCCAGATGGAAAAGGCACCCCCTGCCTCAGCAGCTGCAGCCAGCTCTGCTCTCCTCATAGGGCTGGAACTGCTGCCTGCCCACAGGTAAAGCCAGCACAGCTCATCCCTCCGTCACCAGACAGGGGATGCACCCCTGATTGCTGGGTCCTGCCAGCTGCAGTTATGGAGGTGCTTCCAAAAAAAACATATCTGTCTCTGGTACAGCAATCTTCACTTCCAAACACCTGCAGGGATTCCTTGCTGTGCCCTTTGCTCCCAGCACCTTTATTCCCAGCTGATGTTCTTCCTCTTTTAAGTCTAACAGAAAAGGCTGAGATTCTCAAAAGCAAAGAAATGGATAATTTTCTTGTTACGACTCAGTTCATTACACTGTGCAAAGCTCTCACCTCCTGCTGACTGGTGGACCCGAGGCATAAAACCTCAGCAGTGTCTCCAAGAGATATAATAGTTTATGTTATCAAGAAACTGCTGATCTGCTGTGCCTGATACACTCCCCATAAAGCAGTCACTTTCACCCAGCCTAACACACCACCCTGGATCAGCTGCTCACACCCTTCACAGCTCTAAAAGATGCTCGTTCAGTTTAGGTCATTTGGCCAGAATTGGTTGTCTCAGGGCACTGTGCAAGGCTGCATCCCTTTCTCTCCCTCCCTCTCTCGTTATATTTCCTCTACCTTCCCCCTAAAAGAATCAGATGAGAATTTTGTTCAGTCCATCCACTCCCTTCTGTTCCTGCTCCACATTAGCAGCAAAAAAGCTTTCCTTTGTCAGATTTGTTGGTCTGTGACTGACAAGCAATTACAATAAGTAATTTCATTTCAGTGGAAGATAATAAAACGTGATACCGTAACTACCCACAGAGCCCCCAAAGTATTCATGTTCACTTTAATAACCTGGTGAGATGCTGTTAATCTTGACAGAGGCTGCCCAGCAGGTGCTGGGGAGCTGAATCTTCATATTCTTTCACTGTTTGATGATCCTTCCACTGGGAAAGCTTCAAGCTGTTAAAATGCAATGGCCCTGCTCTATTTTTTAATTACATTTAGTTTATTAGAGACACAATCAGATGCATAACTAATCCTGGAGCCTGCCCTACCTTACTGAGAGAGAAAAGGACATCTGACTCATTTAGGCTCTCACAACCTTGGACGTGTGGAGGGGTTTCCCTCTGGGAGACAGAGGCACTGAAAGGAAATACACAGCAGAGGGGGAATTCTTTTGTTCTCAAAAGCACATGGTTTTCAACAATACTTCCTTGCCCTGCCCAGGGACCTCTTCAACAGAAGTTGCCTTTTTTTATCAGATGTTCCTCCTAATGCAAAGATGTGCAGGGAAATTTGGGTGCCTGTTGGCTACTTAAAATTCAGCCTGCCTGCCCCCTCTGGACCAGAGAGCAAATGAGCTGGGGATGAGTGCACTTGGTGTCAAAGAATGCAGGCCTCTCCTTTAGAAAAACTGCCTTTACCAGCACTGCAGAAACATTAGCTTCCCTTGAAGTAACACTCCAGGATGCACAAGAGGAGGAGTAGGGAGAAAGCAGAATTTGCACCAGAAGCACATCAGGGTCTCAACAGTGAAATGATGATGCTTTGAAAGCATCTCTAAATGTCTCGGTATTTCTCAGCACATGCATCACCTCAGTGCACATCCGACCCGTAATCCTGCTCCAGAGCAAGCAGAATCCCATCCTGCTACAAGAGCAAAGACAAAACCAACCCCTCAACATCCTGTCAGATCCAAAGGGAATCGTTAAAACACATGGATGTGCTGAGTCCAGAGAGGAGCTCAAAGCTGGAGCATGGCAATCTGGACTATGCCCATCACAGAGAGGAGCCTGACCCCTGATGTGTCCAGAGTAGGAAACAGGGAAAGAGGGAGCAGGGTCCAGTCAGACAGGTTTCCACAGCATCAATGGCACTTTTTGTTCATCCAGTCTTCAGTCACTATTTTCAAAATTTCTGTAGCCATAAACACACAATAGTGGAGGTGAGAAGGCAGAGATCTTTCTTGGAGAGGGCAAGTTCAGGAGCTGAAATGTGAGGATGCTTCTTTTAAATTGAAGAGACAAAGCCACAAGAGCTGCTCCTACCAAGGCAAATGAGGCTACTGTTGCTAAAACTTCCATGTCCACTTGGGAAGCCAGAGTCAAGCTACAAGATAAACTGGAGGGCCAGCATGTTCCTCATTAAAATCCACAAGCTGCTCTTTGATAGCGTCTTGCTCATGTTAAATCCACAACTGTAATTAACTTGTTTTCTAAGCTCTTGAGAAGTAACTGAAATGCTTAGAAATAATACAAGGAAATTACAACAATAATTGACACAGCTGTATCCCTCTTGCAAAGGTAACATGCAGATCTCTATCTCCCTCCCTGCCACAGCTGGGCAGAGGAGAGGGAAAAAAATACTAAACAAAGGGTTCATGAGTTGAGATAAGGACTGGGAGAAAACACTCCAAGGGCAAAACCGACTCAACTTAGAGGTACAAAGTGAATTTATTACTAACAAAATCGGAGGAAGATAATGAGAAGTAAAAGAAGCCCTTAAAACACCTTTTCTTCCCCCAGCCCTCCCTCCTTCCCACAGACAGTCCAGGGTATAGGGATTTGGTCAGTCCATCACCCAAGGTTTTCTTCTGCTGCTCCAGGAGAGGAGCCCTTCCCCTGTGAAACCTTGGGGTCCCTCTCACAGGAGACAGCTCTCTGTGAACTTCTCCAGCGTGGATCCACTCTCATGAGCCTCAGTCCTCCCAAAACTGCTGCAACGTGAGCCCCTCCCACAGGCAAACAGTCCTCCCAAAACTGCTGGGTGTGGGTCACTCTTCCATGGGGTGCAGTCCAACAAGGACAGGCTGCTCCAGCCTGGAAGCAAGGGCCCTTTCTCTCCCCTGGGTCTCCCACTGGATCACAGCCTCCTCCAGGAACCCATTCATTTTGGCACGGACGCCCCTGCAGGGGCTGCAGGTGGATCTCTGCATCCCCTGTGGATCCCCACGGGCTGTGAGTGGATCTCTGCATCCCCTGTGGATCCCCATGGGCTGTGGATGGATCTCTGCATCCCCTGTGGATCCCCACGGGCTGTGAGTGGATCTCTCTATCCCCTGTAGATCCCCATGGGCTGTGGATGGATCTCTGCATCCCCTGTGGATCCTCACAGGCTGTGAGTGGATCTCTGCATCCCCTGTGGATCCCCACGGGCTGTGAGTGGATCTCTGCATCCCCTGTGGATCCCCATGGGCTGTGGATGGATCTCTGATCCCCTGTGGATCCCCACAGGCTGTGAGTGGATCTCTGCATCCCCTGTGGATCCCCACAGGCTGTGAGTGGATCTCTACATCCCCTGTGGATCCCCATGGGCTGCAGGGGCACAGCAGCTTCACCATGGTCATCACCACAGCCTGCAGAGGAATCTGGGCTCTGGCACCTGGAGCATCTCCCCCCCCTCCTTCTCCTCTGACCTTGGTGCTGCTGTGTTGTTTTCCCTCACATGTTCTCACCTCCTCCCCTTCTCTGGCCAGAAGAACTGTGCCCCACTTTGTTCTGATTTTCTTCCCAAATATGTTATCACAGAGGTGTTACCAACCTCTCAAATTGGCCCAGCCTTGGCCTGCAGCAAGTCCATCTTCAGAGCCATCAGGGATTGGTTCTGCCAGACATGGTGGAAGCTTCCAGCAGCTTCTCACAGAAGCCACCTCTGTGGCTCCCCTGCTACCAAAAACCAGGCTGAGCAAAACCAATACAGAAAGGCATGAGCATCATTTCAGTCTTCTATTCTTCAACCAATATAAGTCCAAATCCTGTGGAATTTCAAGGGAACTCATTATTCATGGTGAACACTCCTCTGAAACACACTGCATACTTGTTTCAGAGAGTTAATTCCCTTGCACTCCTGTCATTTCTTTAAAGAAAATGAAGCTTCAGAAGAGGGGAGTAATAGATTTGTTCAAGATAGCTGAGCTGTGTTTTTCTCCAAACATTTCTCAAAGTGAAACTACAAAACGTTCCTGGTATTGTCTGGAAATCTACTTATGTTACATCATTAAATATACTTCCCCATATTCCAGAGGGTCTTCTTGAGTTTGCATAGTGAAAATGGAAAAAAAAAATAACTTTTGTATTTCCTTCATATTGAAAACCTGTGAAATAAATAATCTTGGACTTTCTGTCTTCCAAGAGGTGATGTAAGAAAAAGCTATGTGCAGCTGACTTATCTCAGTCCAAACCAAAGAGAGAGCCTCTTGCATAAAATAAAAAGGTCAAGAGTATAAAGATGTGATCTCGATGGGGAAGAGAGCCAAGAAAACAGTTCAGTATTTAAATAGCTGATTAAATAAAGTATGATTAGGGCTAAGTTGGCCTCTTGCCCAGAGTTCATAAACGCACACAAGGAATCTCCTCTGGGCACATGCAGCCTGACACGTGGCTTGGTTAAATCAGACCATTTAAACAGCTGACCTTTTTTTAGTGTCAGCTTCTGTTTGTTCACCCTCCTCAGCCCTCTCTGGAGCTACCCTTTCATACTGCTTGCCTCATGTCTTCTCCACCTTCAGATGTGTCAGGAGACAAATTAAATAAACCAGAACTACAACAGAATGAGAAGTTCCAGAAAGCCTTTGTTGTAATTTGTTTCCCAGGTTTGTGGAGCAGCAGCCTGACTCACATGGCCTTGGAGAGTTTAGTGATCCCAGCTCCTGAGAGTTTGAAAGTCCCAAATTGTAGAAGACAAAGCAGTTTTGAGGGAAGCATTGCACAGAGCTAACCCAGGTAGGTATTTTCCCTTTTCTCATCAAGCTCTCAGGTACACCAAAGCCTTATTTTGCATAACTCCACTGCATTGATGTGCTCTCTGCTTGACTGGCACCAGTACCCCACTGCTCTGCTAAGCCTGAGGAACAGATTTTAGCAGCAAATTAAATCACTTGAGCCCAGCCCACCTGAAACTGTCTCCCAGGTTTGATACTTCTAAACCGGTGGTTTTTATTACATTAGTCCATTCCTCAGGCAGAGAGTTGGCTTCACGTGTTGACACTGACCATATGGACATATGGTCCATATGGTATGGAGCACAGGGAATCCCACATTTAGAAAGAAAAATTCACACCAGTAAAGAACCTGCAGGTGCCCAGAGAAAAAAAATTAGGTGAAGAGTGGGATGGAGAGGTTATAACTGCATTTCTCTCCGCTTAAAAAGAATAAAGTCTGATTCAAAAAACTTGAAGTCAGCAAGAGACTTTGCACTGCCTACAGGAGACTTTGAATCCGAATTTGATTGCAGTGATCAAGACTTTTTTTTTCTGAAGTGAAACCGTGACTCGGGCTCTAGAGCTAGAGGTAATGAAAGGACAAATTATGCTGCACTGCTCAAAGAATTATACATATTTACCCCACACAATTTGTTGCAAAGGAGGCACCTCCCTTCCCGGTTGTTTGGATCTTTTTGTTTAATTCTGATTCCTGCCAAAGTTCATTTGAAGGAGAATAATATAAATTCAGAATGCAATCTCCCATCTATATATGTGGAAAATTCGTCCATCCAGTCAGTCCAAATTCTAGTCAAACATCACCTCCCAGTTATTTACAATGCTACAAATATTGATTAAACATATACATTCATACTGATTTTAGTCTTAATTGATGCTCCATATATTTTGCACACATGCTGTTTCCACACTCTTCAGAGGAATGCAATATCAAACACTTTGAGAGGAACACAGTGTGCAGCAGAGTCCTAAACAAACAGATGAATTCTAACAGTGTTGTATGGGGGTAATGGAGAGGATTTTGTACATTTTGTATCAGAGATCCTGAGAAATGTCTCAGGAGTCTTTATTATCCCCATTACAGCAGCGAAGATGAATCTGTGAGATGGAAGGCCATGAACAAAATGAACATAAATATTGTGGAGCTACCCAAGTTCAGAGAAAAACTCACAGCAGCCTTACCACACTTGCTGGGTTTACTGTGTGTTTCTCCATCTATCCTGTATTACATTCCTTTAAATTGTATCTACTGAATGTCAGGACCAGGCTGCCCACATGAAAACTGACCCTCCTGGATGGTAGTTTTGCACTCACTTAGTCTTCCTTTCAGACCATTATGGCCCCAAGCTGGAAAGATCAGAAGAAACTGCTTAGAGATTTCAGCCCATTAATTTAAAGGTAAAGAGTAAGATGAATGGCAACTCCCTTTCAGTGGCTAACAGAGGGTGCCTCAGGACCTGTGAGCAGACAATGTCATTTGCCAACATTATTTGCAACCCTGTCCTTCTGCAATAAAAAGATGGAGTTCATCCTTCAATGCCAAGAGCACAGAGCGTAGCAGGACTGCCTCTCAGCTGCACCCTTCAGCTGCCTGCTCTGCCTCTCACCTCAAAAGGCTCTCTCCTACTGCCTGCCCTGAACAGGGTCCTGGGGATGGTCTCCTCACCAGTCTCACTCACAGCACCCAGGGCTGCTACATGAAGACTCTGTGATTCAGAAGGAAACTGCTCAGAAAAAGTCCTGGCGTCTGAGCAGCTCAACACACCGCACTATGATATAAATCCTCTCACTCACCACCACCCCAGAGCAGAGACTCTGGACATGAGCACCAGAAAAGGAGTTAAGTAGAGCACAAAAGCTAATTAATCATCTACTTAGTCTAAACTCTTTTAAAGGATGAAAACATACCTATTTTCACTGACATCAAGGTGCTGGTGCTGTATCATGCCTGCAACACTTCCAGTCTGAGAGGGCCCAAAGAAAAGTATTTGCTGTCCCAATGACTGGCACAACCACGAGGTTTTGCAAAATCATGCTGAAGTCTCTGATTTTTTCCATCCTGCTGAGTTAGAGATCTTATGGATTAAGAGGAAATCCTCCAGTTCCCCAGACCACAGCAGTGCAAAAGAAGAAGGCACAACCACCCTCCATGCTCAAGGCTTTAGCCACCAGCCAGCCTGTTGGCTAATGTATGAAGAGATCCTTTTCAATGTCCAGCTGTGCTAGACATGAGAAAATAACCACAAGGACATTTTTGTGCTAATTCTCATTTAGAGTCTTTCTCCTTACCCTTCCTTCCACTTTATGTTTTTCAGACATGTCAAAATTAGCAACACTTTCTCTGTGATTGACCTCTCCTATGCTCCCAGCAATTCATTCTTTTTTTCTTTTGCTATCTTCTCTGCCTTGTTATACTTCGTAAGGGAAGGGTTTCCCTGGAACTATTGTCCAGATCTAATAACCCAGGGACTCAAGGGTTCTTATGAACATTTACCTCCTCCAGGGCTGAAGGGGATTCTGATTTCACTGAGGGAGAGGGGCTACCCTGAACAGGAACAGACCAAAATAGTTTATTCACAACCATCCCAATTATCCTCATTTTCCATGGTGCTCTACTCCAGTGTATATTATTTGTCCTGGTACCCTGTGGCAATGCAAGGAGGGAAGCTGGTATCAGAAGCATGAAAGATGAGGTGGGTATTCACCACCTCCAGTACAAGCAAAGCTTTGCCACTCTCCTGCTCCCACTGAGAGGCAGTGACACCTCTGCCACTTGCCCCTTTCCATGAGGATGGCAGGTTACAAACCCACTCAAAACACCTGACAGCAGTCTGACCCAGTTTTCAATGTCTGACACACTGCTTTCATCTTCCCTGCTTGTGATGCAGGCAACCCTGTCTCTGTGTCTCTCCCGCCCAAGAAAACACATTTCCAAACCCAGGCAATGACAGACTGCAAAATGTAGATTCAGCACATTTTGCAATATATCTTGACTTTCACATCAGCATAATGGTACTCCTCCTCTCAGGAAACGATTCTGATTGCCCAGATCAATCTATTCACAAAGGTGAAGAGAACTTCCTTTTAGCCCTTTAACAGAATTATCTCGGTCATCACAAGATCAGCAGAGGCATCGGTTCATTTCTTGCAAATTTGCAGAGTTTGCTTTTTTTTTTTTTTTTTTGTGGTTTGCTTTAAACCATACTTATATAAGGCTTATTTATCACAGCCACACGGTCTAATTCATGTATATGTATTTAGTACAAAAGCATTTGAATTAATGTTCCCAGCTTGTTTACTTTGAAGGACTGAATGCCCCCTCAGGAAGACATATTGATCTTAAAGGAGGCCATTCTCTGATGAACACTGGTTCCTGCAATATTTATGGCATCTGAAGCCTTTTCTCTCCTCTTGATCTTTTGAAAAGGGATCCCAAAGGAGAGTGACAAAGCTTGGAGAGTGGAGGAGGGAGAAGAAGTACAAGAGGGGTCCCTTTGCTCTGAGTACAACATCAAAATGTAAACAGGAAGGTGATCAAGGACTGCGGTCGTTTCTAAATTAAGCACTTAAAATGTATATTAATGAATATGACAGGAAAAAAACCATTGAGCCAACTTTGTAGAGAATGTTAAAATGGAGGAAAAAAAATCTGCAGCTTCCTTCAGTTTTGAAGCTCAGTTCTGCTAATTTAGGGCATATCAATTGTGGTTTTGAGGCCAGCCAGAAGAACTGATGTCAGTGGAAACATCAGAAACCAACTCGTGCACAGTCTAGCACTTGCCATCTTTTTACTTACTCCACACAGCTGTATTTCTTATCAAAAATAAAATATTAAATACTTTTCTGGCTTCTTCAGAACTGAGTTTGCACTCCATATGAGCTGAGAGGTAGAGGAGTGCACACTTGATATCCATGTGATGTTCTCCCTCCTCCTATATCCTGAAGGGAAATCACAGTTCCTGGCTTCGATTCTGTTTTCATGGCATAGTAAGGAACAGAAAAGGCAAAACACAAGCTGAAAGATCTAAAGGTCACATCCAGCACTCTAAAGGCCGAGTCAAAATATGTCACTGAGCCACTGTTTTTTCCATTCTCATTTATGGTCTCAAGCATTCTGCTTTCTCACCATTAATGGTGGGAATGTTTTCTCCTTTTTATCCTGAAGTTATAATTCACCAGGAGCAGGTGTCTCAGCCTACATGGATGAAGAGCACGAGCAAGTAGTTTTGCTGCTGGGGTGGTCCCCATTGCCTGGCAGAGCTGCCCCCATACTTAACTTGCTTTATTATGTGCTGGATGCAATCCCAGGGCTGACCCACCTCATCCATACACATTATCTAGGGATACAGCTATGTAAGTGTGTGTGCAGAGGGCAAGCTCTGCTGCTCTGCCACCAGCCCTGCCTGTCACAGTCCCACATGGGACACGGGAGTACAGGTAATGAGTAGGAAAACATCAATTTTTCCCATTTTGGGAGGAAGTGCTGTGATATTCTGCAAAGCAGGTAATAAGCAGATTCATTTGCACGGTTGAATGAACAAGGTATGTGAAGCTGTCAGCTGAGTTGTGCCTGCCCCCCACCCTTCCCTTAACTGAGAATTTATTTTTCACCAAAGTCCATGCGAACATCAGAAACCAAGGCTGACTCATGGATGGCAAAAGATGAGGCCTGGAACCACGGTCCTACTGGAAAAGGTGCAGTTTTCAATCAGAAGGGTGTGTTGCGCCTGGCTGAAAAGGAATTTGATGGGAGATTTTTCTAAACCAAATTATTCATACATGTAATATGATGGAAAAAACAAATATTCAGGGAGAAAATGAGATTTAAAAGCATTAGCTTTGAAACACGTCTGGGAACACTGACTTCAAAAGTGATTCTGCATCTGATTCTTCCTTGTAGGAACAGCGGATGCAGATGGAATGTACAAAGGGACAATAAGGGGATAACAAGGTTTTGAAGATCTAGTGCAGAATAAAGAAGTTGATGATGGCACACAGGCTCTTCTTTGCCCCTTTTCCAACCAACACCCAGGAGATGTCCCTGCCTGCTCTGAAGATTCTCCCAACAGATTTACCCAGCGGAATGGATTGCAACACAGCAACATATATCCTCAGCTACAAATCTGCAGGTGTGATTACTAAGGAAATCCCTCTAATTAGGCACCAAGAGATGTAATTTGTCACATGTCCTCTGCTGACCTGCAGCTCTGCATTTCCACAGCTGCCTCCATCAGCCCCCACAGAGGGGGCTGTAAAATGTGCACCCAAGTCCACTCTACCTGAAAGGTTCCTCTCAGCTGGGCAAAACAACACAGATCTTTGTGGCTGAAGATCAAGGGGGAATGGCAAAAACCAGAAGCTGCAGGAGCAAAGATTGATGGCTGTCAAAGTCAGCACACACACTCTCCCTGATTTTGGCAGAGCTGGGATTTCTGCACTCATTTTGTTTCAATGTCAACATGAGGGGAAGTGTTGAAATGTGTTGTCAAGAATTTTATTGGAGGAATTAAAATAGGCAATTTCAGGTTAGCTTTTTCTTTAGTTACTCGTGCATCCTGTCACCAAAGGGCCTCTCTCTTGGCTGTATAAAGCACTTCCCTGGCTTAGTCACATGGAAGATAGATGTGGGAGCACTTCTCTCATCAAACAAAAAATGTTTGTTTTAAGGGGAAATCAGAAAACTGAACCATGGCAGAGGCCCAAGAGGAGAGATGGGATAAGGAGTGTTTACCAAATAGTTCAGCATTGGAGGCATAAACGGACATTTGAGCTCATTTCACTACATAATGTTATTAGTTATATGAAATTAGACTGTCAAATACTGCTCTATGAAATGCAAGGGGAAAGCAAGAGGGCAAAAAGGAGAATGAACACACAGGGGACAAATCACTGTCACTCACAAAGGAGTGCCTGGCAGACTAAGAATTAAGTTCACTCCTCAGGGCAAGCCATCCCCAGCTGTTATATAAATACATTTTAATGCCCCTGTCAAGAGTACAGCAAGAAAAAGCCAGCATTCCCCAACACAGCATGTCAGGTGTTCTCTGTCATTCAGAGAGCTTCAAAGAGCCACATTTATATTGCAGTTTTGTCAGTTCTCCCTGCAGCAGTGCTCAGGCAGCCCCTCTGGGTTGGATGGAGCAGGCAGTGCAGTGGAGAGCAGCCAGGCACAGGACAGCAGCAGTACCTGTCAGTGGGGTTGGTGCCACGCTCCCCGTGCACTGCTCATGCACACGGGGAATCTCTTGAACTCCTTCACACCCTCTCTGGGCTGTACTGCAAAATCGGCATTTGCCAGGCTGCTTGGCTTTTCCTCGCGGGACTGACGGGGGCGGGTGGGGGCCGGGGAGAGCTGACAGGCAGCCTAAAGCAAACATCGTTCAGCCTCCACCAGGAGCTCTTGCTTCCCAGCAGAGCCATTCCCAAGGGGAGAGGTGAGGTTCAACCTCAAGTCCTGAGCAGAAAGAAACGATTGTGCCAATCCCCAGAGTATGGAGTTACCTCTTCTTCCCATTAGTCCAGGTCCTACTGCCTTCCCTGAAGCTGCAGCTTGGTTAAAAACAATTTTGGGGTGACTGTGAGCTAGACTGGAGCCAATATCTGCTAAAGCTACTACTTCATTTTTCATTTCTGAAGAGCCCTGCAGCATTTTCTTCAGAAATAAATGCCAGGAGGGGACTTTTCCCCTTGCTGTCACACAGCTGACAGTGCTACTGCTGTCAGTCCTGAACACCTTCTCTGGCAAAATCAGAATCATTAATCCAAAACTTGCTCTATTTGAGATGAGCAGCTCTCAGTCACAGTTCCATCAGCTCAAGAGGAGTGCAATCATGTCCCACCTTGGAAATGTACTTTTGGATTTCTGCTGCCTTTCCCTCTGAAACCTGAGTTTGGCCCCAGCTAGTCTGTGAACGCTGAGCAGGTGGGAAATACATGGTGTTGAGTACTCAGGAGATCAAGCAGAAGGATATAATGGGATACAGACATGAATAAGCAACTCAAATGGGAGATTGGAAAAGAGGAACTAATTTCAAATACAAGCATTTTCATGGGGCCTAATGCAAGGCAATCCACAGCCACTGCAATCTGAGTACCCAGGCTTAGAGGGAGAAACAGGTTTTGTGCTTATCCTTCGGGCACAAATCAATAATTAGTTCTCTTCCTGGCATCAGGGCAGTGGAGAACATGGCACACATATCCCTGCAGCCCCAAATTGTACCAGTATAAGGGTTTGCAAAGCCTTTCTTTAACCAGAACACTGAAACAAAGCAAAATCACAAAACCACCAAGCCTACGAAAGTCACTGAAACCCTTCTCACAGGACTGACTAGAGAGTGTAGCCTCAGCAACTATTCAGGTAATAACAAGGAGGAGGTAGCAAACATCACTCTTACTTCCAGAGAAAGTCAGCATCAGCACGAGGCACAGACTCACAGCCATAGCCCATTCTTTGGCAAGCAGATGTTGCCAAGGTCCCACTAAGTCACTGATGATAATAATGTGTTTGCTGCTTTTGTATTGTGACTTCTGTTGCTTTGCTGATGATCTGACGTGGTGCAATCTGATCACCTGCTTCAAAGATGGGCAACAACACCAGCTACTGACCCAGTCCACAGGGTTGCCAGAGCTGAGAGACAGAGACATCCTTCTGAATCAGAAAGCCTTTCCTTCTATGATTTGTTTCATTCTCATTTTGTTTCTAAATGACTCTTGGTTTCCTGCAATCACTTCAGCAATAGCTCTTGTACAGTTACATGCCAAGCCATCACAGAATATGTTGGGAAGAGCTATTTCCCTGGGCTCAGCAGCCCCTGAAGGGAAGCATCTGCTGCTGGGCTCTGTGCTGAGCCCCCAGTGATGCATGGGCCTGTCTGAGCAGGGGCTGCGCTTCAGTGCTCACCCCCTGCACGGGGCACCTTTCATCAGCATCGCTGTTGCAGCAGCTCTTTAAAAGCCACTGTGGGATCTCATATTTCTGCAAGCACATGCATGCGATTTACAACCTTCCAGCCAGCAGCACCACAACACAGATTACTTAATCCATCATTTCCATGAGGGGAAGGCCGTTGCTAAGGCACAGGGAGGTTTCGGCTGGGTGAGGCTTGGTCATTATATACGTAACTGCTTCAGACAACACACAAAGCTTCGGCCAGAAGCAAAACTGCATCCTCCAAACCTGAGGCCTCATCCTGTCCCTACCTTACCTATTCATAGCCAAAGACTTCCCTCAGAAATGCCACACCAGTGATTCCACTTACAAATGCACACGGAGGTACCTAGTGAGATGTTGGCCTTACCTTCTTGACCCGTGTTACAAAAGAGAAGCTTTCCTGTTCTCAACCACATGCCATTTTACTGCCACAGAAACACAGAATCATTTAGGTTGCAAAAAACCTCTAAGGCCATCAAGTCCAACCGTGTCCCCCAGCTTTGCCAAGTCCACCACTAAACCATGTCCCCAGGTGCCACATCAACGTGCCTTTTAAATCCCTCCAGAGGTGGTTACACCAACACTGTGCCAGGGCTTGATAATCCTTTCAGTGAAGAAATTTTTCCTAATATCCAGTCTAAAGTAGCCGCCACTGATGATGGCATAACAACCTAAATAATTTCAAATTGCATCTCCATTTGCTATGAATATTAACCAGCAGCACAATGAGAGGAAGAAAAGTGTTTTCTAGAGATATATTTTCACTTGAGAGACCTGGCCACAAGGCTGTTGAAATGTAGGATGAAGGGAAGAAAGGGAGAGAGATCATGATTAGCCTGACTCTGTCCATATCTTTAAGCATATCAATGAAGAGCTTAATGGAATCATAATGAACATGTTCTTGGGTACATGTGCTTTTCCAGCAGGCATTGCAGCTCTTGTATAAGACAGATAGCTCCATCTCCTGGGATAAAGCTCAGTCCCTGGAACATTAACAAAGACCTTGAAAGGGCTTCTTTGTACTCTGTTTTTTCCCCGGGTTTTGAAGAATCCCCTATGAAAGTATTCGGTGGTTGTGTGGGAGTAGGGGGAAGGAGAACATATTGTTTTACTTTTTAGACTGAAGCCTTTTGGAAATGTCTAACACAACAGTGCCAACAACCAGGTTGCAGAGTTGGAGTTTAGAAAGACCATAATTCATTAGTTCATTCCACTGGACTCTAATTTTTGTCCCTGGATTTCTCACTCCTGAGGGCACTGTTAGGCAGCCAAATCACTATCCTTTCCCTGAAGGAAGTCAGTTCTATGGTGAGCTGGTACTTCTGCTCCCCAGGAAGTTCCCCTTTTGGTCTCTGCTCAGACTGGGGCTCCTGGTGGGGTTTCTCTCAGAAAATCAGAAAAAAAGTAGGTGGATGCCAAACTGGAAGCTTCTGGGACTTCAGGATTTTATCACTTATGCTGCAACACTTCAAATCACTTGGCTCCTGAAACTGGGAATTGATGCAAGGTTCAAAATAAAAACATTGGCTTAGGTTAAGAATTGTTGGTTGAAATCACAATATTAATCCAAATATGTAGGTCATATAAATGTGAAAATCAAAATAATTTAAGAAAATACAAGAGTTAAAAGCAAAAATTCATAATAAACTATGGTAATGATCCAAAAATACTTTGCTGCAAGTACTTGAAATGAAACACGACAAGATAAAACTGCAGCTCTTTTTATTAGACAATATCACTGAGTCCTTATGAGGACAGTGTCTAGCAGCTTTAATTAGGGCAGGACGCTACACAGGGTACATAAACTCCCACTCCAGGCTGTATCTTTGGAGGTATGGCCTGAAGGGCGTTTCCAATGAAAGCCTGTTGATCAGTGCTGCTAAGGGCGTGCTGAGCAAAGCTGTGCACACTGCCATGAAAATGTGACAATCCACATCAGAGCCTGTGCCTCTCCAGCCACTCCCTGGGGCTGCCTTTCAGTATTAGAGACCTGGGCTGCAGCATGAGCAAAGGCACAATGCTGGAGGACATTAAAAGGCAAACAATAAAAAAAAAATTCACTCTATAGCTTTACAATAAAAATGGGCACATAAAGGAGGTTCGGAAGAGATTGCTACTTTGTTCTAAACTAAGTCTGAAATTAGGTAGAATTTATCAGGCAGCTTTTGAGGCAGAGTCTCAAATAAATGCTGATGTCGTCGTTACATCAGGTCTGTAATCTATTACTCAGAATAGAAAACATAAGCTTATCTACAGTTTATCTTTTCCCTTGTTTTTTGTTTCCACTACTTTTCTCTTTGCTTTGAACAATTAAATGATGCTATAGATAATGCCCTCTTTATACATGTACCCCACAAGTTGTGTGGTGGTGCTCTGAACTTTGCAAAAATGAACCATTGCATTATATGCTGCAAAGGGCTTATCAGCTCATGCCTACAAAGGGCAGTGACATGCTTGGGTGACAGAAATTGCCCTTAAACAGCCTTAACTATCTGGAGAAGGAGAGAAGAAGGTATGAGGAAAGTGTAACAATGTGCAAGAAAACAAATTTATTGCTTTCTCCAGGAAGCAACTTATCATATCTCTAACAGCCAATAAACAGCTTGCTGTTTTCTTCTGCTGGAATTATATCTTTAGTGGGATAAGAATTGATGTCTACCCACTTATTAAGCATTACTTTTAAAATGTGAACTCCTCTTTCTCATTTCAGAGACAAGGAGGGTAGAATATAGAAGCTCCAGAGAGAGGTTTTCCAGGAGTTCTCACCACTGTTACCTCTCTGTGCTCTTGGTAGCCAAGTCACAGCTGATCCCTGATCTGTGCATGGCTGCTTCTGGAACATGTCAGGGCCTATTATATGTCTGTGCAGGATGGGGAAAGGAAGGAGCATTTCCAACAGCACAGCAAGGTGAAGTGCTATCTGAGAGGAACATTAATTTGGCCAAGACAATTCCAGCTAATGCAGATTCCCTAATGACTCCCAATGTTCACACAGGAAGAGTCACCCTTTATTTCAAGGGCCTGTTCAAGATAATTCTTGGCAGTAAAGCGTATGAAACTCACTCCAGGTAGAAGCATCCTCTTGGTAGTGTCACCAAAACCAAAAACCCTCCAATAACATTTTTAGTGCTAGAGAATCAAGGCATTACCTTATTCTGGCCAGGATGTTGTTCTGGCCAGGATGTGCAACAGAAATAATTTCATCCACACATAGCCCAGGTGTGCAGAGAAAATCATTCCATGGATTTTACTAGATTTTTCAGATACTTATACAGTCAAACCCCGAAGAAATTCATTGGTTCAATGTTCATTGGTCCCAAGTTACGCAGTCCTTATTATCTAGTTTCCTATTGGATATGGATTTCTTCACCTCAGATGCTAATTAGGTCTTCATTCTTATCTCTTTTTTCCCTCACCAAGTGTCTCTGATCATGCCAGGGGTGATGTTTGGAGTTGATGGGCATTATCTTTTATGTATCTTCTGAACTACTCCCAGTCTGTTGAGATGTTAAGTTCCTCACGCCTCACCTGGCGGAACAATGCCCTGGAAAGAAATTCCAATTCCCTTCCCTCAGGGCAAAGGAGAACATAGATTAGACTTGATGATCTCAAAGATCTTTTCTAACCTAGTCAATTCTGTGATTCTCTGAAAACGGATTAAAGTTACATTAAAAAATTTTAAATTTCGAATAATCTTCAACACCACAACTCAGACTGAGATTTCAGAAAACCCAGGTCTTCTGAGAATCCCAGAAGTCTGGCACACAGGGACAAGAGCAGGGGTGTGTCTTGGTCCCTGCTGGCCCCTATCTTTCTCATAAGGTGCACTGCTCCAGAGCGAGGTGACACTGCCCTCACACAGGCCCTTGGCACCTGTGCAGCATGATGGCCAGGGAGAGTGGAGATGGGGAGGGAACAAAACCATCCAGAATCTGCCACCAATCATCTCATACTCTCAAGCATGAGGTTTAACACCCCATGTCATTAGCTTCTGTTGCTTCAAAAGTATTGTTCCGGGCTTGGTTTTTTCAGTGAATTTTTCTCCCATCTGCCACCTGGAAGAAGAACAATGCAGGAGCGGGACAGCATTGCCTGAGACACAAGTGGGGCAATTAGGAAACAAAAGATGTAGCTGGGTGCCACAGCATTCCATTGAATGGCCCTGGCTCGGGCGGGTTGTGGGTGACACCGGAGGAAAAGGTGAGGGGACTGCCCTGGAGGCTTGGCGGGGTTTTGCTGGGTCCTGTTTCCAGCATCGCGGACAAATGAGCTGTTGGCTGCTTACCTGGAGGCTTGGGGGGTTTTGCTCCATTCTGTTTCCAGGATCATGGGCAAAGGAGCTGTTGACTATTTCCCTGGA
>JAHLSL010000076.1:2021651-2069870 GCA_025920805.1 Petroica traversi | reverse complement strand
TGGAGGAGAGAGGATATGTCTCTTTTTATTTCCTTGGGAAGGAAGAAGCTGAGGAGGAGGCTGAGAGCTGGTGCTGGTGCCAAGACACTGTGTGGAAGGGGATCTCTGCTAACGTCAGGTTGGAATTACTGCTGCACTGCCTTGCCAATGCCCCCAACATTTCCTACCTACAGAGAGAACCAAACTACATGAGATGGAGCCAATTAAATTACTGGCTGGTTTCTGTAATATGAGTGCATCTCAAGACTTTAGCAGCATATCTTTATGTCTCAGTCATAGAATCAGAGAATGATTTGGGCTGGAAAGGAAAATAAAGCTCATCTTGTCCACACCTCCATCATGGGCAGGGACACCTTCTACTGGGCCAGGTTGCTCAGAACCTCATTCAATCTGGTCTTAAACACTCCCAGGAATAAGGCATCCACAGCTTCTCTGGGTAACCTGTTCCAGTGCCTATCATCCTCACAGGGAAGAGTTTTTTCTTCATATCTAATCCAAACCTACTCTTAGTTTGAATCCATTGCCACTTGTCCTGTGACTGCATGCTCCTGTAAACAGGCCCTCTGCATCTTTCTTGTAGCTCCTTCATGTACTGGAGGGCCACACTTAGGACACACTAGAGCCTTCTCTTTTCCAGGCTGAACAATCACAATTCTTTCAGCCCTTCTTCCTTGTGGGAGCAAAGACTGCCTTCCAATCACTACAAAACTCACCAGCACAACTTGTGACAAAAAATAATGAAAATTTGATTTGATCAACCAGGAAACTACTCAAAGGTAAAGAGAGTTAAGAGCTTGGAAAAGACACCCCAGCAGACACTTCTCAGCTGATCGACTAATGGAAGGAGTTGGAATAGATGAAATCCATTCCAATCCAAACCATTCTATTATTTATGACACAGGTTCTAAGGTGTCTGTGCTCTGAGGCACAAGCAAAAAGAATTGGAAAAAACTTTAGCAGTATATAGGAGCATAAAATCCATATGGAACATCAAGTCTGTCCCACCTTATTTCAGAGAACTCCAGACATGATATGGGGCCCTCTTAGAGGATTCAGCTAGCTCACCTCACGCATGGGCACACTAGAGGGTCATACCTAGAAAAGACTCCATCCCTTCCCTGCTCAGACTTTCTAATATGAGTTTATAGTCTATTCCCTCTGCACTGTCTTCAATTCCTCTACAGGACTCAGAACAGTGAAGACAGACGTCACTTCTCCAAAACTTGCAGTCCTAAAGATGTAGCAAATCATGTACCAAAGAGCAGTAACACCTTAAAATTACAACTGACTTCTAAAAGCATTGCATACTATTTTTGGAAGGCAATTCCTTGCTTTGAAGTACCTTGTTTAAAAAAAAAAAAAGGTTTTCCTCCTTTCTGTTGATACTTGTGACAGTAGGATCTCAAGGTCTCAATTACTCTGCTATGCTGATCCCCGTAGACATACTGTGTTGCAGTCATCCAGAAACAAGGCACTTAATGAAATGATTGAAAACAGTAATCAGGCACTAGGTGAAACACAAATCCCTGCTTTTTGGGATTACTGACTCCAAACAACAAGCTGAACTATTTTTCTATTGCATTTATTCCCAAATCCATACAAGCTTTTTATCCTTATTTCAAAAATACATAAGCAGTGTGCTTCGGAGAATGACACTCCCTGTCATGGCTGAGACCACAGGTCACTGTGGCTGAAGCTGGAGACATCAACACTCCATGAGTGGAGTCAATGGACTGATGAACATGGACAATTTACTCAGTCGGTCTTGCTTAAGGAATTTTCCTTCCCTGAATTCCTCCTTTCCAAGTCGGTTCAAGTGGTGATGGTATGTTCACAGACACTACTGACCAAGAGCAACATCCCCATATTTTTTGTGCTGGTATTTTCCACACTGATATTTTCCCTGGTGGGAATTGTGTTTGCAGCTACAGGAAACTGCCAGTTTCTCCATAATCCCAAAGTGCCCTGTGTTCACAGAGGCAGAGAGCACTTAGTGCCCATCAGTAGGAGAGCTGTTCACACTGGTGGAAGCAGATCGGAACAAACCCAACAAAAGGGCAACAGGACCTGCAAAACAAGGACTCTCATCCAGAAATTTTCACAGCCAGCCAGTGAAAAAGAAAGATGAAATCTAATTAAAAACCTCAAACTGACCTGCATGGTAGAAGATGTTTCTTCTATCTCCTTAGCATCAAATACATGGCGATAAAGGAGTACAAGTAAGAAACTACATGTTCTCTAGAAGTATTGACAAGAACAGCAAGTAGAGAGGTCTCCATCTTGGGCTGAGGGGAAGCAAAGAGTGAGAGGCAAAGGTCTATCTTTGCTCTACCTTCCCTGTTCACAGGCAGGACGTGTATCACAGTTCATGTACCTGATGGATCTTCTCCCTCCACAGTTTTTCTTTTACAGAAACAAGAACCACCACCAGGTAGATAAGCACTTCATTTTAGTGTATAAATAAGAACCAAAAGCAACCAGACCAGTTTTCCCATTAAATGTATATCGTCCCCATGAGCCTGAAATGAAGGCTTGGGTCTGAATGTATTGTTGACAGGAATCCATTTGCAGAGGCATCAATTATTATGACTGCAATAAATCATTTACAAAGGGCTGTAAATTCCAAACAGAGTTGAACAAACACAAAGCTTCATCATTACCCATTTCTCTTACAGCCAGAGCTGGGCTGGAAAGAGGTGCCTATCTTAAACAGGATTGATTGGAAGTATTGTACTCAGGGACCTGCACTCTGAAAAAGGGGTAAACTTTGTAAAATAAAGGGTAAATCAAGCTTAGACCTCATTCAGGCAGTTGCAGGGCTGCAGTGTTAACCTGCAGCAATGCCTGAATTTGGAATATAGAGCTGGCTTGAGAATGCCTGAAGGAGACGTCCAGATACACCTCTTCTGCCATGGGGCTATGTGTGTAGAAAGAGGCTCTTACACCTCTGTAGATGATCAGGAAACACTCCATGGCATCTTCAGCCTGGTCCTGGAGTGTCAGTGTGCTAACCAATGTGTTATGTTCAAATCACCTGCATAGGGACAGCTCTGGGCAGTGGGAGTTTGTCCACCAGTATCAGGACTCAGAATTTCTCACTGCATCTTTTTAGAACCAAAACTTGGGACAGATTCTGTGGGCGATGCTGTGTGAAGGTTTCACAAGCACTCATGAAGTAATGATCATTAAGGAGTGAGAATCTGCCCTGCATCCCTCAGTCTCAAGTGACATTGTGCAGGCAGCCAAGGAGAGGGAAGATCCTGCTCCAACTGCTCCAGTGCTCCTCTGTCTCATCCAGGTCCTGGGACCCACTGCTGTGAGCAGGCTTTGCAGACTATGGGAGCTTCTACTGCTCAGCCATTATTTTGCAAATTCCTTCCTTACAAATAAATAAATAAAGCAATAGGTAGAAGGCATCAACATGAAAGAGCAGCAAAATCTGCTCACCCACTCAAGTAATTTGCTCTTTGGGATATATTTTTCTCTGCCAGACCTTTATTTTGAGTCCTGTGGTTCACTTTCCCTTTCTTTACTGGGCCAAAAAGATGCTACTGGTTTCTCTGAGTTTGAGCACTGCTGACTCCTTTGTTTGAGCCAGCCACATTTGGAGCTAATTTTTGCCAGTTTTACACACTGCAAGATCTTCAGAGGCATTTAAAAATTTGCAGCAAGCCACAAAGGCCTTGTTGATCATTTAGCCAAACCCAGGGCTCTCTGACCCTTGCCCACATCAGACCAGAGTGACTCAAGCAAGATGAAAGGTGATGTGACTCTGAGGTGGATCCAGCCTCCTGTCAGTGAGATTGCAGCCTGACCTGCAGGTTTGAGGGGCCATCTGGCCCCAGCACAAGCCCTGGGCTTGACTTCTCTTCACAGAGGCATCACTGGCAAGATAACAGAGCAGAACCAGGCCTCTAGAAAGCAATGAAAACTGAGACCCAAAGTCACAGGACTTGGTACTGATGCTTAATCACTGAGCTAGCAGTGATTTTCTCATACAGACATACCTTGAAATCACCCCCAGTATGTTGGCAGGGATCTGGAGAGACATGCTGATATATTCTACTGTACCACCATATATCATATTTCTGTGCAATCTAAAGAATTGCTATATCAGCTAAATCTCCACAGAGCATTAAAAATATAAAAGAATTTATAAATATTTTACATTCAAATTCTCTGCTAACAGATTGCAAACGTCCTGATGTAGCATAATGCAGTTGATGGGTGATTAATTTTCCTCAGTTTTGGGGTACATTTATCAAGTTATGTAATTGCCCAAGTGCTCTGGTCAGTAATGGCTTTCTTTGGGGTCCCTGTATGGCACATAGCCCAAGAGATTCCTGGCCCACAACCTACCCCTGAGGATTAGTCATTGAGCTAATTACAGATAATTGATGCTGGGGAAAAAAAGCATGTGAAAGAGCAATGGAAAGGTGGGCTTTCATGATGAACAAAGGTTTCTGAAGACATCAAGAACTGATTCCCCTTCTCCCTTTCATTGCCTCATGGGAAACCTGTGCCATGAATTACTTCCAGCCAGGCTGTCAGTCCATGTTCCACACCTGGTCCTCTGGCTAAACTGTGAGCCTTGGGCTGTGCATCCAGTCTGAGCAGAGGAGCTCCGCCTTGTCACTGAGCTTCCAGCCAAAAGGAGCAAACTGCTCTGCTAGCATGGACAACGAGGGGGGCTGGAGTTTTCCCAACAAAGTACAACAAATTATGCTGTTCTTACCAGAAAAGACATGAGAATAATTAATTTTCAGTCTGTCTGATTCACATGAAGGCATGTGAAAGATGTTTTATTTCCCCATTCTGTTTTTGTTCTGCTGGGTCTGAAAGCATGTCTTTGCATTTTGCCTGCTGGTTTCCTTTCTGCAGTATGTTTAAGTTATTTATGAAGGAAAAAAATTGCACAATTTGCCCTGCTTCCCTAACCCAAAATAAATTCTAAACACACCAGACTTATTCCTTACTGGCCCCACCTGGCACAGGATGAGATGGTGGAGAGGGTTGATACTGGTCTCCTGGCTTGGAGCTACATAGCTCATTTGGCATCTGTCTTGCAACCCTTTTCCTGAGATCTCCACATGCCACAGAGCTCAGGGAAGCCTGAAGAAAAGCAGTTACAAGGATATTCTTGCTCCTTTTCCTGCCAGGCTCAGCTTAAAAGGTCAGGCAAACACAGTCGACCAAATTACTCTCACAAAGAGGTTGAGAAAGAGGAAGTCTTTACTCAGCACACATTAGCTTTGGGATCAATACCTGAAGAAGGCAACTGCCAGCTGCACCATATTCAGCATCACTCCTCACTTCAGCTGCACTGGGGTCAGAGCTAGATTTTGGAAACCCAGTACTTCCAAATACCACCAAATTTAGCACGATTTTGGCAATTCTTACAATGCAAGCTGCTGCCATGTTTGTCTACATGATTTCCTACTGCCTACCAGCTGGTTGCAAAGCTCTTGGCTGCTCCTTGAGAGAACTTCTCACTAATCCTCCAGCACTCCCCTGCCCTGGATCCCTGGGCTGCTTGAACTTGGAGCAGCTTAAATGGACCCCAGTCATCTTACAGGAGGAGAGTGCACACCCATGGCAAGAGGGGGCCCATGGACTTACTTGCAGATAACACTCCATAAGACAAGATTTGAGGTACATTCCTGTTTGCAATCCTATCTAAACACAAACCTTCTCATTTTCTACAAGCCTTTTGGAAGCATGTCCCTTCAAGCTTGTGAAAAAGTCTGAAAGTACAGAAAACTTTATCCAACTCAATCAGTGGGAACCCCTGCAACAGAAAGAAGTAAACCAAAGCTCTTGCCCATAGGTTGGGAATTTTCCAATTCAGGCTTTTGTGACTCCCACCCATCTGCGCTAATACAATAGCTGGACCATGCTTGGCTCTGTGGCAAACTCAAATGCACTTGGCAGAAACGAGGAAAGAGATATGATTGTGTTTCCCCAGGGAAAGTTGGTCATTAGGAGGTTATTATCCAGATAGTGGTTATATAAACTGTGGCTGAATGGGCTTTATTTACAATAAGAAAAATTGCCAGAAAGTGATCAGAACATATGCGGTCTGATGAAAAGGCTGCACTAGAGCAACATGAAAAGCCAATAATCTGTGAGGAAGTAGCTGTTTGATAGCTAGGAATTTTAAGTAGGGATAGTGCTGGGGGGAGGGGTATTTCAAATCTAACAAAAAACTTCAAAAATTCTCAGCTGTCTCAAACCTTGTGTGAAAGTAGGAGTACAAACAGGGAGCTGCTGCAGCCCATGGGCCAGGTTCAGACATGATTTAGACTTTCTGCAAACCCATGGCATTTCATCTGTGCATCCCCTGCCCTTTGGCATGTGACCATTTCACAGAGGCAAATCTTATCCTTACATATTTGCTACCAAGGAGTTCATACACACCTGAAGGAAGGAATCTGCATTTATAATGCAGTGGAGGTCTTTTTCATGAGCATATTCCAAGTCCCCTTGAATATGTATGAACTTGTGTTGACCATCTCATTCCCATTCCTTCTTTCTTTCCCACACAGGTTTTTAGACTCCACCACAGAGAATCAGAGCTTTCCAGCTTATTCATTATATGAAAACTAATTCTTGATAAGCCTTGTTTCTTTTCCTTTCTCCTACATGCTTTATCTGATGTAGAGATGAGAACTGCCTACAGGCTTCAAGGTGTGTGCCATACATGGATTTGTACAGCTGCACTGAGAGATGACCCCTATTTCTTTCCCAGTCCCGCCAGTATTTTGGGGTTTCTGCCAGAATTTTCATGATACTTTCCCTTGCAGCCCTCATCACTTCCCTGGTAATAGACAAGTCAAAGCCCACTATTTCATATAAGATCTTAGGGTTCTTTTTTTCTTAATGGCATTATGTTACACTGTTTTGTACCTCACACTTCACTACTCAGTCACTACCTCTCCTGAAGATGTTCACAGGCTTCATCCCTACCTTGAAGAACTCCATACCACCAGAACAGAGACAGGCCCCTCCAAAGAGAAACTGGTATCTTCCCAAGACACTCATTTCAGATAAGCAAGCTGGGGAAGCTTCTTTTTCTCGTCAAGATGTGTGATTTCTAGACAGCAAAAATTAAGCAGCATGAATACCACTGCAGAGCTCTAGTCCCTGAGTTCACTAAGTTCTAAGGCAGAAGAAAGCTCCTGTGATCTCAAGCCCCTCTGTACAACCAGTCAGAAAAGTGGGTCTGCAATTACCAGCAGAACAGAGTTAGTTTTAGAACTATATTGGAGAAGGATTTAAAAGGACAAGTTTCATCCTTTATCTCCACAGACTTTCCCTTCTCCTCCCTCATTGTTAAAAGTGCAAAGACCCACAAGAGGGAGTACAGCCTCTTCTGCTGTACACAGCTATTTGCTGATACCACCTCAGTGACTGTGGAGCTTCCCTTTCTGCATGCAGGATAAGTATACACTTTCTGGGGTTTAGTTTCCATCCTTTCCTGCTCTTAAATTTAAGCCTCAAATTTAAGGTCTGAGAAATCTCTTCCCCATAGAACACAGGCCGTACATCTTCTCCCCACACTATAATGGTCACCTGCAATGTCACACACAGCATATGGAGGGAGATGGTTGTATTTGTTCAAGCCTTGCTCCTTCAGCATGATTAGTCCTTCATCTTCCAGGGCAGGTGCTGACACATATGGCCACTATATTCAGCATGCTCATCAAACACACAAGACCAACTTGTTCCTAACTTTCAGCTTTAGAGTACTTACAGACTGAAAGAACTTATCCTACTTTCTCTGTTTATTTTCCTTCTCCGTTCAGCTGGACAAATGAACACTCTACTCCATGAACTAAGAGAGAAGCACATGGATTGTTCATTAGGAAATGAGTGCTTTATTTTATGCATTGTTCTGTCAAAGAAAAAACCAACTTCCAGCTGCCCCACAATTACATAAGGTTGTAGTTACTCCGTATTTAGATAGGTGATCTTTAAGGAAAAGATGGGCTTTGAATAAAGTGTCTCTTTTCTTTTTAGGGTTAATGGTGAGCAGCATCCAGCTCTGCAGTTGGCTGGAGATTGGTTTTGGAAAGGTGACAATGACATGGTCCAGCTCTTCTGCCTATTTGTATAGTTTGACAATCTGATGCCAAAGCACTGAGCACAAAGGAAATTATAAAGCTGTTTGAAACTGTCTTTAATTTTTCAGCTTTCAAAATGTCCTTTTTTTTTTTAAACAAACACTCTCACAGTACTCAGAGATTTGAGGGTTTTTCTGCTGTATTTGAAAAAACAAAACCATTTTCAAGACCCTTCTTGAAGTTAAATTATATCAGCAATTTCTTTTCAAAACAGAAGAATAGTCGTGTGCAATTTCTAAGATGTTGCCAAAACTAGGCCAAAAAACTCCAATCTCACAACATAGAATATATCTCTCAGCCATTTGGAGGCTGAAGTGTTCTGGTAAAAATCTGCTTAGCCTAATAACACTCTGTACAAAATTCCCCACCAGCTCAACCAGAAATTGGGTGCTATTTGTCCTGTCTTAGCAAAGAAAGGTCTGGTGGTGAGGCCCTTTTCCTGGTGTTAGGAAAACGAAGCCAGACACGGTTAAAGGGGTTGGGGTCTTTACCTCAGTATTTTAATCAGGATCCCATTTGATGCATCCACTTCACCCAGGTGACAGCGTGGCAAATGCACCCCCGTCAGTCACACACACCAGTTCTAGACTTTACACATCAGCAGATCCAACAAGGGGGCCCAATAATGGGGCTGGGGTGGGCTCACCTTGACTTTACAGAATCCTCCTGCCAGGAGTCCTTAGGTTCCTGAGACAGTGGGAATGTTTGGTGTCCCTGGCTCTGCAGTTCTGGGCTGTTCAGTCTCAGGCAGAAGACTTGCAAAACACTGAGCACTAAACTAAGTAAAAGGTTGCAAGTGTGCATACTGCTAATACTTGTGGATACAGAGAACTGTGTAAAAGGTAGATAAAAGACAAAAATCATTCCGGCATCAGTGGCATTGCCACATCTTTAACTGCATGCCTATTTCACTGGTGCTACTTGGTTCTTAGCAAAATATACAGAACAGCTACTGTGCCATTCATGAATGCATCACATTCTCATTGCAGCTGGAGGCCATTGCTCGCTTCCTAAAATATTAGGATATATGTACTCTTGCTTCTTTCCCCATAGGCAAACAGTGAAAAGAGAATCAGCCCATAGAGAGATGAAGATAAGCTACAAATCTATTTGATCCTTGCATATCTGAGGAAATAATCCTCTGGGAGCTCCATAAACCCAAAAAAATTAATGGAAGGTCTCCCAAGAGGATTGAGGCCTCAAGTCAGAAACTCCATCCCCATCATGGATATTCACAGGTGTATTCTTACAGTGTTCTAACAGAGCATAGCATATTTCCTTTATTTCTGGGAGGGACTGAGTTAACAGGCAAATTCTGAATTTGATCAAGACTGAAATAACCACAGGTACTAAGTACGACTCACAAAAACACACAGCCAAGAAACTTCACCTGATCTGCATCTTTATGTATTTAATTTCCTAAAAAATCTGATCCTAGGTGACTGCTGCTCTGAATGCCCCCTGCTTTCCACAGCTCCTTTTCCTGTTTAGGTGGCAGGACCAGCAGACCACCATGGCTAAGGCACCAGGGTCACACAGATGGTCTGGGGCACACCAGCTGCCCACAGCAGACTCACAGTTACCACCAAGGCTGGGGCTTTCCTGCAGAGCAATTATTATTGGAGATTAGGTATAAAAAGTAAAGAAACCAGCAGGACCTTGACAACACAGGGTAGATTTGCAGGATTGCCAGCAGAAGGGAGGGCAGAAGGGAAGCACAATGAAAAAATTGTCAATAAAACCTTTCTGCTTGTAAGCAGAGCACGTTTTTGGTTATGTGACTGAACAGCAATAAACAGAGGGCCAGAAACAATAACCACAAAGACATTTTCACTGAGCCTCTTCTCAGGTTAAACTCAATTTCCCACTAGCTTGTCATTGCTTTAATTATGGGACTGTTACTGTTGGTGTATCATAGCCTGAGGTGTAAGGCTGCCAACACGCAACCCCGATCAGGAAGCATTCCTGGGAAGTGCACTGCTCTTACTGGAAGCATGCTAGAAAATAGCTCCAGCCTGGCAGAGGCCACTTGGGAAGCAGAAAATTGCATCATAACTTCACACAAAGAAAACCATGATGGAGCTCAGTGGTGGGAGAATGGGACTCAAAATCGCCAGGATTAAGTCTTGACTTTGCAAAGGGCTTGTTCTGTGAGACAGGTTGGGGAGGCTGTCCAGGCCTTTTTGTCCTTTCCCTGGGCCCACCCCAGACACCAGGGGGAACAAGGGGCAGAAGACAGGGTTGCCATTAGCTTGCCAGTCTGTTTTCACACCTCAGGTGTCCGGGATGTTCAAAGGAGATCCATGGAAACAAATCTCACTATCTATCCACTTTGAACAAGCCACAAAGGACTTGGCCAGGCCAGTACTGTAACCATTCAGAGTACCTGCTGCCAAGCCAGCTTCTCACTGTCTGGCTATAAATCTGGGTCTGACATATGCATATGCCATGTTTTCCAGCTTTCTGGCTTTCTATCCTTTATTTTGTAATTCCAGAATGATTACAGCTAAGGAATACTATCTCATCAAAATGCCTATCAGCACACTAGCTTGTAAACACTCGTAATAAGAATGGCTAATAAAATACAGTTTATTAGCCAACCTTGTACAGTATTTTTACAGCTTTTTCCACTCATCATTGAGGAAAAATAAATCCTCTGCAGCTGTTCTGAAACTGGCATTGCCACCAGCCTCCCTTGGTCTCACTTGTAACGAGCTGAGGAATTAAAGTCCTTATAGGAGCACCAGGGTTTTTTATTGCCCACTACAATCCAGTCCTCTGCTCTCTGACTGACTCAGAGAGGAACTGCCACAAATATTGTTTCCAAAATAGATCAGCAACAACACTTACTTTTGTTGTGTTAAATGATGGGAAAATTCAGCAGCTCAGCTGCTTGAGAGTCCTTGTTTTTTGTACCAGGATGCCAAGGAGAAATCCAGTGACCTCTCAGAAGTCTGGCAGATCAAACTCCCTGCTCAGGATTGTGGAAGAGATGTCCATGAATCACTGACGTTAAAATGGTAACAAGCAAATATCTGATAGTAAGTAGGGTAGGGGGAAGCCTTCATTACAGGAAGTTCTCAGGAATCACTCTGGAGTGATGGTGGATAAGTGTTGATTTGTTTAGGGTTTAAGCAGACTATAAACGTTTTGCTTTTAGTTATGCCATGATCTTGCTTGCTCTCAGCCACCAATTGGGCAAATGAACCACTAGATAGGAACATGGTAAAAAGCTTAACCATTGATTCAAAAGAGAATGTTTTCCTTAGTGGAAAACCATGCATAGGCTTCTCTAGAACAAGATGCTTTTCCATAGCAAAGTCTGTTTTTTTAAAGGTACTTGGTGAAGTCAATTATCATGATATATGGAGTTACTTTCCATGAGGTAAACATAAAACCAAATGCTTGGCCATAAACATAAACCTCCTAAGTTTTCCTCCTCCTTCTGTCCTTTTATCTCTTTTTATTGCTGCATTCAGAAGTATAAATTGGTAATTTATTGAAAAATGAATGGTAACATTTACCAAAGTGGCACTATTTGCTAGCCATTTTATTGTGAAGATTCTAGTTTTAGGAGCTTTTTGCTTTATGTTTTTTAACACAAGCATAAACAAAAATGATCTTGAAAAGATGACCAAAATTATTTTCCCTCTTTATTTGCTTTGTTTAAAAAAAGAAACACTTAAATAAAATCACAGAAAGGAATAAGGTTTCTCTGTGGAAACACTTTTCCCAGTGTAGCAATCTAGCACTGCAGCGAGGAGGAGGTACTACAAGAAAAAAGATGTGCCCAGGGCACCTGGGAACCAGCCTCATCAGCTTCAGTCTGGGATCCTTATCTTGAGTAACAAAAATCTCTTTGACTCCAGGTACTAATTTAGACCATTGACCTGGCTAAGGCAGCCAGATCATCAAAGGGATTACCCCTTGTTAGCACCCAAGCCTAGGGCACACTTACTACAGTAAATGTATGATTTCACCAAATCACTCCTTCAGACACAGCCAGCAGTCCTTAGCCCAGAGCAGGGTTTGCAGGGAAGGTGAGTCACTAGTAGTGGCACAATTTACAGACCTGACAAAAAGAAATAATCCTTCCTTAGGGTATAAAGGATTCCCCTGTACTGTGAGAAAAGTGCTAGACAGCAGTTCTGGTTAGACAGGCCAGGTTGGTTGTCCAGCTTCCCCTGAGGGTTGCCCTGCAGAGCAGGGTAACAAATCCTTGAGGAGGAGCTCCAGGCTGCCATCCCCTCCAGCCCAGATCACAGTGATATGTGCTGCCTTTTATTACAGAAAGCTATAACTACAGATTCTACCATCGTGAAGCTTTTGAGATTCACCACAGAGCAAAACCTTGGTCTTCCTGAAGCTCCGTTTTCCCCAAGCACCTATTACAGACTGGCTGCCAAACTGAGCAACTGAGGGCATTTCTTGTGCTATTAACACATTATAATGAAACCCATTTTATTAATAATTTCACCTATGTGCAGTAATTCAGCTGGACTGGAAATTGTCCATATAAGTTATCTGTGACTACACTCCTTACACTCTAATTCTTCCATTTCTCCAGGGCAAATCATCCTACCTTCTGCTATGTCCTGGAACTGAATAGACAGTGATAACTTTCTGTGGGACAGATAATTCAATTAAATCCATTCAATTCCAGAAGTTATCACAATTCAGAAGCAGGAAGTCTTTGTCAGCTAAACTTTCACAGTGTATGACAAAGGGCTTAATACTCTATATAATTTATATAATGACAAGTGTATGAAAATTGTATAGGACTTTTTCTCTAAGAGCAGCATCCTGCATTGAGAGAAAATATCTCATTATAAATACATCCTCTGAAGCACTCTAACAATCTAAAAATACAGCCTAAGAGTGAAGTCACACTGTATTTAGCACTGTAGTATTCTATTTTATACAGTACTTATGCAACCCCATTCACCAGATGCTTTAGGCAATGCCCTTGAAGGAGTCGGGCATCCTTTAAGTCGTCCTCTCACCCACAGACAACCACACGATTGGAAATGCAGGCGGATTTGGATTAGGTCCTCTGCATAAGTGGATTTTATGCTGCTGCCCATTGCTCTGGGATAATATCAGATATGAAAGCCAAACACTGTGCATGGCATGGGAAGGCTGCAGGATTTGTTTCAGAGAATGCCCCACAAACACTTCAGCTGAGACTCAGAAGCACTGCTGCTGAACACAATCCTCAGCCTGCAGCTCTTGGAAGCACCAGAAAGGCCCTTGGAGAAGACAATTGTTAAAAGGAGGTAGGATACTGCGGGTCCAAGGACCAGGAGTTTTGCTTGGGGAGAGGCCACTGGCAAGAGATGGGTGTAGACAGAGTGTGGCTGGTCCCCAACAAGGTGTATTCTGGCTCTTTAAGAAGTCTGCAGGAATTCCAAGCACCAACCCAGTGTCCAACTCAGGCTCAATATAAGGCACAGCTAAAACAGCTGGAAGGTCTAACTCAAGCCAAGCAAATGGGTGAGAAAAGGGTCTTCAACCAGCATAACAGCAGCTAAAGTCAACTACCATTATCAATTGGGTAAATCTGTAGTATCTCCCTCCCCTCTACATAGGATGAGCTCTCAGATGAGCACCAGAAAACCATTTAAAAAAAATTATATACAGTAATGTCCATTAATACATGGGTTTGAAAATCTAACCAGTGTGGAAGTGGCTTTCTCTAGCCTCTCATTTCTGCTTCAACACTGGGAGAAGCCCTTCTGTTGAGTTAATCCTGATCTGCTGAAGATGATATATTGAATGAACATCTGTCAGTTTTCAGTAATTCCTCAAAGGGAACAGCCTTTGTGATGGATTTTCTCTGGTGAGGAATGTAACAGAAAGGAATTGTGGTAAACGAAGGAATTCTGCTGAAAAGCCACTCCCAATTTAAAGCAGATAACGAGCACTAGAGCTATTGTGAAAGCAATTAATTCTAATCATTTATGAGACAGTAAAATTTAATTATGGGTTCTTTGAAAACTAAAACCTCAACAATTATAGTTAATAGACTTTTCTTGATGGCAGATAGGGAGCAGAATTTGTTGAGGCTGGTTTTCTTGCAGTTAATTTTTTAAAAAATGAGCTTTCAGTAAAGGATGCCTAGGCTTACACTAATATAAAAAACAGAACTATTGTGCTAAGTTGAGATCCCACAGGACAAAAAAACAATCTTCAAGGAGCTCCTCAATATATTTTATATAATTGGCATTCTCCTCTCTGCTGAGGTCTCAGATCTTTATTATCAGTTCAGGAATGCTTCCAGCTCAGAACAGCTGAATGTCTCCAGCTCCAATTCAGGTACATTCTTGGCAGTAAGAAGGGAAATTCCAAGTGTTTGTTTTGCTATGCACCCATTTAGGTGCTGTTTATGAGCTGAGGTGAGGAGTACCAGTGGTGTAGCCCAGACACCAGAATAAGCAGGTGACTTTGCTCTGTGTCAGTGTGGCTGTGGCCCACATCCACTTTCTTCCTGCACCAAGTGCTGCTGAAATTTCAAACAGAAAATTACCTACTCTCCTCTAGTCTAGCAGTCTGTGTCACCCAACCTGAACTACATGAGGACAGCATAAAGGTGGAGAAGGATCATCTCTAGTATTTCTCATTTGATGTCATGCTCTTCTGTTTCTCTCCCAACCAGCTACGGATCCCTGTAGAGGAATTTTTGTTAGAGAACGGGCACGGAGCTTATTTGACAGGACTGGACAATCCAAGCCTGCACGTCCTGCACACAGCTCAAGGAATGGGAGAAGCAGATGGGCCTCAGTGTCCTGAAACATGGAAAGAGTTACAAGAAGAATGCACAGCACAGGTTACAGAGCCAGAAAACAGAATCACAGATGTTCGCACACCCCAACACGAGCACTGTGTGTGATGACCAAGTAGGTTTAGCTGTCAGTGTGTGCATTTGAGCTATGAACCAATTGTGGAGATGCTTTTGCTGCATGATAACCTACCAAACATATAAAAGTGCAATAAATGGAGAACAATCATTAATCATATTGGTGTGTGTCGTTACCCTGGCCCCTCTCCCGCAGGGACCCTCTTCAGAGCCCAACAGCTCTTGCCCCTGAAATAGCTTTCAATCCCTTCAAAGCCTAACAAGATGTGAGGCAATCATGTCTACGAGAAATTACTGACAAGCCTTTACTAGCAAATATAAGCTAAAAAATTTAGAATTTCCCTAATGACTTAATGCCAATCCATCTTCCCCTGCACACACTGTGCCCTTTGCAGCTTGTGCCCAAGTGCCCTTGGGGTCTGCATTTTCTCTGGTTTACCCAGTTTTCAGAAGGTGAATGGTATTACTATCCTGTGTGTCACTGAGGTCTAGGATAACACAGGAATACACCTCCTCCTCAGAACCATGGCAGGAGTTCTTTGCTTACCCATGCTAAGCTCACAGCCACATTTTGTTACCTGTATGAAATTTGCACACTGACACTCCTCCTGAGGCACCAGGTACTTGGGGATCCAAATGAGATATAAGTGACACAGCACTGCTGAGACCTTCATTCAGGAGCAGCAGCTCAGGCTAAGCTGCAAAACACATAAATGCCTGCACCTTTATAGCTACAGGAAGAGCACTAAAAAAATACTTTCAGGATAAACTAAGAAGTAAACCCTGCCGGCAGCAAGGACACACTATTTATGCCTTTTCAGCTGGCCACATCAATGAATTCAAAATTTGACTAAAGGCTCAGGTTTGACTCTCAGCAAAGGTCACATTTTGACCACTTCATCATTTTGTCTTCCATGAATCCTGACAGGCAGCAAACACTTCAACCCACACCCTGTGATGCTTAGTCAGAATATAACTCACATTTCTAAGAATTGTTCCCAGTGTTCCGGTCAGGAGGGGATGGATTGTAATGACTCTCAAAGACAGTGAATAGTAGAGGGACACTTTAAGCTAGAATGAGGTCTCATTAGTAGAAGAGATCTTGAAGGAGAAGAGCTTGGCAGCATTTAGTAATACTCAGGAAGTCAGAAAAAAGAACAAGATTATCTAGAGCTGGAAGAGCAAATATTTTTCCTGAAAATGCACCTGATTCTCCATATGAATATCTTGGGTGATCATTTACCCCAGAGGCTAAAAGTAGTATAAAATCAGCACAGCAACATTATACTGGCTTTGCACTAGTGCAAGCAACTCCAGAGACTACCAAAATCCCATATCCATAAGAAACTTCATGGTATATGAGTAAAAAACTGGCCTTTAACAACAGGAAACTTTCCATGGGAGGATGAATTCTGACAGAACTACAAACCCTTGGCACTCCTTGCAGCTCCTTGCAAAACAGCTGCACTTGCCACCCTTGGATATTGTTTTAGACAATCCAGAGCATTCATCCAAGATTACGGTAATCCCAAAGCACAGCATTACTCCCTAGCAATTATTCATTGTTTCCAAAAGTTCATTATCATAAAGCTTGAACATGATTTGCAACAAATGCTTTTGTCTTTCTGTTTCATCGCTAAAAACTTCCCTAAATTAAAAGGGTTTATCTCAAGTGGTACTATCAGCCTGCAGAATTTGATATATTTTGAGGATGAGTGAGAGTTTAGCCTACCTAGATAATGACAAAAGGTTCTCCATTTAATTAGGCCATATCAAAAGGTTCATATTTAAATTCTCTTCAATGTAAGGGTGAAAGAAATGTTACAGCATAACTAGATTATTCCGTATAAATTGCACTATGCAGTGGTAGACACTGAGATGCAGAAGGAAAAAAAACAAAGGGTTTGGGAGCTGTTTGGCAGCTGACTGCTGTAGCAGAGCAGATTTCCGTGTCCTGCAGATGGCTAATGCAGTAGTGTTCATATGCTTCACATGGCATGGCAGCACCTCCTGTCCATGCAGAGATGGCAGCAGCACCATGTGATGGAAGCTTCCCAAGGCCCAGGCTGCTCTGACTATGGGTTGGTATTAGAAACACTGTGAACAGAAGGAGCCAGAGGTCCTCTCTCATTTACCACCTCGTGTTTGCTGTTGCATGAGCCCACCCTCCTGCTCGTATTTGTTGGATCAGACTGGGATACAGGCAGCAGGTGTGCATCAAGGCTTGGTACAGCACATGCTGCACTCGTGGGTCTTAGTACAGTGATAACTTCCAATCCTTCCCTACTTTTACAGATCCCTTCACTACAAAGACACAGAGGTGCTGAGCTTCCAGCAGATGCCTCTGAAGCAAGCACAGAGACATAAAGCATAAATAGACTTTTAAACCTCAGGAGAGCAAAGTATACATGGTATGGGGGAGAAGGAAAAGAAGATGCCTTAAAGGCTGGTGGCAACATCCAGCCCAGGAGATCCAGCAACCTGCAAGTCAAGCAAGACTCATTTCTCTGCCTACTGCCAAGAGCTTTCAGATCACAAAGTCATTTCTAGTTGGTTGTTTCCCAGGACTTTCACAAACCTGCCTTTGACTGTTCTAAATGGCCTCAGAGCAAAGAGGTTTCCTAAAGTTTTCACTATGTTTTTATTTATATAAAGAACACATTTTCATCTTGCTGTTCTTTAAGAGTTCTATCAGGAAAGCAGAAAGTAGTATCACTAAGTTGTCCAATCTCTTACATTCTTTTCTTTTTGCTTTCAACAAACCAAAATATCCCATCTTTGCTACCAACCTGTGCAGGGGTTGTCTGAGCAATCCCCAAATGATTTAAAGGGTACTAACTTGAGAAGAGTAAAGCCAGGAAGGTGATCAACTGGAGAAAGAGCCTGACTTCAGTATTCAACAGTGTCTCCTGGGAAATCAAGCCTCCAGAGCTTCCTATCATTCAGCACACTTGGAGAGCTATCCTCCAAAGCAGGTTCAGTAGACTGACTACTGAGAAAAAAACCCTCACTGTTACTAAAAATTAGTTTCCTTTTTATTTCATCATGCCTCTTGTCACCATTTCTTGTGCTTATCTCAAAAGTAGTGCTCTGTACTGTCTCTTACACCTTCATGGATCTCTTTTATCAACCCTCTTTTAAGACAGTAAAAAAGAGTAAAATTATTTGAGTGCTCATAGATTAGGATATTTCTTACTTTGAACAGCCTCCTCTTTCATCTGTCATTGTCAACCTCCCCAAGATTAATAAGAAAAAGACATTTGTAAGAGAGAATCTGTTGAGAGCAGAGATGAGCTTGGTACAAAGGATACTAATTGTAACTTTTTTTTTAGCTCTGCATTGATACCCACAGCTGTAGACACTTAAAAATCTTTTCCTATAGTGTCCACATAAAAAAAGAAAGGCATATCAAGAAAAAAAATCAGTCAAGCATTCATATTGGCCTGAAGTAGGCTGGAGGATGATTTCTTGACTCCTGACCATGGCAGAAGTTGGAGTTTCATCTTGCATCAGTCAGAGCAATGGGGAGGGAGAGGAGGAGACACCAAAAGGAGATGGAGCAAAGGCAGTGCAGGGTATAAGTGTGTGTGTAGATGGGTCTGAGTGAGAAAGGTCATTCCTGTCAATTGTTCAGAAAAGGGGGAAGGGCCCAGTGTTTAGCACTGGCAGCAAAACATTAACATTACTGCATAATTACAGAGTACTCAGTGTGTATTCAGCCCTGGTGTGTTTTTATACAGGATTCCACTCCATTTGTATGAGAGCCTGTGGACACCAAAGAAGCTGTGGATAAAGGAGCTGCACCTGCTGCAGCAACAGGAATGTATATACAAATATACATAGATATACCCACTGTGTCAGCTAAATGCCCAGGAGCACTGATTAACGAAGTTGAATTAATAGCAAAGTTTTCCTATTTTTCCAAAACTGGCAGCCCCTTTTTAAAAGTTCCCAACTCTACAGTATTTGTTAGCCCACTGCTCTGTCTCCTCAGCTGTATTTGACATGTCCCTCTCGGGGGATCAGGGCTTCTCCCTTCCCTTGAGTGCACATAGCCGAAGTCTTTGTCCTACTGCTCTTTTCCCAGCACCTCTGAGGCATTTCAGCAGCTCTGCACTAAATGATGTGGTCACTACCACATACAAGAATGATGGTTTCCTAACAGACCAGTGTTCATCACTGCTTTAAAAAGAAGAGGTAAAGAAGAAGGGCAGAATCCTGGCCATGCAGAATTTAAGAATGAGCAGCTGTCAAAATCCGGGCATTTATTGCATTTTCAACTGATAACATGAAAGACAAAATAAAAGAATAATAAGAAGAAAATATAGATGTTTAAAGATATTGCTTCTTTCTCTACTAGAGGTGAAAGTAGGGTGGGTGGATGTGAGCTGTTAATGGGATTTTGCCACTGAAAAAACATGCAAGTTGCCTTTAAAGTGCTGCTTCATTAACCATTAGTCATTCCTTTCACAACTGAATAGGTGAACAACTGATGATGCCTTTGGGCTCTTCTGGAGTTTTGCGGGTTTTTGTTATTGTTGTGAGGTTTTTTTTTATAACATCTCTACTCTAAAAGTGCAAAGCTCTCCCTGTGCACAGCAGGCAGTGTTGTGTTCATCACAAAAGATAGTACTTAAGAAATACCATGAAAAGAACACTTGGGATGGCAACCAGGAGTAAAGTCTGGCTCAAAATTTGGTCTTGGCAGTTGACAGCTATGGTTCAGAGAGTCCCTTGGAACCTAAAGGCATTACAGCCTCTGCTTATACCTTTGTGCATATCAGTAACAGCTCTGGTCAGATTTTATATCCTTCCTGAAATGTTTCAGCATTAATTAAAGAAAAATAAACAGAAAACTTCTTCACCCTGATTCTCTCTCCACACCCAAAACTTCATGGGACCCAAGTTAGGTGGGAGACGATTTAAAACATGGGGGAGTGTGAACTTAATCACTGAAACACATCCACACTACCTGAACTACACTATTTGCAGTGTTGATAGCCTCAAAAAGCACTAAGTGCCAGCTCCTCCATCAGACATCCAGCACCAGAGGCAGCAGGATTTCCTGGCAGGGCCTGCAGGTATTGAGGGATATATAAGAGGTAGGTACCTAAGGCTAGCAGTGCATTGATTTGGAATCTCAGGCAGGCAGAGTGTGGCTGGAAGAAAATGTTCCACTTCAGCAAACTCTAGTAAGTATCAGAGTTGTCCAGCTTTGGATCTTCCTGACTCCTAGGTGTGCTGTGTACATACTGCAGCACAGGGGAAGCAAGACAGACACGTCTTCCTTAGCTGGAACAGCATTAGAGTAGGCACCGCATGTGCTGCAGGACACAGTACTGTTGGCCACAGAGCTGCTGAAGTCTTCTGCCATGCAGACAGCCAAGGATAACACTTCCCATGTGCCACAGCAGGGATCTGCTCCACAGCAGCAGTTGAAGGTGCTGCCAGAGCTGAAAAAGCAGCAGAGAAGATGGATCATTTAACTGGGAAGGAGTAAAGCACTGCAACACTTTCACCTCATTTTCAAACGATTTGATTTTAATGCCCACAATCACGGCACAAAATGTTGGACAGCAACATGTGGAAGTCTTTGGGGAGTTCTCCACTTTTGAAGCCAGAAACAAAGCTGAGAAAGAGTTTTTATGATACAAGAAGAGCCACCTGAATTCACAATATTGAATGAGAATGTAAAAAATAGTAATGATAATAGCCTGAAGGACTTAGCAGAACTTGGAAGCAATTCCAGGACACACACATGCAGACTTCTATCAAATCTGCAGGCTGAAAAAGACCCCAAAAAAGCAAAATACATGGAAAGATAGCTAATGGATGATCTGAAATCCCTTCTCTTTTGAGGCACCAGAAGCAGTAAGAATGCAGGTTGGAGAGAGTTCTTCTATGCAGTGTTTCCACTGTCAGTCTGTCTGTAGTGGAAGAGACTCCTGGAGTCCAATTTCCCAGAGTACTTGAGAGCTTCAGCAAAAAGCTTTGTCACCTGTCAATAAAAAGCAGAGGAGGACTGAGCTGCAGGGCAGAGCAAAGGCTGCATGGCAGAGCAGGCTCCACACTTGTGCTCTGTCACCCTGCAACTTCCTGGTGCAGGTCCAGTCCTTGAGTTCATTCAAATCAATACCAATTTCAAGGTGACAGTGCACAGGAGGCTGCATGTCCAGCTGAAGAGATGTAGATGTGCCAGGCTTCCTTTGCAAGACAGCTCTGTCCCATGAGAGCTGTTGTTTCCCCTACAGCCCAAATGTAAAGAGAGCCAGGGTTGTTTTGCTCTCTCAAATTCAGAGGTTAAAACTCTACAATCCAAAGAGTTCAGTGAAATGTTTCAAGCAGGTGTGGTAATAAATTTTGGGTGGGGACCCTGTTTTGGCTGTCAGAGCGTGTGTTGCTAGTAGGCAAAGGATGCATCTTCAACTCTCTATTCTTGCTAATCATGTCTGGCCATTATCCTATGAACCTACATCTTCTTGTTCTCCCCACTCTCCACTCACTCTAATCACAGCAGAAGATTTTGAACAGCTGGACACCAGTTCAAGTCACTGGGTTCCATATCTGTGCCCACCAAAATCACTGGGAGTTTGGCTCTTGTGCTTAATGAGAGCCAGATGAGGCTCCTTTGTGACAGTCAAAGCCACATACAAAGGAAGGCAAGGTACTGCTGGCAGCAGGAGCCCCACTTTGCATTACCAAATATCTCTTCCCCATCAGTGTGTGAAAGGGGTTTGTCAGGAGCTACAAACCCATAATGTCTGGCAACTGGGACTGCAACAGGACAGGCAGCAATTCCATTTGGATGGCATTTCTGCCCCAAGCATCATCCAAGAAAGTCCAGCTACATCCTGCTGTAAGATTTAAGGATCATACCAGGAACATATTCCACTAAAAAGCGCGTCCCATGCCTAATTTAAAGATGTTACATGCAACCCTGTGTGACATGTGTGCTCTGAAGTGGAAATGATGCAGCAACAATTCCAGTTGCATAGTGCAGGACTTCAGAATTTTTTTGGTTGGTTTGGTTTGATTTGTTTTGGTTTTGTTTTACTGAGAGCAATGTAATTTTGTACAGTAGCAAAAAGAAGATATATTCAAACCACTGTGCTATCATGATTTTCAGATACATTATTTGTCAGAAATAATGAGGGTCCAAGCAGACTGAAATCTATGGTCACAAAGGCTTAGAAGCTCTGAAGGCTCTTATGTCTAAGAGGGGAAAGAACAATATGGGAGTACCTTGAAGTCAGTGAGCAGAGCAATCCCACTGTCAATAGCCATCCTCCGGATCACGTAATTATCATGGACAAACCTGGTGTTGCTGTTGGGCAGGTTAATTACCAGATCTATTTTCCCATCCCTCACCAGCCTGAAGAGACAATGCACAAAACAGTATGACAGTGTGTCTTTCCTAATAAATAACCTCTGATGAATAGCACAGCCATGCAGCTAAACAACACTGAAAAATGTCATTGGAGCTTAGTTTTTGCTCAAGAAACAAGGATTGAGAGGTTAAGGCACTAAGCTTTATTTCAGGATTTTGGACTTATTTTAGTTCTAGTCAGCGAAGCAAAGCAATATTCCACCTTGATACAGCTCAGCACAACTCTGTTAAAGGCATGACTGACTATCATTAAAAGGCTAAATATTCAGATTCCATGTATCCTTGCATGAAAATATAATATGGAACAATACATCTAACCCATACTAAACAGGACTATTCAATGATATGTTCATTAAGCTGAAACATTCCTGCTGTGGAACATTCCAGACAGAATCAGATAAACCAAAACTTTTGAATCCAAAGTTTGAAATCCCTACCATTAATCTCAACAGGACCAGCAATTTGCCCCTTGCACTTGCTGTCCTGGACTGCAAACACAATTTGATAAGGTGAGTGCTGCTCTTACCTCCTGACTGAAGGGAGGCTTGGACTCTGGCTTTCCTGCGATGGCCATGCCACAGGATTTGCTGGGATGCCATTAGCATTGAGCCACGCTGAGGTTGCTTCTGTGGCATAAAGCTGTCCCAGGAAAAAAAGAGTTATTTACTATGAACTTCTCAATAACAAAACTTTTCATTGAACTCATGTGGATGTGACCCAACACGCAGCCTTGTTGTCAGAACTGTTTTGGGGGGCATTTTTCCTTATAGAGAGTGCCTCTTCATATAGAAAGACACAGAGAGAACTGAAAGACCTTCCCAGCTTTCTGGTATCTGTGACTTCCTGAGGGATGATAGTCAATGAATGGTATTAGTACTTACAGGAGCAGTGAAGTGGCTTAGGAAAACCTAACTCTGTGACCTTCATTAGGGCTTAAGTTCAAAAATCACTTGTAATTTTTTTGCCTTTTTTTTTTTTAATGCCTAGCACTAAGTTTTGAAAAGTAGAACTCTCACCAATCTTCTGTGGCTGGGTTGCTTTTCTATAAAGGTATGGATGCAAAATGATACAGAGGAGTTACAAGAGTGATGTAAATACCACAAAGTTTATGTGACTGCAGTTTGCAAGCGTCACTGAAAATGTAGCACTGTTCAGATATTCTCCATACAAAAGGTTTTCCCTTCCTTGTCTCCTGCCAAACATGACATCCTATTGGCATTTTTGTTTCTTGGAGAAGTTGGGGGAGTGTATAATGTCCACCTCGGCTGTGGGCTGATAGCAGAGCCAGGGTTGTTCCTGCCCTCAAAACAGATCCATATACTCAATTCAGCAATCATAAAAACTTTTAATTGCGTAGTACCTGCTGACTTTATGGATCACTCAGATAAAAATCCCCGTTGAACATTGAAAATACTCTTTTTTCTCTATCTCTAAAGAAACTCCAACATTCCTGTAGCAGGCTGAGGGCATTTCAGATTTTGAACACTCTCTAGCTTTACCTAAGTGGAACCACCTACCTTGAAGCCTTGCTCCTGCAGTAGTTCTGCTACACTGAGGAATCTGGGACGGAAGGACTTCTGAAAAAGGAAACTTTTTAGATATAGCACCAAAGGTAGGATTTGGAAGAGTACATTTTTAGGCAACATGAAGCTCTTCCACACTGAGCTAAGAGGCAAATACATCTTTCTGTGCTGAGTGTGTGCATGGACAGAAATGTCTGCATGTGCATGTACAGCACCATTCCCAACACCACTGCCAGGATCCTGAAGCCCAAGTCACTCTGAGCTAAGACATATTTTGTTACACCATAGTAAGGGTTCCCATACTAAGTCAGACTGCAACCACCAAAGATTTACTACAGTATATTAAATTTGTGGGCAACTGCCTCCTCAAACTCACCAACTAGAGCCTCCTCAGCTCTTAATTAAGTATCTTTTCAATCATTGCTCAAACATTTGCTTTCTCTTCTGTCAGATAACATACATGGATGGGCTTCAGGCTGCCTTTGAATGCTCTGTCTGCACATTCACACAAATAAGAGCTTGTGCATGTGTGAGTTCATTTCTAAGTCCTATGGGCATATGGAAATGGAGTCAGGAGAATGGAATGCCATATTCCCATGAGGACCTGAATGCCTGACTTACAGCACCTTTGAAAGATTGTCTTATAATGCATACCCAGACCCAACACCATTTACAAAGATAAAACAATCTCCTGTAGACAGCTGCACTTGAACAAGCTATTTTAGAGTAACAGGTGAGTGAAAGTATCAGCCTAAGTATCTTTGAGATGTTGAAGGTACAGCAATGCAAAGATCAAATGCAACTCATGCCCTACTCACTGCCAAGGCAAGCCAAACCTTGCTTTTAACCTTAGCCTGGTCTGGTCTTACCCACATTTGCAAGTAAGATTATTACAAGCTCCCGTGTTCCTCCTGGAGCTACTGATAGCTTAACCTTTATGGATGAGAGAGCAATATCCTGAAGGGTCAACAATTTCCTAAGAAGAAAAGGAGTAAACAGGTTTGGGGTTTTTTTTCTGAGCACTCATTCTGAAAGCCATCTCCTTCTGCACATTAACTGGAAAATATAAATGTACAGTGTGACAGGGTTGGCAGCTTCCCAGTCAGAGAGAATGGTTCTGCCTTCTGGTCAGGGGTGTTGGCTTTCACAATAGTATTATAAACTTCTATCAAACATGTACTGAACACTTGTGACACATAAAACAGCCTCTCTTTGAAAAGAAATTACAGCTGTCAGCTTGCATTGGAGTAGCCTCAGATTTACAAGCTGGCTGTAATAACTTGTGTAAGAAACCATTAGTTACTAAAGGTGAAAAGTACAAGCAGATTTACTTAGTGGAAGGTATTTATTGTAGAAGAATTGCATTTTTTTCCCTTTATCTGAAAAGTTCCATTTCTTATAACCCATCATGTTTTCCAGCAAACCTTGCTATTTGTAAAGGGCTACATCCTTAGTTCATTCAATACAGCTACATCAGTTCTCACTGAGATCCAGCTCAAAATGAAGCCAACGTACCTCCTGTGATAATCTTGAATCCTGTTTCCAAATCCACAGCAGAGGATGCAAAAATTCTGCTATGTAAGGAACCAAGGCAGAAGGTTACCTTGAAACAATTGACTTGGAGTGCCAGGATTTAAAAATAAAATACACTGTCAATGCTTTCTGCATCTTGTGGTCACCAGCATAGATGTAAGACAGATGTACTCCATCCCAGAGATAATACTGAATAGCCCAATCAGGAAAGAAAAAAAACCCCTGGCTTTTCAACTCCTTTTGCACAAAATATAAATTATTTAATGGCAGACTCAGGGTTTCAGCATCCCAGATTTCTCCAGGTTGTGGAAAATGGTAGGTTATCAGCTTGCATAGATTAATTTGTCTAACACAGAAGTCGTACTTCATCTACCCTGGGAGACCATCAGACCTCTCAGGTCCTGGGGATCCCTGACCTGTGCAGTGTCACTGAGTGCTCAGAGCTGAAGGACAACCCAGCAGGCTCACAGTCCCCACTGGATGCCCAGCCTGCCTTGTGCTGTCCCCTGGCCATCAAGTGGCACTCACCTGCCTGACCTCAGTGACGATGACTTGGTTATCTGCAGTTCAGCATGGCAGCAGGAGGATTAGCACTGGAACTGCACACCAATCTGGAAGCTCCCCAACAAGGTGGGTTCATAGCCTGGGCATACTGGGCTCAGTTTGGACTGCAGATCATGGCAGCAATATTTGACTCTTGGTTTGCAAAATACCCCAGAAACATTTGCAAGGAAATCAAGATCTCCCTCTCTACTCCTGTTAACTGTACCCATTTGAATTTTACCTTCAAGAAGGCAGTGTCCTCTAACCTCAACATGATTAATAGCAAAGGCATAAATGTGCAGCATACCAAATCACTGAAATACAAGCTTAGCTGCTTTGAAGAGAAGCAGAATTAAAAACCATTTTGCTTCTTATTTCTCTCTCTGCAATAGCTAAAATGCAGTCTAAAAATCAGAGCAAGCTGCTAGCCATGAAGCAATGAAGCCTTGAGAACTGGGGTTCACCATCTGCTGCAGATGAATCACAGCACCTTCCTCAGAGACAACCAAGGGGGCTTGTGTATGTGCTCCTGACAATCACCAGCCCCAGAGCACCATAAATCACACTGCCATTTAAAAACACTCAGTGATGGTGGAGAGAGGCTATGTGCTATCTGTCCTTCTGTGTTCCCCTCTGAGGATACCAACAATTTTGCCTTTGTGAGGCAGGTGGGTTCATGTTTGTGATTGAAATGAGAACAGTGCTGGTGTTCACAGCTGCCTGATCTCATTCCTTGTGTCTCTAGTGTCTGCAGTGAGGGGCTCCCTTTTTTTCCAGCCAGATACTTAGAGAAGATCACTCATAGTCTACATGTCAGGTGAAGGTCAACATTTCAACCTTCCCTTCTCACAGGGCTTTATTTCCCCTCTGTTTCAAAGCAGACCATTGAAGAGTATGTAGGTGACAATCTCCAGACTGGGGAGGGGGCAATACCTGGTTCTCAGAATCAACTTTATGCTTCTTGATTTGGAGTTTAATTATAGAAGAAATATGCTGAAATGCAGAGAGATCTTTAAGCGATTGATCTGTTGTTTTCAAGTTTCTTTTGCAAGAAAATTAGCTATAAACCACTCATTAAAAAAAGACAGAATCTTATTACTTTTAAAAAGCTTGTGGACTTGAGCTTTTGGCTTTGTTTTATCTTTTGTTTTTCCCTTCTTTTTTTCCTAACACCTTTGTAAAAAAAAAAAAATTGGCTCAGTTTAACAGCTACTGACACAGAACTTACATAAATACTTCCTACAGCTAAAATTACCTTTTTTTCTGCCTGTTCCCCTTTAGCTGCTATCTGGAAAATGCACTTAAATTTTAAACACTGGTCTCTCTTCCTTTTTCTCTACCTGGCTTTGCTTTTCTCCTTTTTAAAATGCTGTTTTAAAATATGCAGTATATACAGTAGATATACAGTAGCAACTGCCCAGAGTTTCACACTGAACTTTTAAACTTTATCTAGGTAGAAAGCAATTTTTCTGCTAATTAGAGGTAACTTAGAAAAACTGCTTCCATCCCCAGATGTGTGTGTATATGTTGACATTTAAGGACTCAGTGGCAATGCTTGTTAGCAGAAGTCATATTCCTTTCTGGCCACTTTTCACACACTTCTTTCACATCCTCTGCTGGCACAAACAGCCAAAGACATTTTTCACACCCCAGTTGTCTGACAGGAAAATTCATCTGTTCTATGGTTTTGTTTTATCAGCTTTATGCAATGTAGAGCACAAGCTTATTGCAAGCACAATGTGAAAATGGCAGCAGGCAATCAGATGGTTTAATGGGGCCCAAGAATGTTCTAGGTGTATTGGAACTAGTTGTTGTGTATGGATTTTGAAAGGAAATACGTACATCCCAATGTTTACAAATGCCTCTGATTCCAGCCCTTATGCAGTAGTAACTATTCCTTGTTAAAGAACCAAGACTTTTTTTTTTCTTTTCTGGCTGTTCATCCTGAAACACATAACCTCCTTACTTATCCAAGTCTGTGAAAGGGGCAGGGCTGCTCCTAAGGCAAACCCACCAGGAACTTCCTCACATAAAGGCTCTTTGTAGAACCCATTGCACTGGAGAGCATTCTCATAATGACATCATTTAAACTTTCTGTCACAAAAAGTAACCTTCAGTAATGACGGCAAGAGATGAAACCCCAAAGTCCAAGCTTTAGTCTAGCATGGAGTCAGGGCACCTGCAGAGTGTATGTCCAAGAGACAGTCCCTTTGAGGAGATAGCTCTAGGAAAGTGGAAACCAGAAACATCACAAAAATGTAGCATTAGCTCTTCCTTTCTGAGCTACTTCTGGCTCACAGGAGCTGTAGGGTAGGGAGAAATACTGGCTGTGCACAGTCGTCAAACAGGGAAAGGATTGATGGCAGAGAAATGGGGGGGGGAGGTGAAGACTTGTTGGAAATTAAACAATTTCTAAATTTTTAAACTAACTTCAGTCAGGTGTTTGCCTGCCTTTGACCAGGGGGTTGGGGATTAGGGTTTCTCTTCAAAAGACTGTTCACCAAGGGTTTGAATTTCACTGTGGGAGATCTGATGGGCTTCAGTCAACTTAAAAAAGAATCTAGATTCTGCAAGTTTAGATTGGAAGTAGCCAGAAGATATAGAGGAGATAAATGGAAATTAATAGACATTACCCCCTGGTGTGGTTGGAGACACCTGCTCTGGGAAAAGATTGATAAGAGGAGCAAAGAATGAGAACCAGATAAACATCAAAGGTGAAGGGATCAATAGCAAATAGAAGACCAAATACTAAGAATTGTGTAAAATGGAACCAATGAACAAGAATTTCTTTGGGATTTTTATATATAAATATGTGAAACTTTGGTGAAAAACCCTGTGTAATGGAATCATTTCCGCCGCACAACCTGGATGAGTGTGGATGGAATGATTTCTATAGCACATCCTGGCCAGAATAAAAACCTGGCCGGAATAAAGTAATGCTTATTCTCTAACACTTAAAAGATGTTGTTGGAGAATTTCTTTTATTGCTGCAGTTTTGGTGACGAATTGATGCCCTTTAACCCCTTGCCCCACTGCACTCAAGTGCACTCCCATTGTGACTCCAGTGAGGAGAGGGATGAGGCAGTGCCATACCTGAGGAGGCCTCACAGCCCAACAGCATTACACCAATAACCAGCCCACAGCACCCCAACACACCAGCTTTTCTGCACTGTCAGTGATGCTACAGCTATGCTGGAAGGAAACATGTGCCTTAGTGGGGAAAGCTTAGCAGATCCAGCTTGGCAGCATGGAAACTGCCTCCCTGTTTGAGAGGGTTGGAGGGGAACTGCTTTGAGAAGGGCAAGAGGCAATGCACAGAGGAAGGGAGTTCATATGATTGGAAAGTAACATGGCCAGGGCTCCTGTCTGGGAGGGAGCACAGAGGGAGCTCTGGGTTCTGGTTAGGATGTTTCCCTGAACTGACCATCTGCAGCCTTTGTTCCCCCAGAACCATGTCTTAGAGCTCTGATTCCAAGTCTCTGCTTGCAGCCACCCCTGTGGGTTTCCCCCAGCTAAATTCTGCAGTTCCCAGTAGAAACTATCAGGAGACAGAGGGAAAACCCACCAGACCCACCCAACTGAATCCAGTAAAGATCTCTCCATGATTGTTCCTAACTTCAGGATGAAATGCAGAGGAACACATTTAAACCATAAAGCCACGTGAATGAAAACAAGGCAAAAGCTACTGAGTTCCTCTGTGCTGGTCTTTTCTCAGCCTTGAGTTTTATGACTCACCTGGATTCCAATCAAAATTCCTTCCTTAGGAAACCTAAACCCTGTGGCAAGCAGAGCCTTCTGGAAGGCAGAGTACACATCCTCCCCAAAGCATGCAACCTGCAGAAAGGTACAAAGAAGGTATCATGAGGGGGAAACCAAACCAACCCTAAAATATGGCTTTAAAAAGAAACAGAAATGACATTTTCAAATAGGATCTCTTGTTTCTGCGTGAAGAAGATCGACTGCTTTGCATGGAGCCTGCAGGCATGGAGAACAGGAAATAAATCAGAAAATCATTGCAGAGAAATCTCATAATTTTAATGAAGCAATAATGAAGGAATAAGCAATCCTTTAGTTTTGAACAGCACACTGAGGAGTAACAATTGATTCTGCTAAGTTATTGGGATGCTGTACACAGTCTCTGCTTCAATGTTTGGGATTGCACTGCAAATTATTTAACATTATAGAAGGTTTAGACACCAGTGAGAGTTGTGCACACAGGCACGTTCTTCTGTGTGTGGCTGCAAACCAGGGTAAGGCAGTGCTTGTGCTCTCATGTACTCCTGGCATTCCTTGTGAAGGAAAACCACAACATATAAAGATGCTTTTCCATTGAATGTCCACAGATTAACAAAATTCAAGTAAAATTTTAGTATTTCCTTAAGAACAAAGCAATCAGGCCAATTCATAATAATTTATTTTATATAAAGAAACAGTTGAGGAAGAAACCAGTAAGAATCATTTAGCAGTTCTGCAGCATTCAGAACTGGATGTGGATCTTGGTTGCTTTCAGACTAAGACGATAACAATCTTCTGAAAGAGCTGAACTGAATTTCTAACCAAAATTTGGAATTCTGGTGACAAAAAGAGGAATGTGTGATCTTTTGTGAAAGTTTAAAAAGGAAAAACAAACAAACAAACAACCTTCACTTTTTCTGATCAGCTCTACACTTGTTGGAAAAAAATCAAAAGCAGAAACTGTCACTGATTTTTCTCTTTGAAATCAGAAATCTACCAACATATACAGACAGGATAAAGGAGCTTCCATTTTCCTCTCATGGTCCTTCCCATCCTAGAGTGAGCCCTCACATTCATGGTCTCACTGTGGTGAGCAGAAATCAGTATTTAATGAAAGAAGAATAAATGATGATTTGTCAGATCTGCTGAAGTAAAAAAAAAAAAAACAAAACAAAACAAAAAAACCCTACTAAAAAACCAAAAATCCCACAAGGGAAGGGATAAAAAAAAAAAGTCATGACATGATACATGTGCATCTATATTCCATATATATCCTGAACTTTTTAGGGTGACTGCCAGCCAGCCAGGAGAGGTTTATCATTATGGCATGGTCCACAGCCACAATGCTCAAAGGGGTCCCTAGCACTGTGTCTTCTCCTGCTGTGGGAACAATGGCTTCCAGCAAAATAAATCTCTGCCAGATAGATGTGACAAATTCAAGCCCAGATCAAGCCATGTGTGTGAAAAATGTCTGCGAGGAATTACTGAGCATTTTACCCAAAGCAAGTTATAATCCTTACTTCACCACAAGAAAGACTTTCATAACTGTCACACTTTATGGCATTTGTGAATATGGATCTTTCCAACTCATAAAAGTTAATAATCCCTCCTTTATGACCATGGTAATCTCTAACTCTGTATAAAGCCCAGAAAAATAATTCTTGTCCCTAGTTACATTTTTATTCTTTTTTTTTGGTGAGGAGGTTGTCTGTGTATTCAATTTTGTTCTGAAAATCAGGAAGTCACAGAAGTCACTTGACTTTTTTCTGCCCATTAACTACACTGAGAGGAAATCTTCTGCAATACTGATTTCCAGCATATTATAAAGAGTAAAATAAAGTAATTCTCGAGAGATGTAGGAGACCTAAGGCTGTTCTTACTTTGTATCTGGGTAGAGTACTTTTTCATACTAATATAGTAAGTATTTCCTCATGAAAACAACTCCTTCGGACAAACCCAAGTTCACATCCAACGGAGCAGCCCAGGCTCTGCCACCTGCCTAGTGATGGTACAGCAGACTTAAGCCTAATCAAATTGCCTCAGTGTTTAATCACTTTCCAAGAGGGTGTTCTGGCCAGAAAAAGTTTTTGCTAATGCAACACATTCTAGAGGTAACAGAAGACATAAAATTTAAACAACACTATGGTGTATCGATGGATGCCCTTGATAGCTCAGCAATAACTCATAAAGAAATCTTTTTTCTACATGAGTCAGTGAAACTTCAGGGGGTATGGATGGAAACCTGTGCCAGTGAGGGTGCTGAGTCTGGGCAGGAAGATGCCCAGCCCAGTGCCCTCACAGCATGCCACAACCACACCAGGAGACATGCCAGCAGCACCTCACAGCCTGGCTGCACACAGTGGGGAAAGCTGCCCAGGCTCATCCTGCTCACAGTCCCTGCAGCCACCACATTTTATTGTCTTTCTTTTCTTTTGTGCCTTGGGACTTGCCTTGATGGTTACCAGGCTGAAAGAGAACACCACGAATTTTGCTGCCTTTAAGTAACTGGGACATCCCAAGACCAAGCACTACTGGGAGTCTCCATGTCACTGCTGCAGCAAGTGTCCAGGGGGATTGGGAGCTGTGACCACTTGTCTGTCCGAAAGCACATGGTTCATAAAGCAGCCTCCCAGAACCCGATAGCTCTCAGATAAAATAATTTCAGGCTGTCACACTGACCTGGTCCAACTCAGGGAGCTGACATGCAGGGAAAGGGGGACATCCAGTGGCTGAAAAAACTGGGCTTTCCAGGACATGTGGGTTTTACAGCTAAGAAAGATGTTTTCAATTTTCTGAAGAAGCTACAGATGCCATCATGATTCAGGCAGTAATAAGATCACTTTCAAAGAATCATGATCTTTAAAGTCAACTTGGTTTAAAGAAAAAAAAAAGCAAATCTAAAAGATACCTCCCCAGTAGAGGCCATTTCACATCGGAGAACAGGGTCAGCATCTCTCAGCCTGGACCAGGAAAACATTGGGGCCTGGTGAAAGAAAGAGGTAGGACAGAGAAAGAATACAAATTGGATCATTTTTAAAAAATATTAACATTCCAGCTACACTTGGAAGTGGCAGACAGAGACATGAATTTATTAAAAAAAAAAGCAGTGGTCAAGGCTGATAAGCAAAGGAGTATTTGGTAAAATAGTTCCCACAGCATCTTGATGATGGACTGGAACAAAGAACCGTGTATTCCACCAATAAATCAATCATCTAACTCTTGCATCCTGCTCACATTCCAGTGGTAGATTTTCAATCAGTGGTATCCCACTCTCAGTACAATTTTAAAGACACATTTTTAAATAAAAAGGCTGTGAATGACTTAATTCATAGAACAAGGAGAGATACTATCTGAACCCAGTTGGTTTTTCAGAGAATGCTGTTCTCCATGAAGTATTTCATTTCCAGAAATAGGACTATTCCACAAGAATGCACTTTTTTGGGGGGTTAACAAGATGAAACTTCACAAATTATTTTCATATTTTCCCTCTCCCCTCCATTCAAAAATACCCATTTTTATTTTTTTTCTCTTTTATATGCTAATGTTAAGCCCCCTGGTTATTGTTGTTGTTGTTATGATTATTATTATCATCATCATCTGAGGACTTAGATCACAGCACTCTCTGAGTTCCCTTGTCTAATTTGATCTTAAAATAAGAAAGAAGAAGGTGAGGGAGATAAAGAAAGTCTCTGTTAAAGAACCAACAAACACATGTTAAAAACATGGAACAAATTTCCTGCTACCAAGTAATTTTCTGTAGGGTTTCTCCACATCTTAAGCTACGAATGATATTTGCATAAAGGCAGAAAGATTTCTGCTTAAAAACAAATTTATTTTTAAATTCAAACCGAAAATTCTGTCCCTGGAGGTCTCCAAGGGGACTCAAGCCAAGACAGCTGCTGCTTCATGACTCCAACCAATGACCAGTTAAAGTGCCACAGGAGAAACTCAAAAGGTTTCTCAAAAAATGTCATGTGACTTTTAGGTCAACCCACTATAGTTTTGTTTCCACTGTAAGTAAAGAGGAAATTTTAACAGTGGCCAACTCAAGCTGAGATAAGGCAGTCAAGGCAGATTATTTTAATGTACATTGTCTTGAAAGGTAACAAGCAGCAAAGCCTTCCATCACCTCCCTAATTTTTATCTGCCATGAACATGAAAATGCATCATCAGGACCAGACTCTGGTACTGCAACCAAACCTTATTTAAAACATAGTCAGTCATTCTCTGTCCAGGATTTAATCTTGGTCAAGCCCTGATACTTGCACCAGTCTGGAAGCAAACATGGCGAGACAGTATTTCAGTCACTAAAGCTTAAACAGTGGTACTTTATCCACAAAGAAGCAGGTATGCTGAGAAAGAAGAAAAGAGTTTCATAACTTCTTTTAAGAACTGCTGAAGAAACAAGACCCTGTCTCCATGCACATCCTACCAGCAATAAATTGTAAGAGGATAGAAAATACGATGAATGAATAACAACAAACAGGCTAAACTGGAATATTTTTCAAAGTTTAGCATTTCCAAAGGTGTTAGCAGATTTTTCTATTTGACAAATCCACTCAGAACAAAAGCAGTATAAAAAGCTTTGTAGGGAAGTTTTCAAGAATAAAGCTGGGTTTTCTGCTCTGTAGCCAGCATTCCCAGGAGAGACAAAACTCTTGACAGTTCAGCTAACAACAGTGCAGAAGCCCCAGGTCTAAATAGTAGAAATTTATAAAAATAAATTAGAGGCACACACACACACACACACACACAAAAAAAAACCAAAAAAAAAACCCAAACAAACAAAACAAAAGCGCCCAAGTTTGACTTTCAGATAATGCCTATCTGTGGCATCAAAATAAAATGTAAAGCTACATCTAAACTGACTGGCTTGGTGGCTTGGGACACAAATTTGGCTTGCATTTTAATAGCTCTGAACATTTTATTAGTAGAAAGATGTTAGCTGTTTTCTGCTTCCTCAGTTTTCATTGATATGGAAGCTATTAAAGCTTGAAAGTTTCTGTACAAACAATTCTCATTATCCTTTGGATTTTCTGCACCACTGTTCTAGATTTTTTTATGATTAGGAGCTTCAATACATTTTTTTTCTTTCACTAAGCATTCAAAAATATCTACCATACACTTTATTATGTTGGATCCTATACAAACTTAGTAATTATGAAAAGTAAAACCTTGGCCTTACTGAAATTAAAGGATGCAAGACTTTCACCCTATTTTAACCAGTGGTGTATATAAAGGGGACTATGTGCATTTGACAGCCCATGTCTCAGATCCTGCAGATAAAATCCAGGGGAACACAATACAAATTTGAGCATGTCCAAATGTGTATTACATAGTACTATGAAATAGCCTGAACTTCAGTGTGCAACTCTGCAAGTGTAAATTTATTATGCAGTTCATGAACAGGATTCAGAGTAAGTTAGAAGCTAAAAATAAAGGAAGATTTCGTTTCATTGGAATTTTCCTCTGATTTTTCTCTGAAGTTTCCAAATACATTATCTTGATAGAAACTACAAAAGGTCAATTTGGCCTTTGGCCAACGAGTAAATTGTTATCTCTGGGCATTAAAGTATTAATTGTATATTAATATCCTATGTGGTGGCTCTGTGGTGGGGTTTATATTGTTCTTTTGGAAACCATACCTTAATGGCAACATATCTGGATGGAAAAATGGGATGTTCCATTGTGGGGAGGGACGACTCATTAACCTGTTTTCCAATCATCACTTTAGTGGCTACATCAATGAAGTCCACACCCAGAGTCTTGGATACAAAGGGGAAGGAGCGTGAAGCCCGCAAGTTGCACTCTATCACCTGGTGGGATTAAAAAAGAGAAATACCAGGGTCAGGCACCGTGAGTGGAAGAAATAGATTGATTCATATTTTTTGAAATCAACCCTGAGTCCTCTTGGTGGACACGTTCTTCAGATTGCCAAATAAGAAACACCAAAATTGGGATCATCATTAAAACAGGGATGAGGTATGGGGAGTGGCCAGCCTGAGATACAAGTAGCCTGATGTTCTTCAGCTGAGATCCATCTCTGTTGTCTGAATATTAGATCTGAGGGGAAGCCAGGGTTCAGTCAGAAAATGTGCTGTACTATATCCTAAGTTAATGTGCAAGAGGCATGGAAACATAGACACAGGCATTAGGTACAACCTCAAGAAGTCCAACCTGTTCTTTTTCCATGGTAAGAGCACTTCCTGAAAGACAGGACTATCCTTACTGACTTCCCTCACCCACATGTGGAAGTCATTCAGCCAGGCAAGGAAGTAACAAAGAAGTTCTGCAACATGCTGAGAAGCCACCTTGGAGTTCAAGAGCAGAATAGAAATTGCTGTAAGTGAGAATGGAGTGAAAGGGGCCAAGAATAGTTAAGGTACAACTGAAAAGCAGGGGCTGTACAGAGACGGACGGGCACAGCTGTGGGAAAGCAAGGAAGGAAAAACCTCTCTTCTCTCCCTCTTTGGAGCTGAATAACTATGTGGGAAACAGAGAAAAGGTGAAGAACAGTGAGTACATTTTACTCAACTCCTAGCTCAAACAGAAATTTTCACCAATAATGCATCTCTTCTGTTTCCTGTCTGGTTTTCTTCCTATTCACTGTTTCCTCAGTCATACTCTGTTCACATTCCTCTGACCTCCTTCTATAGCAATAGAAAGCCAACTGTTACCCAGAAAGGGTCAGGCATCTGCTGTACTTCTGTTGCTAATAGCTACTAAGATTATTCAGATAACCATCTCAATATCTTATAGTAAAGATTTAAACACTTACATTGTCTTGCTTTCTTTTCAGTCTCTTTGAAGGTTTAGTTTAACACCAAAATTGCTAAAGATGAGAGAAGATATTGGAGATCTAAAAGCCATGATACCCAGCACATGGCAGGTCCCAGTGCTGTCCGTCCTATTCCAAACTGATAATTTTGGGAAGGACAGCAGCCCACAGTGAAACAAAGCTGACAGACAGAGCAAGCAGACTCTCTTCACCCTCAATGTGAAGGCAGGCAGGGCTGTGTGACAACGGGGGACACAGCCAAGCCCACACCCTCTGACAAGGCAGGTTATTTGCCCTGGCTGCCACTGCCCCAGTGCCACAGCAGAGATGCAGGACCCACACACCTCAGCACAGCAAGGGCCCTGCCACACTCACAACAGCTCTTACCAGCACGTTGTTGCCTTGCACCAAGAACTGGATATTGAATGGACCAGAGATGGCAAAAGCCTTTGCAATCTTTTTTGTGGCAGCTTTTACCTATAAAAACCAAATTTAAAAAGGTGTAAATAGAATAAATAATTAAGTTCCACAAAATAGAGAGCATCATGGCAATAAATCACTAGAACTGTGGATTTCTTTAAACATCATCTCTCTCAGCCTTGTTTTTTTCTTTATACCCTCATTTTGGCAATAGCACTATTTCAGAAGCAAACATGTTTGATTTCCCTAGTAATCTAGAGCCTGAAGTGCCATTTGAGGGCAGAAGTAAAAAATCAGGGTTTTTGTGTGTATGAGAAAGCAGAGGGGAAAAAGAGAAAAACAAAGACTCAACGCCTTGCCCTGTAGCAATTCCTACACTGCACACTGGAGTATTTTTAACTTTCTTGGTGACATAATGAATAATGTTTTGTTATTTGAGAATAACTAATCAGTTTTGTAAGTGTCCTAAAAGTCTTTCACCAACATGCCTATCCCATCACAGATCAGTGGGAGGTGTCTGAGTAGATACACTGGAACTAACTGGGAGGAAAGTCTTATTTCCCAGGTGTGTCAATACAAAGGTTTGAATAGCTTTCCTCCAGAAGATGACTATTATCAGAAACAAGGCATTGGACATTCTTGGAAACAGAGCTGGAGCACAGATCATTGCATTTCAGCTTCTGCTGGCTTCCAAGCGAACCCTTAACATGTTGACATCAAGGGGCATGGCATATTTTATTTAAAAAATGCATCTTAACAACTAACTTTCTATCACAGGGTTTATTCTTGAAAGGGGAAAAAGTCAAGATTAAGTGAGGTTCATTCAAATTGATACTATATTTGGAAAAGTAGGCAGCTAGGAAGTCATACATCTGACATAATCATTTACGCATTGTGGGAGAAAAGGAAGTTGAAAGAGAACCATGGCATATGTATGAATTATACAATCCTCTATTGCTACAGAAGCTGGCTCTAAACCAGAGAAACAAAAGAATCCTATGAGTCTAAAAGGGTGCTTAAATTACTGGGATACAGTTCAGATAATCAAGCCAATCACAGGGGCACTCTGACACCCTTCACTTGCACATACCACACTGGCCTTAGAAAAATCATTGGTGATTTGATTTCTTCTCTGGTGGAGGGAGAGCAGAGTCAAACCCTCATTTCCTTTTCTCTTTTCAGTGCTAGTGCAACACATACCTTCTCCAAGGCTCCCTGGCTGATGGTCTGTGTGGGGAACATGAGGGTGGCATCTCCTGAGTGAACACCTGCATCCTCCACATGCTCTGAAATAGCGTGTGAAATAACCTGCACACAGCAATGAGAGAACACTTGGTCGTTTCACCCTCCCAGAAACTGATCCTTCCTCCCCAGCACAGCCCAGCCTCCTGAACAGAACTGTATCTGAAGAAGGATACAGATGGGGGGGGGACAAAAAGTGAATTTCCCAGGATTTTGGGAAGCATGTGCCTGAAGTAGACACTAGGCATATGAACGAGGAGACCCCATCATTGTCTTTGCTATTATGGTTAAGCAAATCATGAACATGATAAAACCTACCACAGCCTGGAGATCCTAAAGCTTCCTTCTTCTCTCTAACACATGTGGGCTCAGAAGGTAAAAGCTAAGGAGACTTTAAACCAGCTCTGTAAGTTCTGCTTGCCAGACACAAAAAAGTCATCATTCCCCAACAGGAACAAGCATGAACATCGCATATAATTTTACCCCCATTCTTTTGTGGTGTTTTAAGCAGAGGAAATCCAGCTGCATCAAGTCATACAACCTTAATACCAAAAAAGTGATTGTGTCTGCTGGTTAAAAATTAAAATTGAAAGAAGAGTATTTCTGTTAATTGCAAAGTTCTTGACTTTTTTTTTGCCTTTGCTGAGTAATGAAAGGCAAGGTGAAACTGTAAAAACAAGGGAATAACTGGTAATTCCATAACCCACGATAAGATTCTGCTGGAAGTGATTTCTGAAGCCAATGATTTGAAAATCTGGTAAAAATTATATTCAAAAGGATTCATTTACATGGATAAACAATGCTTTTAAAAACCCCTATTAGATGTATACAATAAGGGAGGTGGAGCTTTTCAAGCACAGCAGTTTTGAGCCTAAGAGGAATTCTTCTTGTTTCATTTCTCTTCTCAGCATGAATCTATGGCTCTATAGTAAATCATTCAAACTACATATTTTTGCAGATCTCAGATCCTGAAAAAACAAGTATAATGTTAAAGAAAAGCAAAGTACTTACTCTTCCTGCCTTGGCTACAGCATCCATTTCCACCTCACGGGCATCTTCAATAAATTTAGTGAGTACCACAGGGTAATCCTACCATCAAGACAAGAAAAAGTTAGAAAGTCTTTGTAAGAGAGTATTCATAGACCACCCAGGACCCTTTGGAAGTAAAAGACCTGAAGACAAATCTATTAATATCCTAATTTCCGTAGATAAGTGATCTTTGCAAAGATGTAATGGAGGAAAATTTCTACAAAACCACTGATGCAAAAACTTTTGAGCTCTCTATAACAACACCATGACAGGGAAATCTGGGGCAAAACCAGAGAGATCTTTACATGAGATCATGGCACAAAGAAGATAGCCAAAAACACATGGATCCAATGACCTCTAATCCCATCTCCCAAAGACAGTCCTTAACTCCAAGATCCTCAATTCTTCTTTGGTCTGAACCTCCCAGACATCTCACTTGACATGGTGCTCCATAAAGGAACTTGGATTCTTGGCAGTGACTTTGTAGGGTGGTTGTTTGCTTCTTTAGAGTCAGATATTTTATGCAACTGATCCATTCCTTTCTAATTTCTCTGCCTGGTTTCCTAAGTCTTCCAGGGAGAGGTTGCCACTAATTATAGCTGGACAGGAACAGCCTGTCCTTGACTCTCACTATCTTCCCTGGTATACATGGTTTTCCTTCCTCTTTTTCCTGCCTGTCTCTGGGATGCTAGCATACACTTCCACTCTCCTCTAATACTTTCTCCTTCCAGACACCTGCTCCAAAAAACTCTAATCTGCATTCTTCCTGGCCAGCTTTGTGTCTCAGCATTTTGCCTGTCCCATCCACTATTAACTGCTTATTATTTATTAGAGAATAAAATGAAATAAATGACAGTTCGTGCATGTTTTAAAGGCTCCTCTTGAAAAAATACCAAGCAACTCCAAAAGTTACAAGACACAATTCCTTCCATTTATCAGTACAAGGGTAAATTCACAGACAAGGACAATGCTGAAGCCTACACTGTTTCATAAATTTAGTGGCTTGTGTCCTGTTACTTTCTGTCTTGCTGCAGTTTTTCACTGGAAGATTTTATATGTGCACACAACCTTGTTTACTTCAATCTGTCTGAACCTGCATTCGAAGTTTTGAACATTATTGACAATATAAATGCCATAATGACAGAACACTGAAACAGCAAAGTCATTAAAACAACAGAACAAGAGCTAGTCAGGGCCTTTACCTGGAGAAGTTTTGCTGGACGGAGCAGAAATAGGTAAGGCTTTGGAACCATATAAACTAAGCCTATGCCCCACATAGAAATTCACAACTAATACTGGTGGCTTCTCTGGAACCACTCACAGGCCACAAAGCCTTGACAAGACTGAAAAGTCCTCCCTAATGTAGAAGCAGAACTCAGTACTTTTCTTCTGGTTTGCTTTTTGCTAGCTTGGCTTCAACTCTACCATAGTTTTTTTCAATACACAGTACTGAATGAAGGAAGAAGTTCTTCCCCTGGCAGTCTGACTACAATAGGGGAAAAAATAGCATGTAAATCTAGGGTAAGTCTCCTCAGAATCAGAACCAGAGCACTCAGAACCTCATGGTGTGCAACTGGTCACGTTTGCAGCAAGCAGCAGTGCTTTGTGTGCACAGCAGAACTGGATATCATAAGGATCCCATGGGAACACCCTCTCTTTCCCCCAGGAATATGTCATGTATTGCCAAGACTGTACAAATGCAATTTGCAGAAAGGCCTCCTGTATCAGGCCTCTCAGAAACAAAGAACAGCATTGCCCAATTCAAGTCAGTCAAGCTGTGACAAATTAAGCTGACCAGGGGTCACTTTTCTGGGCTAGAGCCTCCTGAAGGGTGTCCATGCCATGTCCACAGAGCCAGCCAGCAGCATGACAAAGTGATCTGTCCCACTGATTGGGGCTTAAGGCCGTTGCTTTCTTTGCTTCTGCAAGTGCAAACACAAAGCAGAGTACTTCAGATGAAGTACAGAGGGAAGTTAGGCATTCTAGCACTGCTAAGATCCTGGCACACCACCACATGCTGACTCTATAGTCTTCTGAGAATTAGTTTAATAATTCCTTCTGATGAAAGTAACAGTTGTTTAAACTGTTACTGCAACCCATCTAAAACTTGTTTAAAGATGGTAATACCTGGTCTCCTTGCCTCCACACTCACTTATCCTTCAGGAAATTATTACTTTAAAAGGTATCTCCCTTTCATTCCACCATTTTTTTGCTGAAAAGTTAAACTTTCACCATTTGCCTCACACGTGTAAAAATGTTTTTTTTCTTGTTCAAGCTTTAACCACATGAGAATCCTGAGAAAGCAGTAATTCATCCGACTTCCACAGCCAGTTGTGTTTTCAGAGAGTATCTCTTTGATTCATTTATTTTTAACCCCATGATTCCTGGGACAGCAGTGTTTATGGTGAACAGCCCTGTTCTGAACAGTGACCATTAAAAAAAACCCAAAAAAACCAGAAGAGGTAAAAACCTTCAGAAGATATGCCAAGATGAAGTATTTAGTTTTTCAAGGAAGCCAGGTAAAACAAGAAAGTGGATGAAAGATGCTACCAGTTCTGTGCTGGTTGGCATAATGTTCCTCTGGCAAGCCTGGAAGGGTCCTAGCTCAGTGGACTACATCTATTTATATAAATAACTGGTCAGAAATGTATGCCCAGCTGAAAGAGCTGCCTGCTGTTCCTACTCCATGCAGGCATCCTGGTGGGGTTAGCACAGGCTCCCAAGTTAAGGAGCCTGTTAGGGAACAAACTCAGGAGTTACTCAGCTGCTCCTCCCCAAGCAAGAAAGGGAAAGAGGGAGGAAGACACAAAGAGGTAGAAAAGTGGAGATGAAACAAATAAGAGGAACAGAAAAAGAGGTGGCAGCACAAGGAAGTACCTGAGAGACTCTAGTGGCTTCTGCTAAAAACTTCTTCATTTCCTCTTCTGTGAATACTACATTCATTGCAGACCCACTGTGAGAACAGGAAAGAAGAGAACCCAGGTCAGCTTTCCTTGTGAATTCCAGGGAGAGATCAGTGTTAGACACCAGGTCGCAGAGTTCACAAGGTTACCAGCTACCAACTATGACAGACTAGCCAAGCAAGCTCCTAACTCCAGCCTCTTGCTCTGCTCCTGACTGAAAGAGAGGTAGAGGCAGTACCCAATTATTCGTCATTATCCTTCCTAGAGGATACAGGAGATCTCCAGAGCCATGTGGAGAAACAAAGAAAGAACTGGGTTTTCCTAGCCTTAGCAATGCTGCCAAATCCCCTTCCTGAGCCAAGCCTTTGAAGGTCCCCCTAAGCTGGGGGGATGGCTCCCCAGCCACCCAGCCCCAGTAAGGCCCAGACTTTATCCCTGGGGCAGGTTAGCTGGGAGCTCAGGACAAACACACACTTGGCTCACTTTAACCCAGTTGCCTCTCAGGGACAGATGAAGTGAGGCATGTATGGGTCACTGGCAATGGTTGTGACAGTGTAAATCTAGATGGAAATGGCATGTTCTTTGCTGGCCATTTCACTGTGTTCCTCCTCTAACATCTCATTCTTTAAGGGAGTAGACGCAGTACAGCATATATCTGAAATCTACTTTAATTGTACTTCTCAGTAATATCAGAGAAGCGGATCTGGGAGAACACGGGTGCAGAGTAAGTGATTCAAGTCCCTTTTAAAGACAAAAATCTTATAAAAAAAGATGTTACATTTCCCATTTCTAGCACTGATGTGCAGCTTCCCCTTTGCTTTGTTGGGCAAACCCACAGAGGCTCTGGGGAAAAGTGGAAGAAGGGTCTATCCCACAAATCAGTCACTTTATCCTAAGATAAATAGACACAGGTACCTAGGTGATTATATTTACCTCCTCAGTTGATGTAAATCAATAGAGTTCAATAAATCTATGAACTTGTGTCAGAAGTACCACTGAGGATGTGAGCTGGTGTACACAGTACCTAACTGGTGGGAAAAGGATTTAGTTTTCCAAGGAAACTGGCCAATATTAAAGGTCATATCTGCTCAGAGGATGAAGAAGTCTAGCTGTGGGCTGCTGCTGTTTTGCGAACAGAGGCCAGGCAGAGGGCTGTGCTAGGGCTTTTCACACTCTCCTTCCTCAAGTTTTACATCCTCCAGTTTCACCTTTCTCCCTGGAGTCCCCCTACCCTGCACTAACACACATTAGCAAATACTGAACACAGAAATGCCTAAAATGGTTTTAATACAGATGGAAACAACAGGCGAAAAGAAGGATTCCCTAACAATCTGGAGAATTACATCAGGAGCAGTTTTTACCTTATACTCAACTTTACTCCTGACAGGAGGGCTGTTTTCTAACTTTGCTGGAAACCTCATTGCAAGTCTTAGAGACCAGACGGAAAAGTCACATTCAGGAGTTTCTTCAAAAGGGTATTTCCTTCAGGGCTGAAGAAACCCTTTTCCTTTTCTTCTTTTAAAATAAAAGGTGTTCTTGTCCCCCAGCCCTGAAAAATGGTGTTTGATAGGTGTGTTTTTCAGATGAAAAGGATCCTGTCTTCAATTTTTTTTCACTTGTAAACTGTGCTCGGCAAACTGCCTCTGTGCTGAGTCACCCAGCTATGAAGAAACTTCTCACAGAGAAGAACAATCATTCAGAACTTCTGAGTTTTCTGTGTGCATGTGCTGGTGTAACCTCCTCAGAAAAGTCTGTCTGGCTGTTGGAAATGAGGGACTCTGTACAATGTCTGTTTAATGAGAAGCAGCTGCCACAGTGTAGGGACATAAAACATGCCTGTAAGCAGAGAAGCTTGGCAAATAAGAAGCTGAATTCAAAAGATGTACTGTCATTTTCTGAAAATAGATGCCCATCTCAATAAACAGCCTCAGCAGGTTCCCTTGTCTCTTTCCTGGTGGCAAACAATTTTCTGACTTAATTGTACAGGTAACAATCTCAGGAAAGAGTTTCCCAGATGGTTTGTGGTTTTGGCCTCGAGATATGCAAATGGTAATACAGCTTAACAGACATTCCTATGATTATGTTCTACCTTTGATCTGTGCCTGATGGACTTCAGGGATCCATTGCCTTCATTAATTGGTTTGAGCAGTTGTCTCATGGGCAGATTAATGCAATGTGCACCTAACATGAATTTTCCACACATCCCCTGAAATTGTTCTCCCTAGTCTCAGAGAGATTTTTGGAGTTCATACCCCATGTTGCTGAGCTCTGACAGGTGAGCCTTACCTCAGAACATAGGAGGGCCTCAGCAAACATGGATAACTCACAGACCTTGCAAATTCAACTGCATCTCTCTAAAGAAAGGGAGAAAAAATATGCTGTGAACAAGAAAATATTTTAAAGTACTTCCAAAATTCCAATTCTAGCTGCATTTGCACTCTACTAGCAATTAAGAGGAAGAGAAAGAAGTACTGAATGTATCACACAACTTCCTAGTTCCAGAGCTGTTACCTTCAGACCTCCCTTGTTCATAGATTTTCACTAGGAAAAAAGAGCAATGCCAACACATCTCTATTCCTTTGCAATCTCTACCTGCTAGAACAGATCTCAAGCCCAGCAGGATATCTAGACTAGCATGTCAGTGGTGCTAACTTCTGCTGGGTAAGTTAGGTTGTGTAAGATGATTTAAAGACACTTCCCTTCCCGTTTCCACCCACTCCCTGTGCTGCTGTAGCATCACTTCACAGGGATCAAAAAGTTCTTCAACTGTAAAAAACAGTCAAATGCCTTTGGAATCTTGAAATATATCAGTGAGTCAGTCCTTCCTGGGCAGATGCATATCCCAACCCCCAGCTGCTTCAGATATATTTCCCAGATGCACATCCCTACTTACCAGCGTGCTGACTGCCTTCCAGGGAGCCTGGGCCACATGCAGCTCATCCAGGACAGCTGAGAATATGGAACGATCTTCTGCCTGGTCAATCTTTAAAGGATCTGTGCCAAGAATCTTCACTCCACTCTGGTGCAGTGGTACTGCCAGGTTATTGGGAATCTGCCCACCTACAGAAATAATGCAACCACTGCATCCCTGTTGGAAGACAGAAAGGAGCACGGTCATGTCCAAGTTATCTTAATAGGAAGAGCTGTCACAACAAGAATCCAATATTTATATTACGTCCCTTTCCAGGTTGCTGTGCACAAAGACAGACCTTAGGGCCACAAAGATGATCAGAGAGCTGGAGAACCTCTCCTATGAAGACAGGCTGAGAGAGATGGAGTTGTTCAGCCTGGAGAAGAAAAGCTCCAGGAGGACCTTACTGCGGTCTTCCAGAGCCTAAAGAGAATTTATCAAAAAATAGGAGAGTGACTCCTTACATGGGCAGATAGTGATCGGACAAGGATGAATGGTTTTGAACTGGAAGAGGAGAGATAAAGGTTAGATGTTAGGAAGAAATTCTTTACTCTGAGCATGGTGAGGCCCTGCCACAGCTTTCCCAGAGAAGCTGTGGCTGTTCCATCCCTGGAAGTGTCCAAGGTCAGGTTGGATGAGGCTTGGAGCAACCTGGTCTAGGAAGCTGTTCCTGCCCATGGTGGGGGGGGATATAGACAATCTTGAAGGTCCCTTCCAACTCAAGCCATTCTAATTGTGCTGATCCAGAGGCACCCAGGCTGCAAAGTGTGATTTGCAGTGTGTAGCCTCCCTAAACCAGCAATGCCCTCCTCAATATCACTCAAAACTCAGCAATAACTGGAGGTTAAATTCCCTAGGAAAGCAGAGAAGTTTACAGCTTTCACATCAACCCATGATTCCATAAGTCATGCTTGAACCACAGGCTGTTACTTTGTTTGCATGTCATGCTTAGATGCTTCTGCTTTCCCAGCCAGGATAAGCACTGAGCTGACACACATTGCCTTGCTTTGCAGAGGAAGGGCACTGCACTAGGAACATGCACTGCACCCCAACAAACCTCAACACTCTGCCCCATAGGGTCAGGTCTCCTTCCCTTCTCCATTGCTACACATGTGGACATTAGGAGTCTCACTAGAACTGAGCCTACCCCTCCTTGCTTGCTGTGGCCTTTGGACCCAGCAGCACAAACAAACAAGATGCTGAGGTCTTCTTTCTTCTTCAGTCCAGCTCTTGGAGAAAATAGACTTTCCTATGCTCATGTCAGAGATATTCAGAGGAGCAGACATTCATGCAAAATCTTTTTTATTCCAGAGATGCAAGGCAGTAACCTCCAGCAGAGAGGCAATAGGAAACAACTGAAATTTATGGGTTTTTTTCCTGCCAGCACTGCTACTCAATAAGCAAACCACCTTTCCTAGCCCCAGAAGCCAGTCTTTAAGGAGTGTAAGAAAGCTAAGCAGAGTCTAGTTCAACATAGCCTAAAACATCATACATCTTGAAATGCTATGGATACACTTAGCCCTTATTTTAATCAATGCTCCTTATTCCTGACTAGCTGCTCATTTCTGGTAGTGCCCTGGATGGTAGCAAGTATTTCAGTAAACTGTCATAGATGTTCATTTCCACACAGGTTATTTGTAAGCACTCCAGTTCCAGAGGCAGATGGGGCAGAACAGGTGGCACAACATCCTCCAGCCACAGCAGAGCATTTCACGTCTGTCACTGGGCTACATTTTACTACATCACATTTAAAGTGAGAAAATAGTAAACAGTAAATAACAAGAGACAGGTGATCTTGCTTGCTAACACACACCTTTTTGCAGGTGCAAATGTGGGCTTTTTTCTTTTTGCACAGAATCCCCAATGCTTTCAAGTACAATCTAGTCAGGTGTGAAAAAAAAAGGCTTTAGAATACCTGCAACAAAGAAAAGTTTACTTTCAAGTTAAAGGTGGTGAAACTTTGCCCAAAGGACAATCTGGCCCACAGAACAGCTCCAGTGAAGGGCTCTTTTGAACCAAATGTGTTTTATAGTTGTATCCACTTCTAACAAACGAGAGACATAAATCAAGTGATCCAGGGTTTGGCTCTACAAAATAGAGGAACAATGTTCTTTTAATTAAAAGTGTGTTTTTCCTGAAGAAGGTCACCCCCACTGGCCTTCCTGGAAGAGGAATTCCTTCATCATGGATTTAAAGGGATTTGGAGTGGCAAAACTGTAAACTGAGAGCAGACTGGACTATAAGTGACTGGGCAAAAATAAATGATGCATGCTAGTACAATCCCCACTCAGCTTTGATGTGGTGATTTCCTACTGTAATAAAAATCCAACAGTCTGGCATTTAAGCAGCACTTACTATCCTAAGATTATTTGTTCAGCAGGCTAATTCACACCATGAGATGATTATTTTTTTCCTTTCCACCATGCAGTCACTTACTGGATGCCACGATGCTGCTGGCCAACAGCAACCATCTGAAAGAGCCTAGGACAGGCAGTGAAAAAGGACAAGAGCTGTTTTGTGCCCAAAAGCAGCTGTCTCATGTCCTGGGTTAGCCATATGACCTGTTTGTATCCCCAATCGTCCCCTTGCTTATGCTGGACATTAAGTTCTGCAGCTTTAAGTTGGTCCAAGGAAGACAGTGAAAGTGAAGGTGGAGGAAAAAAAAACACTCACCGTTTGTCTGCAGGATACTACGAACCAAGGCCAAGAGAGCGGAGAGGCTGCATTCCAGCAGACAGCGTTATCTCTTTTTCTTTTTTTTTTTACTCACTCTGTTGTGGGGGTGCTAGCTAGCTCACAGCGGAGGGCTTTTCCTCGGATTTTCCCCGGCTTTTTGCAGGGAGAGACTTTGTTTCTTTTGCTGGGAATTTTTTCTTTTTTTCCTCTTCCTGGGACTGGTTGGCATCGCGTGGGCCCAGGACACCAGGGAACCCCCGGGGGGCCCCCCCCCACCCTCGCCGACTTCTACAGCCGGGCCCGGCAATCGTCCCCCCACTGGAGAACTGAACCGGACTCAGACGGACTCTGAATCTACCATCTCTTCAGAGGAAGGAGAGGTTTCATTGTTTTCATATTATCCAATTTTTCCCTATACTTGTAAATATTCTATGTGTTAAATAAATAGTTTTTTCCACTTTTCTCTAAGGAAATTCTTCCCGGACCGGTAGGGGGAGGGGCGATTGGAATCGGCTCTTCCTAGAGGAGACCCCCCAGAGGTTTCCTCCTAAATATTTGCC
>JAHLSL010000076.1:1982383-2021641 GCA_025920805.1 Petroica traversi | reverse complement strand
CTCTTCCTAGAGGAGACCCCCCAGAGGTTTCCTCCTAAATATTTGCCCTAAACCAGGACACTCATGACATCAGAGCTCACCATCTCCAACTTAGAAGAGAAATCTACACATTAGTGTTTCCAGACCCATCCAAACAGAGTGACTCACTCTAGTCCCTGGGCCCCTTATCATCCCACATGGATAAGAATCAGAGCATGAATAAGCAAACCCCTCCTTGCTGCTTGGAAGGAGGGTAACAAGTCAAAGTAGCTTTGCTTTCAAGGTCAACCAACATCTTAATCTATCCTTGATATGTGTGAAATGTGAAGTGTCCCAGCTTACAGCTTCTCCTCAGTTGCTGCTCATTTCTGCCTTTAAAACAATTCTAGTTACTGAGCCTCTAAAATCCAAATACTGCCTACATCAAAGTTGTGATAGAATTAGAAGACAGGAGATTCTTTATTCAAGCAGAAAGCAAAGAATCATATACTTATTTTTACTCAAGAAGAACCAAAAATTGAATCTAGCTGCTGCTTATTTCTTTAAAATTCTGCCGTTGTTTCCCAAAGCATGCTCCCACCTAAAGAGCAACCACTGTCCTGACAGGGAACACGACTGCTCCACTGAGAAATGTGGGCAGGCAGAAAGGGATACCACTGCATATCACTTTGTCATCAGCCATATTTTAATTATAAAGAAAATTAATAACATCCTTGCCATTAGATATCATTAAAATATATGCAATACATAATCTAGTGAAAGAAGCCTAGAGAGAATTATTTTCCCCTTTATAACAAAAATCGTTCTTTTTATTACTACCTTGCTGTTATGTCATTAGTAATAGAGCTGGGGTTTCTTTTTCCCTGAGTTTGAAAACAAATTAGACTATTAAAATTGTACCTAGGAGCCTCCTTTAGTTTTATGAATTGTTTCAAAATAATCTCTGAAACAGAAAAAAAGAATCAGAAGAGGCCCTCAAGCAGATAGATATTAAAATAAAAAGGGAACATCTTCTCTGGAAACAAAAAGCCAATAAATCTGAGGGAAAGAATTTTTATTTTTTTTAAATTACTGTCCTCACAGACTATCACCTAACTCTGCACATTGCAGTAAATTAAACTTTCCTCCAATGAACAGCTCTGTTATGCAGAGCTCAGACTCTGGTGAGTCACTGCAGCTGTGAATGTCAACTGGAGATTAAAGAGGACACAAGGAAGAGGAAGAGGGGGGACAGCTGAGTACATCCCTGGGAGAGGGCTGTGTGAAGCTATGAGCATTTCTTGGTGGGCAGCTTCCAGCTGTCTCATTCCTGCTGCTAAACTCGCTCCTTGAGGCAGCCTAATTTATCTAATCAGAAAGACAGGGACAAATCAGTGCACCTATTTACTTGGGCTTAACAGCTACCCAAGCTTTGCTGCTAATCCTAACAATGTTTAGAAAGCTGAAATATTGTCTCTACTAAGGGCCCAGGGTTGTGTCCATCATTTGCTGATGTTTTTACATACTGTTTGCCAATGATCCATGACTTATCAGTTATTTCCAACACTTTGTTGTCCATTGAAACACCAGGGAAGGCAAATGACCAGGAGAGGTTAAAAGAACAGTCTGAAGACATGACACTGTTCATGCTTTGTATGTAAAGCTGGGAGAGATGGTTATCTACAGGATTGGTGAGAGATCTCAGAATCAGACTAATGTTTAACTTGATCTTTTTCTTAGGGGCTGAATTCCAACTGCATTTTTCTGAGGAAGTATTCTATTAACCGGACATTAACATTTGGCTCACTCATTTTTCTAAAGAAATTACATCTAACAAATAATGTATCTTAGATTACACATTGCTGGAGGTCTGGGCTCTGTCCCCAGCTCTACCCATGTTCTTTTGCAATGCTCTGTGCAGGCCTATCTACTCCTCAGTCTCCCTACTTGCATTAGGCATATTAATACTATTACCTTCTGTCACTGCTGAAGAAAAGTGTTTTTACTATTTGTATTTACTTTTCACCTTGGGAATATTTAGGCAGTATAACACTGATTTCAGATGTTTAGGCTCAGACTCTGATGGCTTTAATACCTCCAGCACAAACATCAAGTTGGTTACTCTCACATGCATGCCAGAGTAGCAGAATCCTCTGCAAACTTTGGGTACCACAGGATGCTGCTATTCGACCTGGAGATCTGCATTGCTTCACACCAAACTGGCCAAGCCTTGCTCTGACAAGCAGGATAATGCAAGTTTCATACGTATTCAGTATTCTTTTCACATATTTTTCTTACCCAACTTGCTAATTACTGGCACTCTATGTGGAAATGAGCTCCCTCATCACCTATCTGTACCTTCTCTTTGATCCTGAAGTAATTGGATGTTGTATTTCATCAGTGTTATTTGTCTGACAAACTGTCACACTAGTTTCCTCCAAGCCCCTGCTCAGAAGTTCAGTTCTGTTAAGTAAACAAGAGTTCAGTGCTTTTAGAGCTGAGCCTCATGGATAATCCTAAAGCATTAAAAAAACAGCCTTTAGGAGTCCAGAGAGCCACAACAGTCTTTTGGCCTCTTGAAAATACATGTTTTCCAGTAGTAGTCTCTGTTTTCACAAAAATTTAAAGAGGTAAAACAACCTGTACAAACAGGAAAGTATGAACATGCAATTTAAAAATGGTCATAGACCATATTTTGCCAATGGCTGAAGAACAGAGCCTAGAGTCTGGGACTTAATTTCTGGTGTGCTTTGGTTCCAAATCTGGGAATGATCAAAACATGGCCAGATTATAAAATCCTTTTAGAAATTTTCACCCATTCACAAAGGATATGAGCTCAGATCCTCATATACCAGAAAAAGAGGTCAAGAAAAATCACAGGCTTAATGTGATCTGGGTTTTGCAAAGTTGCTTCAGCAAGTTACATGGCCAACTCATGCTGAATTTCAGGGTAGTTCCTGAAAGCACCTTTAAAAACCTCAAAACAAATCCAAGATGAGTGTGTCACTCAGCAGAAGTCAACATTTTCAATATTGGGCCCAACTGTTTACATTATGTATCCCCTCATTATCAAATATGTCTGGGACTCTTCCTGATCACTTAGATCAGCACTTCTGATCACCTGAAAATTGCTAAAAGACCAGTGCAACATCTGGATCAGGAGCTGGAACATTTTGTGGTTTGATGGCAATTCCAATGCCCCTCCTTGATCTGCCTGCCTGTATGTTGGACCACATCTGCTTGCCAACTGTACTGCAAGGCCAAGCCTGCAAGTTCTTCAGCACATATTGGTGTGATGCACAGAACTCCTTCAACATCTCCAGGTGGAGGACTTGTGCTTCAAATCAGGGGTGTGCTTAACTGCTAAAGCCCAACAGCACAAGGGCAGAACACTGTGCGATAAATGTCTGTGGAGCAAATTAAGCCTGCTTGTAAATACTGCACAATATGGCATCTTGCAAAATAATTATTTGGCATTCTTTATGAGCAGCCTGCTAGGAGCATCAGTGATGTGTAAAATGCAACGTCGGGTTCCAAAGCAAACAGCTTTTGCGAGCAAGCTCTCTCCCCTCTCCCCCAGCTGCTTTGCAAGCTAGTGACAGGAATTTTGAAAAGTTTGGGTTGCTTCATGGATTTTTATAGTGCTTCTGCTTTTCTTTACCTCATATTGGTAGATGTCCAGGATCCTCTCCAGCGACAGCTCCTCAAAGTAGAGTCTGTCACACTCATCAAAATCTGTGCTCACCGTCTCTGGGTTGCAATTCACGACCACGGTCTTGTTGCCAAGCTGACGCAGCGTGCGGATACTGGAGACAGCACACCAATCAAACTCCACGCTGCTGCCTGCCAGGAGACAGAAAAGTGGGCAAGGAAAGGATGGATGCAAAGAAGAAAACATAAATAGATATTCTCAGCACTTGAGCTGAAAGAAAAAAAAAAAAAAAGCCAGCATTTCTTCCTGTCAGCTCAGAGCCAGAAATGTAATTGTCCTCCCATGGAAATTAATCATCCACAAAACGTGAACCTCCAAGCACAACAGGTAAGTTGGCTCAGCTGCTCAGGAGTGACAGATCTCTCTAACATGTCTGTCATCCTGTGCTCATAAACATTCAGTGTGCTCTTGCTTTTCACCTAGTCACTGCTGCCTCCCAACCAATGCACCCTGAGACAAACTAAGGAATGGGACAAACCAAATGGAGTTCCTATTATTATAAGGCAATGCTGATTACTCCAGAAAACACAAAGCATTTGAATAGATGTGGTGTGAAGAACAGAATACTGAAGTGGTTTTTACCTTCCAGAAGAGCTAAACCAACAACAGAAGAATTACCTCTCAGTGGGTCTGACGTTCCTGAACACTGACTCCAGGTAAGGCAGATCAGTAGAACAACACTTCTACAGCCACTCTATGATCCTTTGATCTTGCCTTAAAGGCTACAGTGACTATGGCAACTCTGTGGGGCAAGCACATCCTACTGTCCCAAACCTGAGTAAGCACTGTGGCAATCTTGAAAGTAAGGAGGCACAGAGGAGGCTTAGGTGAGCACCAGGACTTGGTGCCTGACCTTGGGCAAGCTGCAGCTCTCAGGACTTGGGCAGTCAGTTGGCATCAAGACTTGTGCAAACAGCTACTTCCCCATACACTTCTCTGCTTAAACATCTAAGGCAGGTACCACAACAGAATGATGATATTAAAGATCATTAAATCGTAATGCTTACAGTCTACAAGAAAACCTTGGCCTCATCATGCTGCATTCACAGTCATTACATGATCATTAAGCACTGATATTATTTTTATGTATAATTGTGTGACAAGATATGTTTAGAAATTCAGTTCAAGCTTAATTGCTGCCCCTGCCACCTAGTCACAAAGCGATGGCTGGCACAGGTCACTTCCTGACAGGCATATAAGTTGCTTCTCCACTTCTGTCAAACAAGAACCTCAAAACATGCCTAAGCTTCAGTTAAAAGGCCACAGAAAAAAGAGGAAAATCAAGTCTGAATCTGAATGCTTCCCAGAAGAGACACCAGATGCTCATTCAGTTTTTGTATTCCGTTACACAGGTATTTTTATATGCAAAAGAAACCTCAACCTTGGAACACAATGGTCATCTGGAGCCCTCACCTGACTGCTTCAGATTCAACCTGGGAAAAAAGCTGAACAGCTGTTAAGCATATTCCAGGCACATCCAGTAATGGTCATATCCAAACATGGGATGAGGGGAGACAGAAAATAAATAGGATTACTAGTAATGACTGTTGCAACATAACCAGACATTGCTCTTCAGGAGACAATTACTACATCAACACATGCATGTTTTTGAACTCACTTTAATGTTTCTATCACATTGAGTCTTTGTGCACACCTTAAAAACTTACAGAGCACTCTGCTGGCCCATGCCAGTGATGGGAATATACTGCCTTTAGGGCTGACACACAAACAAACCCCCTCCCAGGACAGGAGATTTCCCCCTGGCAGCAGGTGAAGGACAAGGATTGCTGAGGCTTCATGTGTTCAGGAAAGATGTGCCAAAGCAAGCACTGAAGTTCAAGAGTGTGTAACTGCACTAACTCACATCATGTTTCTATTTGGCATATTAGTCTACAAGAAACTTCAAAACCCCACTTTGGTTTGAATAATTTTCATTCTAAACACAGAACATAGAATGACTTTTGAAATTACCTCACTTCACTCAAATATTTTTATTTCTTTGCAGAAATATGAACATATTCAATATTTTTCTGCAATATATTTTCAACTATTTTCAAATAAAATTCATAAGGGCTGTTTATTTTCTTTTTAACCTAAAACTTAGCTTTCACAAAGGAAATAAGAAAAATAATGTCACATGTTTAACTTCCATCCAAATAATTTAGCCTTTTCTAACCTGGAAGAGAACACTAACTTGATCTCACTGAATTCCAATTACAATTCCGAAAGCATAGAGGAAAAGCCCACTGCTTACTTGCCTTCAAAGGATAAAAAAAAGTGAAAAAAACCCCCCAAACTTGGCTATTGCACCTAGGAGAAAAATATTTTACAGGTACAACCTCTTCCAGAGATGGTCCTGATGGATCTTATCAAGCTGCAGAGCAGCTGAGACCAAGAACAGACTTGCATGTCTAGTCTAAGCAATGAGGAGTCTTAGGGGAACAGCAAAATGTTTTCACATATATTCGATCAATTTATGAAATAATACTGCCACCCTTTTCATTTTTTTTGTAGCCATGCCACACAGCCTGTGGAACAGCAGAATTGTTCACAAAAAATGAGCCTAATCATGGAGTGTTGCTCCTGATTTCCCTCATCTCAACAATCATGCTGGAAACAGAGTTCAAAAAGATATGTCCTACAAACAGCAACAGGAGTGCAGCATGTGACCTCTCCATCCAAGCAAAACAAATGGATGTAATTTTCAATTCCAGCTTTCATAACCCATCACCAGTTCTGGAAGATGCAGAGAAGAAATATTTCTGAATAACAATCAATTTTTTTCTTGTCAATAATTGAAAGCTATTTGGAGAGGTCCATGGAAAGAAAAAGTGAAAGTAATCATTTACAGAATTCTGCAGTCTGTCTACCCAATACTCACAGCCACAAGGAAACTCTTACTCTGTATAATGATCTGAGTGGGTTGAAAAAACTGCAGACAGAGAATTGCTTATACAAAAGCAGCTGAAGAGATCAAAATATTTTCAGAGTCACCTACACTTACAGCTGTAAAATGCATAGTGACAATATCATCATGAGCTGGCAGTAAACATATAAGATAGATATGGGAGCAACAAACTTCTATACAAGGTATGAGGTTTTCAAGACTGTAACACGAGAAAAAAGTAAGATTAAACAAATTCTGTGAAACTTCATGGAAATCACAAGTACCAAGTGAAAAGTAATAAAATTCTCCTGCTTTTTTCCAGGGCGTGAAATGAAATCTCCAAGCAAGTATAAAATGCAAACTTTCTGTTAGGAATTGATGTCCTGTACACTGTGCTCTGGAGGGTTTTCTCACCATATGAGAAGAGGAACAAAGGAACTGCAAGAATATCTGAAGAAGGCTTGAGGGGACAAGGAGAACAGAGGAGTTGTAAGAAAGATTTACCTATGTGATATGGTCCGCAGCCCAACACCATCACTCCACAGTCATCAAATTTTACATCGTGTTCCTGCGAAGGGAGACAAAAAAGTCATCAGTATCTGTACTCCACAGCACCTAATTCAGTGGTTTTCAGAATAAACAGTTTCTGGTGTTCAGCCCAAATCCAACAATCTGATCCTTCGGGGCTTCAGTCTAATCTTGCTTACCACAGTGTAAATCAAGTGCAGCTCTCCTGGAATTAGTGGTGCTGCACCCAGACCAGAAGAAAAACAGTCCCTCTAATAAGGCTGTTCAAGCAGCCTAAGGACCTGAGAAGTTTCATATAAAAATAATATTAGGATGAGATAAGGGAAATATGACTTCTGCATTCCCAGTACCTACCTGTACATTTACAGGTGATATATGACAGACTCTTAATAACACAGGGGCATTAACAGCAAATGCACTGCATCGAGACTGGAGTGAGAGAAAGTTCCAGGCCTGTAAGAGGATTATACATAACACCATCCAAAAGAATTGCTACGGAGACTGAGGTGTCTGCAAGATTTCCAGAAATAACATGGCACAGGGAAGAAAGATCAAATAAGACAGCAATGAGACTGTTGTTTCTGAGGTTGCCTACCTGCCCATTGTACGTGACGTAGAGGTAGTTAGTCACTGCTGGGTATTCTGCTGCCAGGGTGTCAATCTGTACAGGAAAAAATGGGGGATTGTGACTTGGCCAGTGTAAGATCTGTCCTACATGCAGATGTTTGGGTTCTTTTCTTTAGCCTTTCTCTTTCTACTTCTGTTTCACTTCTGTTATTTTCCCACCATATCTTTCCTCACAAGGAAGGGACCTGAACTGTCCTATGCTGTTAAAGCAACACGTGCCAGGCCTTGTCCCGGTGTTGCATTGACAGTTCAGTCAATGCAACACCACCATCTCTTTCTAAGCTGCAGTTTTAGCTCTGCACCTCTTTGTGAAACACCTACACAGCCCAGGAACTTTCCCCTACTTGCCAAGGCCCTCACTCTCTAGTTTGTTCAGTGGATTACACAGATTCTTCCAGGTCTTCTGTCCTTTATAACTAGGCTGTCTGGAATCTTCAGACTCTACTCTTGACCCCATCTTACTCCCACACTGAATACAAACACACACAATATCACTTAGAAATCTTGTGGAGTGGCAGTGCAATTACTATGTGTTTACATTACAATATAACTTGTACTTTGATAATTAAACAGTACACAAAGCAAGGGGGATTTTAAACTCCCCTTTATATGTAGTTTTCAACAATTTTCAATGTAATTATTCACCAGAGAGTCCAGAAGAATAATTTGCCCACTAGGCTGTTCAAAAACTATTTGTGTCAACTACTCATGGCATGTTATACTTGGCAACCAGTCCATCTGTGTCACTAGCAACTGCTGAAGTTTCCTGAATGAACATCTGAAAAACTTCTATAGAGAATACTGAACAGGAAACAATATGAAAGCAATCTTGACATGAATTTTGACGTGCTATACCATTTAAAAATATGTCTAAACTTTGAGCACTTCCAGGAATCCCCACTGCTGCCAAAATCCTTGTGAATCACGGAGAATGTGACCTTACATCATTATCACTGTGTGTCTGCTGCTCATTACTGTTGCTAATACTGGGACTTGTGCTTCATGGCTCAAGAAGAAACATATGCTTTGAAGGCACACAGGTAGGCACAAGTAGAATGACCTTATTAAGTGTACCATGGCACACAAATCAATCCAACACTGCAGTGCCATATGCAGCTGAAAGAACACAGTGCAAGACCAGGCACGTTTCTGCAGCCAGGTGAGCCACAGAAGAAAAATAGCAGCTGGGGAACAGAAGAAGGCTTGGCACCTGGAACTGGGCCTGAGGATACAGATGAACTCTTTCAGAAACATTCAGTAGTTAGGGTTGATTTTTTTTTTTACCCTCTTTAAGGACAGAAAACCAGCTGGTGTCTGTTTAACACCAACATTCCTTAAATGCAACAGCCAAGCACCTAGTGACACTGCCATGAATAACAGATCAGCTCACTAGGCTCATGCTATCACAATGAATAGCAAATGAACCCATAACAACAGCACACTTCAAATAAAGTATTAGTCTGTAAAACTTTACTACCAAGAGAGAGGAGATATGCTCTTCGTGGTCCTACCATGGTGGGCCAGCATTTTCAGCCTCTTCCTGAAGCCACATGCGGTTCCCCCTCAGCCACAAAGAATATGAACAAGATTATTCTGAGTCTCTCTTTGGGAAAGTTCATGGCATTACATTGATGCTTGCAATGCAGAAGGAACAGCTCCATGGGAGAACTGTGTTCTCCTCGTGTCAACATCTAGAGGATGTGAACAGAGCCAGGGGTTTCTAAAGACACAGAGGTCTCCTGCCACTCTTGAAAGCTCCCACCAGGCCCAGTGATGTTTCTCACATACCTGCTTCACCCAGGGCACTATATTCTTTCTCAGTCTCAGCTGACGGCACTGGACTTCAGTCAGCCTCAGGCATTTCCCAATCTGCTTGTCAGAGAACCCCATCTGTTTGGCTCTCCTCAGTGTCTCTTCTGGAATTGTTTTGCTGGGATTAAATAAGAAAAACACCTCTGCATGAGGCTTTACAGGAATAACTAGAAGATACATGAGTGCTTTTTTCTCTACACTGTAGAGTTGCTATAGGATCATGCACAGGAAGGAAAGGAAAAGGAAGAAGACTCAAACATAAAACATCTTTTTTGCCCTTGGTGCCGCGCACAAACATCTCTGTGGTAAAGTCTGCAGGCCGACTGCAAGCAGTAGGAAGTCAAACACTTTCTTTCCCTGCATTTTTGAGACAGGAATCAGTGACTCATGATGAGATCCATCAGGCTAGTACAAGCTGACTGTACCCACACGTCTCAGTTTAACACAACCTGGCTTCTAGTGGGGGCAGAGGCAGTCACAGAGGATGCTCTAAGAGAGAAGCTCCTTGAAACTTCTACTATGTCCATCAGGGCCAATCCCTGAAGGCTCTGACAATTGACATATTGGCTGGCCCAACTAGAGAAGTTAGTAACGCCTCTGTGAAGACACAATTAAGAACAAAAAACGTGCAATTCCTCTTTCTTCCTCCCCTCCGAGGGGTGGTGAGGGGGCTGCCAGGGCCCTTCCCAGTGCAGCCACTGGGGCCATGCTGCTGAGGGGACCATCCCGGCACCATGAGCAGCCCCGTGGCCAAGGTCAGGATCAGCACGGCCAGGATGGCACGGCTGGGGCAGTGCCTCATGACCACTGCCATCTCAGCATGGCTTGCAATGAACTTTACTTGCTCAGCCACCTTTAGCCAGCCATGCTGTGGACAGAAGGGCAGAAGGGGAGGCAGCAGCTTTTCCTTTTTGGCACTCCACATGAGGAGAGGTGCTGAGTGGAGCTGGCAGCCAGAGCAGCCCGCGTGGTGCTGGCGGGGAGCATGTGATCAGCAGTGAGAGGCATGGTGAGCAATTCCCCCTGCAAAGCCCAGACGGGATCAATCTTTTAGCACTGCAGAACTCCATAAAAACCTTTCAATTGATAGAACTTGAGAACAAACGAACCTACGAACACCAGTTCTCTCCCAAGTCAGAGAAAAGGAAAAGGTGAAGACGTGTGAAGAGAACAACATGGTGACCCTAAGGGCGGTGAAAAGGAGGAGGAGGAGATGCTCTGGGTGTTGGAGCTGAGATTCTTCTGCAAGCCATGGTGAGGACTATTACATAAATAACTGGTTTTCCCTGTAATTCATAAAGTGCATAGGTGAACAGAAAGAGCTCATCCTTAAAGGACTGCACCCCATGAACTCAAGACCCATGAAAAAATCCAGTTGTGGGAAGACCGCTTTGCCCTTGGGAAGGACTCACCTTGTATCAGGTCGGGCGGGACTGCTAGTCATAAAAATTAGAATGACGTTGGAGAAGTTCACAGAGAACTGTCTCCCATGGGGAAAACCCATATAACAGAAGAGACTCTTCTCCCTAATCGAACTGAAAAATGATTTTTTTTTTAAGTGACAAACTGACTAAAAAGCTATGCTTTGTCTCTTTTCCCTGTTTGTGAGAAAGAAAGAAGGGCTGGGGGAGAGGGGGAAAGTGTCTTAAAGGTTTATTTTGGCTCTCATTATCCTCTTTTAATTCTGTTAATAGATTTTTCTTTATACCTTTTAAGTTTTTAGCCTGTTTTGCCCTTAGAATGTTTTCTCCTAATCCTTACCTCACCCTATAATCCTTTTAGTTTTTCTTTCCCCCTCCTCTGCTCAGCTATAGCAGAGGAGAATAAGTGAACTGTTTTTCATGGGTGCTTCTAGCCAGTGTCAAACCCTGACACCCCAACTGTATGGTCATTTACCACTTCAACCTCCACAGAGTACTACAGTGATTAATTTCTTGGATTCAGTATCCCTACAACTCCATGCCCAAACTTTAACTTAATATCTCCCTTATATTCTTCCTCTCAGTCTAAATTTTAAACCTAGGCTTCACCAGACTAGGCTGGACCAGTCATTATACATGGGCTTCCATCGCCTGCCTCTCATTGCAGCTGCCCACTCCACTCAAAGGCATGAAATTCTTGAAGCTCTGGGATGAGCCATTCAGAGGCATAACTGTTCCCTGACCCTGTGATCACTGTACTGAGCTGGGAGACATGCCTACAATTTGTCCCAAGCAACTTTTCTTTCTGTTGTTGATGTTCTGCCTACCTTCTGATATGGCCAGTCTTTGGAAAAAGCATCTTGCTTCAGAGATCCATAGCAGAAAGGACCTTTAGAGGATCACACACAAGGTAGGTTTTTTCTTGTAACAGTCTCAATATACCCTTTTCCATATCTTAATGTTGTTTCTTGCATTAGGAAAATGGAAAGGGGGAATAGACCAGGTAAAGCAGGGGTACCTTTTTGATTTTGTATTTACAACCAGGGTCTCTCAATACTTCCATACATTCTTGTTCTCCCGGTTTTGCTTCTCAGAAGTCCTAGTTTTTGCTGTTTATTTCAAACACATTGCTTCCCCCCACCATTTCTGAAGATCAATATTTTCCCAGCTGTTTTGGTCTTCATTTTTTTCATTTTCTCCATTCCCTCTTCATCCACTCTACTCTTTTCTCTCCTACTCTTCATCCCACTTTGTTTTGACTCCACCATTACAGTATCTCTATGCTACCTTTTCTAAGCTTAGCTTTAGTAAAAAAATAAAAATACCTGTCTTTTTAACAACACTTTTGCTTTACATCTTAATTGCCAAGAGCATTCTTGCCTGCCCAATAATCAATATTTTATGAGCAAGCAAGCTCTGAATAAGGAAAAAGGAATGATTAACAAACAAGCAATTTTCCTAAATCAGAGCTTTTGAATTACGTCCTTTGCTTTATGGTATTTTTAAGTAAATATTATTATTTTATTTGCATGGGAGAAGAGGGGTAAGACCATTTTATAGTTATGTGTCAGGAAGCTGAAGCATGAAAGAGAATCATTGGACAGGATTTTCCACTCTGGCTTAAGCACAGCCCAGCTCTGCTGCCCTCAGTAAAGTCAGGCTAGTGTGAAACAGGTGAGAGTCACACAAGTGTCAAACCAGCTGTTCTGAGAGCAGAACTGGGAACCAGATACTCTTGGGTTTAGATCCCTGGATAGATAGGATTTGCCATATGAATTTCCCAGTGCTACCTCCCTCCTTGCCCTGGAGTATATGAAGAGAGTACCACCTTCCTGCAACAGCGCAGGAGAAAGGGAAAGCTGGTGAGAATTTTCAGGAAAGAAACGCTCACAGTAATTCCTCTCCTCGGCACTATGTCCCAGCCTGGCCCCACAAACAGCCTGTTCTGCCCTCAGGGGACTGCAGGCAGGAGCACCACCTACACCCTGGATCTTTACAATCTGCACCACATCACCCTTCTTACTACAGCAAAGCCTCCTCTTCATTAGTGTCAGAAGGGGAAGTCTGGCTGCCACATCCCTGAAGTGTTCAAGGCCAGGATGGACAGGGCTAAGACTAACCTGGTTAGGTGGAAAGTATCTCTGTCCATGGCAGAAGGAGGAATGAGATGAACTTTAGGATCTCTTTCTACCCAAACCATTCTATGATTCAGTGAAAAAGTCCTGCCTAATCCAGCAGGTTTAGCTTCCCAAGTTTTGGATTTCCTGAACTGAGACCCACTTTGTGGCACCACACTATTAAAACTCATGGTTTCCATGCTCCAATACCTCCACCAGAAACTCCTCTGCTTTTCTTCAGCCCATTCTGCTTTCTGATCTCAGCTCAGAGGTAGGACTTCTTGCACAAACTACGAGCACCAGAACTGATGCCATGGATGTGTGTTTTACAGAAGCAAATACAGCGAACTCCACCAATTCTTGTCAAAACTGATGCTAGCAGCCACTGGCTATTACGGACTCAGCCTCCTTAGAATGAGTGAGTAGACCTGATGACCCCAAGAAAATGAGCCTCTTTCAGTGCCGTTTACTCCCTTGCCCTCTCCCTTCTGCCTCGGGAACACACAGAGCTGGCTGTCATTTGATTATTGTCAGAGACAGCAAATTGCCTTCATTTGCAGCTTGTTTTCATTCTGTTTCTTGTATCTCATTATAACAATATAATTCACTGTCACCCTCCCTCCCAGCTGGGAGGGTAGAACAAAAGCAGTGATTATTTTGCACCATGATTCATTTGCCTTGGGCTAGCAGCTTAAATTAGGTTAGGCCATTTACTAATCCATGCAGAAAGGTAACTAGTTTTTTACAGGAAAACCAGCATGCAAAAGAGAAAAGACAAGTTCCTGGAGGGGAAATGTAACCATGCATTTTTTCCATGCACTTTTCCTCTTTTTCTGTCAATGTATGATAGAAGAAACCAGCAGATTTGGTCCACCCTGTTCAACGGGAACTGAATCAGAGAATTGCAAATCCTCAGCATTGGTATGGAAATCAGGCTGCCTCTCTATGTGTACTGGACACATTTTCATAACAGAATAATTTCCATTTACTAAAAATGGTAATTTTTAGCATGTCTCAACTTCCATGGAAATAATATAAAGAAACATGCAAAGAGTATGGTAGGGTGATGCCTGTCTTGCAGATAGCAAAACAGACATGCAGAGGTTAAGGGGTGACAATTTTTAAGGGGCAATTCCCACGGCTTTTGCTCAGAGACAGCCCTTTAGACAAGCTAGAGACATTAAAGCCAGCAGGAGCAGAATCCAGCTGATCTCTTTGAATATTTGAGAGCAAATAACCCTTCAAGCTAACCAAAAATCCAGCACTAAAAGACAAGACAAAAAATCTCAGTCCTCGATACACTAACCAGTCCTGCATCACTGCCTCGCACTTCCCCCGGAGCATCACTTACTTTTCCAACACTGAGCAAAAGTCTTGCAAAGATTAAACTCCTCACTGGTTTAGAATCAATTCTGAAACAAGGGAAGACCAAGTGACCATGATTTCAGACAATTAGACTTTTGCACACTATTATGATTATTAAATGGCTGTCCACCTCCTCAGAAGTTCCCTGCTCATCTTGCAGTTTATAAACAAAACAAGCCTTTCCCCAACCTTGCTTGTGATTCTGTTTCATCTTCCAGTGTTGATTTGTAGCTGCTTTTAGTTTAAAATTCCTCCCTGTCATCTTTGGAATTCCATCCACTCTCTTCTTCGATAATAAACGATAAGAGAGAATGGAATAAATTCTGCTTAATGAGGAAATTTTCACCTGGCACAGAGAACCTAGAGAAATCTATTAACTGACTGGAGGAACACTGACAGCATTGAAATTATCAGGAGACCCTGCTCACTTCAGCAGAGCCCTCTCTTCCACTTGACCAGCTTTCATCTGATCCACCAATAAAGACACCAGCGGAAGAAACACTTTTTCTTGTCTCCCAAATCAGGCTCTGCTTCTTTTTAGGTATGTTGTCAAGTTTATGCCCATCCACATATTACTTAGGTACATGTAAATGGGTCTTGATCCAAAGGATCAGGAACATTCTGCGAACTGAGAGCCACATCCTGAGCTGGGAGCATTTGGGACACAGGTACTGCATGCTGTGTCCCTGCTAACATGTGCCCTATAAGCTCACCCCTGCACCCTCACCTCTGCCTCATCTCAGCAGCTACAAACGTGGCTTGTAAATGCACAGAGGACCTGCAAAAGCGAGCACACTCCAGCTCAGCCCACTGGTCTTGAACTCAGCTCCAAACAAGTCTGAACTGATTTAAGCCCAGACTATATTTTAACCCCAGTTTCAAGTTTCACTATAGCAAGCAAAGTGGACCAAAAGTAAGAAGCACTGGAAACAAAATGCTGTATGTCCAGTCCTGTGAGATCTCTTCCTTTCTCAGTACTTATTGGCCTGAAGGGTTTCAAAAACCTGCTGAATTTCAGGCTGAATTTTGTACAAAAGCATATTCTTTCTTGTTTCCTCACTGTTGTGCTCTGCTTCAAGGCTCCTAGTGGTTTCCTTGATTACTTTTGATGTTTTACAAGATTTTGAACATACTACAATTAAAATAATGAGAGCATGGTATAAATTCTCTCCCTGCTCCTCTTCTCAAGGAGACAGATTGATACCAGTTTTCCCCTCCTAAGAAACTCATGAGAAGACTGACAAAAAGCTGTCAAAAGAGCGTTTAGGGAAGCAGGAATTGTAAAACAACAAATCTCAGTCACAGAACAATTGTCACTCCAGCTCTCTGCACCTTTAACATTCTGGTCCCTGGGCTAATAAATCTCATTGTGGACATCTTGATTTAAGTAACATGAACCTCACACTGTGCCCTAAGACCTGAATTACCCACTCACAAGATTAAGTGAGCTAAAGCAGCAGCTCACATCAAAACACAGCTGGGAAATGGGTTGTAGATGCTTCCTGAAAGCCTATTTTCTACCCCTAGTAGAAGAGAGCTTTGAGGTCTTTGCTGGGATGCCATGGTACAGACTGCCTGCTCCTAGCATTGTACTTACTGGTTACTCCCCAATGGCTTTTTAAGGCAATGTCTGTATATCCTCTGCATCAAGGAAAACATACATATTGCATTTTCACAAATGTACAGATGCTTTGAAAGAAAATACAGCTGTGAAATTATTTCCAGTGGCTCTACAAGACAAATAGAAAGCATCTTATGTTAGATCCACACAAAGCACAAACAACAGTGCTGAATAGCTGCTTGTATTTTATTCTCCTCATGTACTGCATTCTGAACTTGTTCCCAAGCCTTTCCTGCCTTACAGTTCACAAAGAAGCAAAAGTAATATTTCCAGTTAGCTAGAGAGGAACACTACAAATATGTCCGTGACAACTCCTCAAATGGAATAAATCAGCACAGCCTCATTTACTGTCACTGGACTTGGTCTGCTTGATGCCCACACAAGATCCATGTGACACACTCTGGCCTGTCCTTTGAGTCAGAGCACACAGGTCAGCAAAAACTGCAGCTGAGAAAAGTGGGGATGCAGCAGTCCCTGTCAAAGAGCACAGGTTATTGATGGCCTATCTGAATTTCCCTCCCTGCACTGCTTCCCAGCTCACCTGCTGGTGCCAGGTTTTCATTCCAGCACCTGTATTTCTGTGCCTGCTCCACCACAGTCACACTTCCAACAAACAGCTTTCAAAGCACACCATGCAGGTACCCAGGGACATGGGATCCCAAATGGCATTTGCAATAAAAAAAAATCTCCCATGGGCAACTGAGCAGAGCACCCAGTTACAAATGCTGGGCTAAAGTGGGTCTGCACTCTCCCACTTTTGTCTTTCCCCTTTATTAACCCGTGTCTCTTTAGGAACAGCAAGAGTGATAGTCAGCACTGCACTTACTTCTTTCAATCACACAACAGGCCGGTAGGTGTTTTCATACAACACCCACAGAGCAAGGACATACTTTCCTTCTAAACAAAGCTCCTAAGTATAAAATTATCAAAATATGATTGGGGCCATCATTTCCCACTGTTAGCAGGCTTGTTAGTCCAGTATCTGCCAAAATGATGATCTGCTGTTTCCATTAAGGTTAATTAGAAGAGTTGAGATTTCAGGTGACAGAGTTCAAGTCACTGCCAGACTGTCTTTGGGACTTTGGGCAAGCTCACCATCTCTGTACTTTGCTCTTCACAATGGTGGTTTATTATGCTCCTCTTTTCTCTATTGAATTCTACTTTACAACCTTTCATCAATATTGAAATGTTCCTCTTCGGGCAATATACTCACTATTCTGCCTCCTGCAAGATGGCTTTCCTGGGTTTTACTTGGATTCTCTCCAGCAGTGAATTTGACCCCACTACCTCTACTTTTCCCCCATCCCCATGAGCTCTCCAGTAATTGCAAATACAATCAATGGCAAGTTCCATTGCTACAGAGGTACCTAAGTGATTTAGGAACACTAGACCTATTGATTTTCAACAAGGCTTTTGCCCCCATGTCACTTAGGTCTAAGTGATGATTTCACCACAGCTGCCTACCTCTTTACCTCTATTTAATTATGTTTGTTGTAAATTCTCCTTGCATACAGCAACTGTTTTCAGGGGTCCCAAAATCAGGAAAAAATAAAAATAATCATGGCTACATGTAAATAAATCTTCACTACAAACAGTCAAAGAAAAGATGTAAATTCCAAAAAGGTTTTCCCTTGCACCTAGGCCTAGTCAAGTATGCCTTAGATGTTAATTCTAAGCCTGGATTTCAGCTGTCCTCCTGGGGGTGTTTGGTATCACTGGACCCTGTTTCAAATCTGACTTGCTCAGGACTGGGTCCATAGCCCCAGCCTTAAAGTGACATCTCACTCCCTGCTGCCTCAGATAGCTGGCCATGGTCTGTCCAAAATTTCACTTCCTTCATGAGCTGTCAGTGTGATGAACAGCCAGTGGGGTCTCTCCAGGCCCTTCTTCCCATTTGCACTCACAGGACAGGCAAGGCCAAGTCTAGGGAAATAATTCCCAGATAATGGCACATCCTATTGCACTGCCAGTGCTTCATACACCATCACCTATTAATGGACTGACAGCAAGGGATGGTGCTTGTTCTTTCCCTATGAGCGTGTACAAGTGGTTTTATTTGTTTATGTGCATGTGCGTGGCGGGAAGGTTAATGTTAAAATTAGACATTAGGTATAAAGGTAATTGGTCAGAAAACAACAAAAACCCCTTCAAGTGTAAGTTTCCAAAATAAAAAAAAATATGTAAGGTCACAGGAGAAACAGCAGAGGCACATGTTTAACATGTCTGGGATATTACTTGCTAATCTCACAAGTATGCTCAAAATTGTTTTTGTTTTTGTTTTTTTTTTTCCCAATTCAGCTCAGGCCATTTGTTTTCCTGCAGCCTCATCACATAATCTGAAACAACTACCTCTCCATTCTAGAGGGCCCAGAGGCAGAGTCAAATGAAACCACTGCTGCAGTGTTACAAAGCTACACAGTCCCATCCAGCACCAGGTCCAAACTTCTTTAGAAAGAAGTTCAATGGGACGAAGGTAAATGGAGCAGAGGGTGCTCTTCCCAGTCCCTACTGCCTCTGCAAATGGCTGTCCTTGCCTCTACACCACGGAGAATGCACAAACATAGGTCAGAATGTTTTTCCCTGTGCATTGCATTATCCCACCCAGCCTTTCACACGGGTAAGCAGACCCACTGCATGCATCAGTGAGACCTTCTGCTCACCTCTGAATCGCTGCACATGGTGAAGATGCAAGGCAGCACCTGGTGTGTGAGAACTGCTTCCTGAATTGCTCTCAAAGGCCTCCACCTGCCTCTGATCCTCCTTGCCCATCTGTCTGTCATACCCACTTGTTCCATTCTCTTAATTTATTCTTGGAAGAGACTATCCTCTTGTTACCAGTCTCTACAACAGCTCTGCAGGGTCAAAATCAAGACTTGTTACTCCAAGTGCATCCAAAACCTCACTGCAAAGAACTCCCAAACTGACACAGAGACAAAAAGGAAGGGGAGGATTCATCCAACCAGCCTGTAACCAGCAACAATTCCCAGAAACAGGGCAACTACTTCTGGTTCTTGTAACTGTACTCTAACAAGAGAAAGATTTAAAGCAGTGATGGCATCACCTCTCATTCTTCCAATTGGAAATTATCCTGTAGCACAGGTAGAACTCATGCCAGGCGTGCTGAGGACTGGAAACAGCTGGCTGCAGGAAGAGCACATGTGTGCCAAGTCTCATTTGCATCACTCCATTAGCTTTCCCTTGGCTATGGCAGAGATTCATTTCCTGATGTGGCACACTGGACTAGCCTCTTAGTTCAAGTCACAAGTGTTTTTCCCTGGCTCTTTGCCTTTGTGGCTTCAATGTAATGCAGCTGGACAGTCCATCCCCTCCCTCCAGTGCTGGCTGGGAGGTAAGAAAGTTTTCTTGTAAATGTATGAGCAATTACAGTGGAGTGAAAATCTGCACTGGTAAGTGAATGAGGGTAAGATAATTTATATGTTCAGCCTGGAGAAAAAAAGGCTTTGGGGTGACCTACCTGAGGCTGTCAAAGGAGCATTTAGGGAAGCAGGAATTGTAAACCAACAATTCTCACTCATAGAACAATTGTCACTCCAGCTCTCTGCACCTTTAACATTCTGGTCCCTGGGCTAATAATACCTGAAGGGAGCCAACAAGAAAGATGGAGAGAGACTATTTTAAAGAGCATGGACTGACAGTGATGCCCATCTGAGTTTCGCCTCTTTTTCTTTTATTTATTTTCTATATTCTTTACACATATATTTGTAGCTCTCTAGCCAACAGTAGTACTTGTAGCTAGCATTTTACCTACTCTATTACACAGAAAGACAAAATAAATTCACCAGCAGCTCCAAGCTGTGGATCCAAGGTTAGATTCTTCACAAAGCCATGTTGAAACAGCTCTGTGAGACATATTTTCATAAACAAAGTTTAGTTCCTATCTAACAGAGGGGCAAATCAAAGAGAGTTGAACCATGGACGAATTACCCCACTACTTATGTCTCTAATTAGGGATTTTTATCAGATATGCTAATTTTTTAGACATATAAAAATTGCATATGTGTTTATGCTACGTGTGCATCTTTGGCATTTTCCACATGGTGAATTGTGCACCTAAGGGTTCTTATAAAGGTAACCCATTTTATCAACTAACTGTGTCCAAATCATGATTTTAGGACCAGCAAAAGGGCATCAAAGTGATGCCGGAATGATTTTTGTCTTTTCTTTTATATTCCTTTTACACAGTTCTCTGTAACCACAAGTATCAGCATGCACACTTGTAACCCTTCACTTCATTTGGTGCTTAGTCTTTTGTAAGTGTTCTGCAGGCCTGAGACTGAACAGCCCAGAACTGCAGAGCCAGGGAGACCAAACATTCCTACTATCTCAGGAACCCAAGGTCTCCTAGCAGAACAGAATCTGTAAACGAGAGCTTAGCCCATTCCTGCCCCATTATTGGGCCCCTTGTTGGATCTGCTGATGCGTAAAGTCTAGAACTGGTGTGTGTGATTGACGGTGGGGGTGCATTTGCCACGCTGTCACCTGGGTGAAGTGGATGCATCAAACGAGATCCTGATTAAAATACTGAGGTAAAGACCCCAACCCCTCTAACAATGTCTAGCTTCATTTTCATAACACCAGGAAAAAAGCATCAAAAGGATGAAGGGGAACAGCTTCACACTGACAGAGAGAAAATTTAGATTAGATCCTACAAAGAAATTCTTCACTGTGAGGGTGGTGAGGCCCTGGCACAAGTTGCCCAGAGAAGCTGTGACTGTCCCTGGCTACCTGGAAGTGTTCAAGTCCAGGCTGCACAGGGCTTGGAGCAACCTGGGATAGTGAAAGGTGTCCCTGCCCATGGCAGGGGGTGAGAACTAGACAATCTTTAAGTGCCCTTCCAACCCAAACCATTCTGTGATTCTATGATACCACTCACAATCTGGTGTGAATTGCAAGAATCTGCTTCCAAGGGACACAGCATTGCTTGTGTCTGGTAACAGTGCAAGGCTGGATACTGTGTGAGGGCTCTCTGTAGCAGGCTGCCTGTATAGGCTGCTGCCTGAGCACCACAAGGATGAAAAACTGTGTGGGGTGGTACCAGCTGCTGATCTCTGGTCGTATAATCACCTGCCATCTATTGCAAAGAAAGGGAAAGTAACCTCAGGGATACACGAGGGTTCAGGAAGATTAGCCTCTCTGGAGTGATGCTGGATTTATATCAGCTGAGGATATGGCCAACCTCTGGGGCCTCATTCCAGGGCATGCCACTCCAACAGTGACAAGCTCAAACTCAATCTGGATACGTTGTTTTTCTTCCTCAGGAATTACATATACACGTTTAAGAGGCCAGATACAAATGCAATGTGACACAAATGTTAGAAGACAAAATCTTCGGCAGCCAAACAACAGATTTCTGCAAATAATCAAGCAACTCCTTCTCTTCCACATCTCTCTCCACATTTACTTTTGTTTAGCTCCAGATCCCGGTTGTTCCGGGTGCAAGGGAGAGCAAGAGCCGCTCAATTAAAAGCGTGCAGCTGGTCAAAAAGCAGAGATGACGCAGGTGGACTGAGGAGCGGCTGGGAGCTCGCTGCCTCGGCTGCGCTCCCAGTGCCATCATGTGGTGACACGTGTGAGCACAACGGGTACCAGCGGCACAAAAGCCAACACTCGGCCAATAACTCAGCAAGGAGCCTCTCCCAGCCTCGTAAAACATGAAGGGAAAGCTCAAGTCAGCAAGAATCTGAACTGAAATACAGCCCACTCCTTTAATTTACTGCTATCTTTCCCGTTGGCATTTGTATGCTCATTTTTCTTGAAGGAAAAAGATTTATATTTAAATATGTCTGGAACCATAGATGTTTGAAAGCGTGGTACAAAAGCAATACTCACTCATACAGCATGATCACAGCAAAGCAGAAAAGCTTAAAAATCAATATGCCATGCTGGAAATAAAATGCAGTGTATGTGACCCTCAGGTGCAGTAAGTCCAGTGTTGAGTTTGAAAGGTAGCTCTGCCCTAGGTACATGAGTTACTCATCGCAGGCCATCCACATTCCCAGTATTACTCCCAAAACCAGTGAGGATTTTCCAAAATAAACTGTAAGTTTCATAATCCAAGGAGTTATTTTACCAAAAAGAGTGTGGTCAAAAATTTCTGCTGACTGAGAAAGTGAACTGGATTTTAAGACAACACTGTGTATTCCAAGCACTTGAATAAACTTCTCAGCATTGGCTGCATCTGTGCTTACCATAGGTTTCTGAGCAGGATTCCCAGAAGAATTGTTGTGTCCTAGGACAAGGCTTTTTTACCTGTTCACTTCCTTTATGATCTTCTCCACGTTCACAATGCTGCGCATCTTATACAGGAACCACTTGTCAATGGCTGTGAGTTTGTGAATGACATCCACAGGGACTTCATTATCCAAGGCCTGCCAAAAACAGGACAGTACCAAACAGCCCCTTTAACACACACTGCACAAATGCAGATTTAGTCTGCAAACAGGTAGCAGCAAGTATATACCATAAAGAAAAACCGTTTTGTAGATCAAGCTGAACAAATCAAATGTTCATCAACCTCCTGATCCTATCTCCTGCAGCATCAGAAGCTGTGCCCCATGAGGAGTGCAGGGAGGCCCCAGTCACTTCTCCCTGTGCTATGGTTCCAAAAGCTGACTTCTGTTTCAGTGGGAGAGGTAATTTGATTTTCACAGAGCCAGCAGCCAGACAAGCTGATGGCAACCAGGCTGGGTGGCCACAGAGAACATGCTCAGCCAACTACAGGGAGCCACATTCAGGCTGCAGTGACCAATTTTCCATCTGCAGCTCTTAGCACTCAAGTTGCATAAATCTCAGGCCCACTGCCAACCTCCTAGCTGCAAAGGTAAAACAGGAAGCCCCAGATTCTCAGCTGTGAAGGAACATTTTACTTTGGAGCATAAATCTTTATATAACTTTGAAATACAGGGCTGAATCAAAGCATGTGGCCTTGCATTACCTCTGAAGCAAAGGAAAATCAGGTCCTGGGTGATAGTTGCAACTCCAGCATAGCCTTAGCTTCTCTCACTCTACCTCAAGATAATGTCAAGACCATTCAAATTTCCCTGCATTATCTTGCTGGGGTTATTGATGGGTTTTTTTAAAATCAATTATTTACTGCCATGGGGTAAAAAGGAGCCCCACGGAAGTATTATTCATAAGACAATGGGTTACAAAACATCATAATATTAAAAAAACCAGCACCTCAGAGAGCCCTCAATATGATGTATTTTCTATCAATGCAATTTCTTGGGTCTCACCACTGCTGTACAGTTACAACTCTCCTGATAAAGCAACTATAATCAACCATAATGATAATGCCAGCACGGTATCTTTGCTGAGCTAAAGTAATCAGGCTCATTAATTTCTTACCATGCTTAATTGTTTTCTTGCAGGGCAGCATCCCTGGAAGAAAGCCAGAGCAATGCCGTTGAAGAAAATTCCAGAATTAATCCAGGAATGAGCTTGGTCCACTGCACCCCAGCATTACTCCCCCAAATTACCAAACCTGGCCACAATGTGGTATCATCACCATGTGATTCAGCAGTGGAGAGACTTTTGCCAGCTCAGAGAAATGGGTCTCTTCAGGGAGGCACCACCCAAATGGACAAGGGATGGGTGGCAAGTCTCCGCAAAATACTGACACCACCTTCTGCCTTTTCTAAAGAATTACCAGGCAGCTTGCCTGTGTCTCCCTCCTGCAATTATCATCTTGTTCTGAGAGGTAACAAATGCTCACGGGAATATCCTGTGTGCTCACAAGCAGTGGTGAAAACCTCTACTGCATACTTTGTTCCTTTAGAATACCCAAAGTCTTTGCCTCATGCTTGGCACCCAACAGCCACTGCTCTTCCCAATGCCAGCAGGGAGAAGCCTGGGGCCCTCACAGCAGTCCCTGAGCACTGGCAATGACCAAGCTGGGCTTCTCAGATGTTTCTGGGTACACTACTGGTGTGAGGCAAATGGTAAGGGGTCCTTCCCATCCTGATTCCTTAGTGCTTGGAGGGTAAGATCACATTGCCATACTAGTGAGATGTGAGCAGATCTTTTTTTCTGTACATCTATTTTTACAAAACACATGCAGACTTGCACATCTTTAGGATCTTCCACTCTCAGCTAATGCTCCCTGAGCCACACATACACACACAAGTAGCATACCAATATACTCTTAAGCTGCTTAGGCCACTTTTTTAAAACATCCCAGGGATCTTCAAAGGAAACTGAAAAAAGCATATGTTTTCCACTCATTCATCAGAGGAGGGGGAGAGAAAATCAACTATCTTCATCCCTGTCACATAAATCTAGGGACTGAGAGAGAAAAATGAGTTTGCAGACATTTCTTGCTCCCTATCACCACACTCCAGGGGCAAATCTGCACTGTTAGTGGAGTGAAAATCTTCACTGGTAAGTGAACGAAGGTAAGATAATTTATATGTTCAGCCTGGAGAAAAAAAGGCTTTGGGGTGACCTACCTGCACCCTTCCAATACCTGAAGGGAGCCAACAAGAAAGATGGAGAGAGACTATTTTAAAGAGCATGGACTGACAGTGATGCCCATCTGAGTTTCGCCTCTTTTTCTTTTATTTATTTTCTATATTCTTTACACATATATTTGTAGCTCTCTAGCCAACAGTAGTATTTGTAGCTAGCATTTTACCTATTCTATTACACAGAAAGACAAAATAAATTCACCAGCAGCTCCAAGCTGTGAGTCAGAGGTTAGATTCTTCACAAAGCCACGTTGAAACAGCTCTGTGAGACATATTTTCATAAACAAAGTTTAGTTCCTATCTAACAGAGGGGCAAATCAAAGAGGGTTGAACCATGGACGAATTACCCCACTACTTATGTCTCTAACTGGGGATTTTTATCAGATATGTTAATGTTTTAGACATACAAAAATTGTATATGTGTTTATGCTACACGTGCATCTTTGGTATTTTCCACATGGTGAATTGTGCACCTAAAGATTCCTATAAAGGCAATCCAGGCAATCGTGTAGAATTTGTTCAAGAAAGCCCTGAACTCCAATGGCTTTCCTCTCTTCAAATCTACATGAAGAAGTACAGCCAAAACATACCATGGAAGAAGGAGGAGAAAGCCACAGCAGGACAATGTGACTTCAGAGCCCTGCTCAACCTCAGTAGGGACTGGCCCAAACTGGGCAGCCAAGGGGTTTACAGGACTGCCTTCACACCAAAAGCCATGGAGCAAGCCTGGCCTCCAGGCCAAACAACAGAGAGCAGCTCAGCTGCCTATGCTTTCTCCAGGGCCAGCATCCTTGTTCCTTCAGTCCATCCTGGCTCCTCACCAAAGAAAATATTTAGCTGGCTATGGACAGCAACACAAGTGCAAACTACACATCTGTAGTGAGGACAACTAGGACACCAGAGCCCTGGTGTGAAACAGAGCGTGCACTGACTCACAGCCTAAGCCCTCTGAGGCCACTTGTATATAACCTTAAGAGGAGCAGAAAACACCTAACACAAGCTGAGCATCCCTGCTCATCCGGCTGTTCCATCCTTGCAGCACTCCCACTCTGGCCAAGGAACAAGCCTCATCTATGTCAGCCTCTCTCCTGTGCCTTCTTTTACATGAGAACAGGGAGCCCCATTACGACAGCAATAGTTCTGAATGGCAGCTGAACTCTCTTTCCTTGCACCTGAACAGTTGCTGTTGTCATCATCCAACAGGCAAAGGAGAGAGAAAAAGTAAAAAGCCTTGGAGGGTTGACTAGTGGGATTGGAGGGGAGAGTAGACATATAAAATATAACAAAGCTCCATCCTGTTTCAAACGGAGCTGATGGCTAATGGGGACTTACTGTTGGCTTTTAAATGTCAATAAACTGGGAAGAGATTTCCATGCAGACAGCCCCAGATGCCAGAAGCACCTCTTACTTTTACTGCTTTACTCAGATATTAATGGGGATGAACTAGTGCACTGTGTTAAGCAGAGGCAACTCTTTATACGGAGGGACTAAGAGTTTGTTCTTGCTTTTCCCAGTAGCTCCTAGTGAAAATAGCAGCAGCTGGGAACACCCAGTGCTCAGTGGGACCCAAACTCACCTTCGTCTCCCCAGATCCCTGTGTTAACATGGCTCTAAGTTTAATATTTCATAAAATCTCTCTGAAGCACTCAGAGACAAGAAGCAAGATTTCTCTCTCAGTCACAAGAAAAAGGCTGTAATAAAAACCAAACACAGCTGCTGAAGGATGAAGACATGCACTTCCCAGCTTGAAAAGCGAGAGAGAACAGCTGGACAAGCCACACATTTATAAAACACTTTGTGATTTTTTCTTTAGGCCATTTATAAGAGGAACAGCTATGTGCAAAGCTTGTAACTAACACAGCACAGGCTCAGCTCCTCACTCATGTGGAGGCGTAACGATATATCAACACATGAGCACAAAGGGCTTAAAGACTCCACCATACAAAGTTGGGGGCACAAAAAAGAGTAATTGGGCATTCCCTGCCAGAAAGGTTTGCAGTCTTAAAAAAAACAAAGCCAACAGGTAAGCAGTAGCTGTAAAAGACAGCTGTGCCCTCCTCTTCACAGAGGGTATGGCCAGTCAGACGTTACCTGCAGCAAAACCAAAGTGTGAAATTGCACCTACCTTCTAAAGAAACTAACCTCACATTTACCACATGATATATGCAGGCAAATACAGAGGAGATGAAGGAAGAAATAAATTTGCACCCTAGTCCCATTACAATAACACTCCCTGTTACACAGATACCTAGAAGGCTGAAGTGATTTGACCTGGGTGACAGGAGAGGGGTCAAAAGAATGCTACAGCTTTTGAAGAACAGGGGATTTCTTGTCTGTGAAATTTAACATAGAGTTGTGTACTTCTTTCAGTTTCAAGCCCACACCAATGCAACCATTGCAAGTAGACAGTGTTCTCACACACTGCAGCTTGCCATTCTTGATCATCCCTTCTTTCAGTTCTCAAAAGGATCTTCAATTATTCCTTTGTAATCTGCAAAATTGACCAACTTTGACTAGTACTTACATTAGTGTAAATCAGGGCTGAACATTAGCCAATGTTTAGCGGATAAATACAATATTATAGGAACATAATCTAGGCTTCCACCAGCACTCAGCTACAAATTAAAGTGACAGGAATGCACCTGATGCTGAATGCAATGAGCACAGGCTAAGACTGTACCACCAAAAGGCAAACACACTATCTGAACATGGAAGATGCAGAGAGCAAAAGCAAGAATCCTACTCAAAGTGCTCCCAGTGAGCATGGCAGAGGGAAGCAAGGGAATGAAGAATACACAGCCTTTGTCACCTCAGTTGATCTAATTTGGTAGTTCCAATTCAAGGGACGTTGGTCAAGGTCTTTCTATCTTTTGTTACCTTGGCTATTGCATATATCCGGGTGCTGGATGGCTCAGAGAGCTCCTTCTGGAGATCTATGATATCTGGCCAGGCTTTATTCATAGGCAGATGTGAAGTGAAGCCATCTACTGAGGGGTGGCACATCCTCAGGGCCTTTTGGAAGCTTTCTTCAAACGTGCGTCCGATAGCCATGACCTGTAAGGGAGAGCACATCCTCATGAGCTACAGAGAGCCAAGCCTGGCTGTGCCTTGAGTGAAATGGGGAGAGTTCCAACACACAGAGAGAAGGCAGCCTTTGGACTCCTCTCTAAGGCAGTCCTGCTGGCTCTAAGGTGCAGCTGACTGAGCCTTGGTAGCCCCACTTCTAGATCTGACTCTGCTCATGGTATCCATGAGGAGTTCTGGACAAGCGACTGCTTTTGGTTTCCATCTCCCTCTCTGTAGCACACAGGAGGATGCTGCTCTGCTCTGTAAACTGCTTTGAGGGAAGCACTCTGGTAGAGGGAAACATTATGCAGCAGCTTGGGTATAGTAATATAAAAGAATATTTCCATTTAACAACTTGTTAGAGATAGAAACTCACAGTGTGAATTTCAAGGTTCAAGAGAAATCTGCTCCCCTTCCTTTAAATTACATTTAACAGTAACTCTCCCCTGTGAGAGTTCTCTTAAATGATTACTCCTCCTTGGTGTAGCAGTACTGGGGTTTCCCTCCTTCAGTCTTGATGCCATATCTAATAAGAAAACAAGCCTTTCTGTCTAGAAATCTGTGAGGTAACAGAGCCATTTCTCAAACTTTTACATTTTTATTTCCCAGTGCAGCGAGACCTTAACAGCATAAAAATTTTCTCAAACACAATGCTGAAAAATGTCAAAAGAAAAAATAACATCGTTTTCTCTTTTCTCATAGCTCCAGGCCCACTGCCCAGCACAACAGAGCTCAGAAAAAGCCAGGCCAGGCCAGACTGTTCAATTAATAAAAATGCAGTAGGTGCTGCGATCTGGCTTCAAGTTCAGGCCCGAGGAGATGACTGTGCCATACTAATAGAGAAACAGTGGCAAGAAATTCTTTGCTTCAAAGACTCCCTCTCCTACCCACAGGTCCCACAGATTAACCTTCTTGCTCAGTGCCTCCACCAGCCACAAACTGCATCCCTTGGGCCTCTCCATCCCTGCTTCAGTTCACCTGCACTGTTAGAGCACTGACTCTCCCTGCATCTCTGTTCTGCCTTTACCCAGCATCCTGCCTGGAAAAGGACACAGATTCAGGCACTTCTGTGACATATGAACACTGGAAGGACTCAACATCTCCTTCTACAAATGTGTATGGCCAGGAAGTGTCCACAGCTGATGGTGCACAAGTCAACTGTATTTAGGAAATCCAGTTCTACAGAACAGTCCCAAAACCCCTAAGCAGAGAGGGTTAATATCTGGAAGCATCATCTCACTGAAAACAAAACACCTCATTACCATTAAAAGCCAAAACTGCCAATGGAAGATAAAATTCTAATTTATCTTTCCAGTTTCTGATGAAGGTTTCTTGTCCAATGACAACAATGATGCTAGGAATGTCTTGCATGCCAAAATAATTTAATAAAATAGGTATTTGAAAAGGCAACTGAAAAAATACACAAATAATTATTTTTCTTTGGTAGCTGATATGTTATTAACTAACTAATTGGGTAGTTTACCAATTTTGCTTCATTTCTTCCCTCCTAAAGCATGGTCTGAAAATACTATTACTGTCCAGACACCTTAAAATATAATGTAAGAGGCTTCATCTCTAAGAGAAGTCAAAACTTGAGAGCAAGATGATAATTTGTATTTGGATTTCAAGAGAAGAAACAGGCTGAGATCTGGCATATGATTTTAACATAGAGGACAAATAACTTGGGAAGAACTGAAAGCTGTGGCTCAAGGCTCCTGAAAATCTTAAAATACTACTACTGGTGAAATGATGCTGTAATTAACCACCACTACAGAATCTCAAACTAAAAATAAGTCTGAGAGCCCTAGAGTGTGTGTTAAGAATGAAGTCAACCCCAGGTGATCCATAGTGATCTCTTCCTTTACTAGTCAAACCATTTATGAATCCACACTGTGATATCCAACATTACCCAGTCCTAAATAATTTCCATTAATTATAGTACTGGATAAAAATCATTTGAGCTTAATATATATCCTCAAATTCATTAGATCCTTTAAGTTAGACATTCTGAGGGTTTCCAAGAAAAAGAAATGGCTTTTCCAAGGGGTGGAATGGAAGGTGAGAGTCTTGAGCTCACCTCTCCCACACTCTTCATGGAGCTCCCAATCCGGTTGGAAGTGTGCTGAAAACGGTCCAGATCCCAGCGGGGTATTTTGGTCACAATGTAATCCAGGCTGGGCTCAAAGCAAGCAGAGGTTTTCCCTGTCACCACGTTTTTGATTTCTGGCAAGGGAATCCCCAAGGCAATTTTGGCAGCAATGAATGCTAGTGGATACCTGTCACAGAGAAGTAGAGAACAGTAGACTGGAAAGTACTTTGCTTTTACAAATACCAGGAGTGGATCCAATTGCATAGCAGTGAGGTGCTCCTCAGCACAATGGAAGGCTCCTGTGCTCAAGCACAGCAGGACCCATCCAGCCTCCTATCTCTACACATTGCAGAGCTACCTCCCTAGATCTAGGACTTGCTTTTTTATCCACCATGCCACCCCTTTCAGTAGCTGTCATGCCCACAGTGAGCCCACTCTAACAGATGCATTTAGCTGCAAGTCTGTCATCCAAAAAGAAAACAATCAAACACCCACTGTCCAACATCATGGCTTATCTCCAGCCTGCTATGGCTCTTAAATAACCATAAGAGTTGTTGAGAACTGCATATTAGAGATTAATTTGTGCCTCTCAACAGCATCTGCAAAGTGCAATTAAGAAGCCAATTTTTAAACAGCCTGCTTTGACCATCCTTATCTTGATTAGTTTATGATTAGCCAACAAAACAAAGGCAGCTAGCAATGCCATTTGCATCAATCTGACAGACAGCTCATTAATAACTGTGCCCTCTGGGTCCCAGAGATGATTTGCAGCCAACATATGGATACAGTGGATGTGCTTTGTAAGGATTAGGCTCCCACACACGTACCTCCTGGGAGTTTTTCCATTTGTAGTAACAGCATCAGCAGGCTGGAATGACCTGGAGAGCTCACTAACGCCACTCTCCATCTCCCAGCAGGAACAACTCTCCAATGGTCAATCCTAACAGATGCTGACAAGAGCTGTTCTCAGAAGCTTCCCATGCAGAAATCTGTACCTTACTGACCTGACTGCTCCAGAATTCTGTCTAGCAGCCAACTTCAGTCTTCCTTCATGAAAATGTGGGTTACAACTCCCAATTTTAAGTACATGGAAGGCAGATAAGGCAGATGCCGGATCTCTTCTTCCTTGAAGCTGTCACCTACTTACTTAAGTAATATATTGATCCAAATCCCTTCTTCTCTCTTCCTATTCTGCTCTCTTCAATTTTTTGTTCATATGTTTGTTCTGAAGCATTTTGGTTTTTTAAAATAATCTTACCCTGTTGCCTTGGAGGCCAAAGCTGAACTTCTGGAGAGTCTGGCATTAACTTCAATGATGTAGTATTCCAGGGAAGTTGGATGCAGAGCAAACTGGATATTACACTCTCCCACAATGCCCAAATGTCGGACAACTTTGATGGCACGATCCCTTAGCATCTGAAACTCCTCATTATTGAGTGTCTGGCTTGGAGCCACTACAACAGAATCTCCTGTTTGTCACAAGGTAGCAGAGAAGGAAAATGAGAAGCAGCTCAGCAGCAGGAAATTGTGGCCACTCAAGTCACTGTCTTTGCTAACTACTACTAGTAATGACATTACCAGAGAGTACAACTTGAGGATGCACAGCTGATGAAAAGCACAGATAGTCAGAAGCCCAGAATTGGAGACAGACTAAGGAATCTTATGGAAAACACAATCAGAGGTGTAGGTTTAGTCTGTTACACACCCTCTCTGGCTGCAAGCAGGACCTGAACAGTATTTTTCTAGCCTACTTCATCAATCACACAGTCCTGTCTATAACACCAGGCAGAATGGCACTGCATAAAAAAAGTCATTGAGCCACCCTGTGCCCAAGCCTACCTGTGTGGACTCCCATAGCGTCAATGTTTTCCATGTTGCAGACAGCAATACAGTTATCAGCAGCATCTCTCACAACTTCATACTCTATCTCCTTCCAGCCAACAACTGACTTTTCCACCAGAATTTGGTTAGTCATTGCAAATGCCTGGGAATAGATTAGGGAAAATAAACACCCAGAAACTCCCACAACACTCCCCCAAAAACCTGCACCAAACCCCTTATTAGACCATATTGTACATTGAAGACTTCTGTGACTTATCTGCAGGCATCCCAGTCCCACTGAAATATGAAAATAAGTGAAGTTCATAACACTGATGACAAGCACTTTTTATTTCTTTTTCCGTCTTTCTTTTATAAAAATTGCTTTACTGTGATTTGAAAGGCGCATTTAAAAATATTTATGTGATACAGTAGAGAAAAAAAGGGTTGGGCATGTGTGCTTTCAACGGTATATAAATAACAAATAGGAATATAAAAACATCTAAGGCTTCAAATCATGCAACAGACATGCTTTTATGTGGGCAGCCCCAAGGACTTCAATAGGAGAATGCTGCAAAAAGCAAAATGACTGAGTGATGGGAGTGTTGAGTGCCAGCAAACACTACGTAATTAATAGCATTAATAATGCTGCTTGTCATTGGCATACTAACCAGAGGCAAGGGTCATGATTTATTCTTAAACTAATCTTGAAAGTATTCCTCAGCACATGAAGCAAAAATGAAAAATACAGTTTGTTGGTAAATGAGCATAATCTAAGCGAATACATGGCCTTAATATTACCAGATAGAAAACATTAATCAATACTCGCTTAAAACCCTAGAAAATGATGGGCATATTATCAATTCATCCTTTAGCAAAGCTTCTTGTTATAATTCTGCCCATGAATTGGCTCTTCAGTCTGCTCCCATCTGTCATTAACTCAAGCTGTTACTTAAACATTGCCCTTAGCTCAGTTGCCAAAATCACATGTAAAAAAAAAGAAAAGGTTTGAGGAACAGCACTTCAAGCTTGGCCTGAGCAGGCACTGACTTGGGGATGCAGCAGGAACACCTAACTGCTCCAGCAACCAGTCCTGGAGGCTCCTGTGTCTGGTGTCTTCTCTCATTCAATAAGAGACTTGGGGGACACGGCCTCAGGGCCAGGCTACCTGACCTAGCTGTGCTCTCAAATACCCAGTGTTCAGTTATCTGAATTATAAACAGTTCAGTCCAGTGCCTGAAATGCCAGTTCACTGAATTACTGCAGATCATCTTCATAACTGTTGGGCTGTGGAAATGAGCATCCAAATTGCAGTTAATTCAACAAGACTCAAATTGGTTTTCACTGTAAATTTTGAAATATCGATACTGAACTGGAAGGGGCTTTTGACTCTCTGAGGGACAGAAGGCCTTGCAGAGAGATCTAGATCAATTTTAGTGTTAAGCCATGATTAATGGGATGACATTTTTCAAGTAGAAATGCCAGACTTCACACTCAGGATGAAGTAACACCTGGCAGGAGTAATAACTGGGAACAGCCCTGCAGACAGGAATCTGAGAGTGCTGGTAGGCAGCAGCCTTATTTTTTTAAAAAAAACACAATGTGCTGATGAAAATCAGGTTCTCCTGCTGAAAAAACAGGGTCTACCTACTGAAAAATGTTTTGATATAAATCAGTCAAAGAGCTGCACTCCCAGTGTTTATGGGTGAATTTCTGCTTCCTCTAAACACAGCCCACGAGTGAGCCTGAGTAAGCAACATGTTTCCAACCTCACCTCATGAATCTGCCAGATGGGGCTCCTGCCCCACGGCTTCCCCCACTTGTGCCAGTCCTGTCCCCTGAGCCTCCCACAGCTGACACCGCCCAAGCTCAGCTCAGCACTGAGCACACCAGACCCAAAGCCTGTTTGCATGACAGCAGAGATGGGGAACACAGAGAAATCATTTGCATATACAGCTCGTAGTGACATCCACAGTAATTCTTTCTAGAGATAAGTGATAGATTAAGAGGCTCAGTAAGGTAGGGAAGGACAAAGCCCATTCCAGAGACCCATAGGGACAGAGTTTTATTTCCTGAAAATCTGGATTTTTGACAAGAAAGAAAGCTTTCAATTTGTTTTTCCCAATTATCTGTTTACTTTTCACAGCAAATATTGAAACAATCCTGGATTTTCTACAGAAAATGAGTGGTCTTCATAGCCAGAGACAGCTGGAAGTTGTCAAGTTATGAAGTGTCATCCTGCTAAATAAGCTTTTGACCTAGGAAAATTCCATCTTTAGACAAAAACACAGAAAAGGTCAAAGCCTCCCAACTCTTCTGTCCCTAAGAAAACATTATCACTCAGCATTTCAAATGTCTTAACTTTCTTGACACTGTTCATACTCATTTACTCATGAAAATAGGTGAATATAGGCCAATATGTTTCTTTTCATACCAAAACTGCTGAAAAACTTGCTCAAATTATGACTTGTTTGTCATGAATTTAAAAGATCTGTCATTGAGCCATTTTCATTATCCATCAGCAGGAATTAAGAAAAGAGGGCAGTTGCTAACCAGGGCAACATTTAACAGATAAGATGAAAGGTAAGGTATGCACAATTCCAGGATCTATGACATTAGAATACTATTTAAGAAAATCAGATGTTTAGTTCTATTCCCAGGGTTTGCAGTTCCAGACATACCTTTGTACCAAGGTCCAGCAAACTTTCCTTATCAGGACATATGCCAGACCCCAGACCACCGAGGGCATAGGCAGAACGTATCATGACAGGGTAGCAAATCTTTTCAGCTGCCTTCAGAGCATCTTCAACCTTAAAGGAGAGAGGAATACATTTCAGAAGCAGACAGCAATTCAGATGAATAAACTCTGGTTACAAGGTTAACACTTAACACTTTCACTTAAGACACTAAACTGTCTGAAGATAAAATGAAAATAATAGAAGTTCATAATACTTCCTGTTTCTGCCAAACAGCAGAAAACTGGAACAAGCACTCAAGGAGGTGACTTCTGTCCTGGCTATATGTGGACTTCCTTGCTGGCCTGGCATGTTCTTACATGACCTGTCTTCAGAGACTTCAGCATGAAGTAACCCCTTCTAAAGATAACCCAGTTTAAGACCTGTTTGATTTCCTCCAAACTTGAACAGACATTTCCAACAAACTGAATTTCATGTTTACCTATTCCCATCCTCAAAAAATATTCCAATACTGCTGATTTGGGGGACCTTGAATCCTAACTCTAAGTGGCTTGTATGTGATTTAAGAAAAGTACCGTTGACGTGTCATATACTTTTGTGCTGCAGCACAGGAGTCACCCCAACATAACATACTTTTCTTGTCAATTGGCAAATTAGTTTAGGTTTTCACAGCACTTAATTGCATTTTCACTCATTTTAAATCATGGTGACCCAGCATTTTAATAACCAAGGAGAGCTGTACATACTACAGCACCACAGTTGCATTCAGCTTTCACTCCACAAAATGAGAAATATTTTTAGTAAACCAAATGGGCAACAGTAGTAGCAATCACATCTTCAAATTTATCTGATTTACCGATTCAACTGCAAGACTAGGAGCAATCTTTTCATTTAGCTCAGTTAGTTTATCAGAAAAAAGCTTTCTGTCCTCTGTAGCCATGATGGATTCAACTGAGGTACCAAGGACCTTCACATCATACTTCTGCAGTACTCCTTGCTTAAAGAGTTCCACTCCTGCAGAGTAAACAAAGACACAGTTTTGAGGATTTACTATAGATGAAGAATCATAGAATTAGAGAAGCACAGAATGGTTTGGGTTGGAAGAAACCATAAAGCTCATCTCATTCCGAGCCCCTGCCGTGGGCAGGGACACCTTTCACTATCCCAGGTTGCTCCAAGTCCCATCCAACCTGGCCTTGGACACTTCCAGGGATCCATGGGCAGCCACAGCTTCTCTGGGCACCCTGTGCCAGGACCTCACCACCATCACAAGGAAGAATTTAGAAATTTTAGAACCAAGAAAATATTCAAAAGATATCTGATTAGCTCTGGCCTCATCCACAGTTAATGTTATTATTTTTGTCTGAACTCATAACCATAACATGAAATTTTCCATCCTCAGATCTATGAAACCTGGGATAATACTACAGTTACTGCTTGGCAAACATCTGCACCATAGAGCAAAGCAGCACAGATGAATATTGATGCAAGAAGTTAAATGAAGGTAACTTTCCCTTTTGATCTCTGCCTCAGGGTGGTCAAAATATCCCAAATCCAGCTATGATAACTAAGATTTAAGATGAAAAGCAGGACATATTAATTACTGTAAAGTACCAAACCCAGCAATTAGATGTAAAGTTCACAGCTTAGCAAGGATTCACTCCCCCATGGCTGGTATCTCTGCTTCAATCCCTCAGCAGCCTGGCCAGTGTGTGAGGCATGAGGGGCTTGGATGCCTGCACAAATAAAATCTGCAGAACATGTGGTAGAATCATAGAATCATCCAGGTTGGAAAAGACCTCTGAGATCAGCAAGTCCAATGTTAAACCAGCAGCACTACGTACACTATTAAATCATGTCCCCAAGTACCACAACCACTCACCTTTTGAGTACCTCCAGATTGTTTCAATGCCTGACCATCCTTTCAGTGTAGAAATGTTTCCTAATATCTCATCTAAACCTCTCCTGGTGCAACTGGAGTCCATTTCCTCTGGTCCTGTCCCTTGTTACTTTGCTTGTTATCTGGTAAAAACCAAGATTCAGCCTGCATGGAGTGCCAAGGCACCTGTATCACACTCACCACAGTTGAGAGCAGTCTGGCCACCCATGCCCAGAATTAATCCATCGGGCCGCTCTGCCTTGATGACCTCAATGACAAACTGAGGAGTGATGGGGAGGAAGTAGACAGCATCAGCCTGCTTTAAACCAGTCTCATTGGTCTGCACTGAAGCAATATTGGGATTCATGAGGACAATTTTCACATTTTCTTCCTGAAAAATGGAAATCTGTGTTAAAAACAGGCACATGTGGGGAAAAAGTTAACAACAGCAGCAGGACCAGCAAGAAGAGATGGGGTCCATCAAGCAATTTATCAACAGCAGAATTTAAAAAATTATGTACTGTCCTATCAGAGACATCTGGTCTCTTGTACCAGGCTGACCTAATGCCAATTCTTTACTTTTGTACCTGTGAATCTTGAGGGAATGGAGATTCCCACATGATTCAGAAATTTGAAATTGTTTAACACATTTAGGAGTTGTATAGAATAGACAGGGAGAAACTCCAACATACTTATGTCTGTCTTCCTTTGGAAGTCAAATTAAAGGTGCCAAAGCAAAAAAAATTAATCAAAAGCTAATCTTTTCTCGCCAAGCAGTAGATCTTCAAAGTTCTCAGATTTTTGCACCAACTAGTAATAGTAACAAAAATACATTTTTTTGCTTTGACTTTCCATAGAAATACTTTATTGTTCTGGTATTATCTGTTTAAAAATCTCATTCCATAACTTTTTTTTTATTTGATATTGCACATACTAAAAGACAAACTCTGCCATTCTATGCAAGATGAAGGTTTGCCAAAATTTTACACTGCTCTTTCTCTGTACAGATAAGAAACTGAGATAGAGTGATATTAAATAATGAAGTTTATCTGTTTCCTCCTATAACAGTCTTGCTGCTCTTTAGTTACAGACAGAAATGCACAAGTTTGCTCATTAACAGAAAAGTCTGAGGCAGAGCTGGGCAGATCAATCCTCCTCGCTCTTGAAATATTAGCACCTAATGAGGAAACCAACCAAGTGTTGCTAATAATGATGAGTGTGGCCAAGCTTCAACAAAACCATGTCAACCACATGCAGTGGACATGCAGATACAGAAAATTATCCTACTGCTTTGTTGAAAAGGTGGGCTGAAAAGTACAAAGGCTGCAACCTCCTTTTTACAGGAACTCATTCTAATCTTCATCAATTTCACGTAAGGCTAAAAACTACAATCAAACACCATTTGAAAAAAATGCTTGTTATAGATGCAAATTATGTTTCAAAGGAAAAATTTGCTATATGGATGTTGTTAAAAGGTTAAAAATTACAATTCCCATTGAAAAGAGGAACAGTGACAATATTTTTAAAATATTATAAAGACACGGGCTGGAGAAAATGCTTTGGAAGTGTTGCTAGGATCAGTACAGAAAGTGCTATTTTCCCTCAGTTCACTATAAGCATGAAAACACCATAGGATTTTTCTGTGTTTGTTTAAAACTTCTGATTATTTGTTTCACTGCATTGGGGGAACAAAGAAATAGCTCACCTGGAGCAATGGGATTCTCACTCAGAGCTCTCAGTGTTCAGGTGTTGGATAATATTTCTTATTCTTTCTTTGATAACTTAAAATACTGCCTTAAAGTCTGGCTATAAATAAAAGCTCTTCTGACCTTTTTTCTCTGTGAAAAGTTGGAATTTTTTTACTGAAGCACACTTTCCTTGGAAATGTGTAAACAGGGGAGGGAAAGAAGATATAAAATCCTTATGGAAAATATTTTGGATCTAGACAAACGATCCTTAACTGGGTAGCTTTCATGGTGATGGTGAGGGAAAAGATCAAAACATTCTTCTCTAATAAATATATTCAGAAATTCATGGCTACAATTCTGTTGAAACTAATTGGGGGAAGGAAAAGTTTAATACTTTCCAACAAGCTGGACTATCTGCACATCTCAGCTCTTTATTTCCTGCTTATCTGGGACAGGGTGTCTTAAAGACCAGCTAGGCATGATGATGAAGATAATTAATAAGTAATGCTCTCTGTGCTAAGAGACACATTTCACTGATATGACATCATTCTGGCCCAATTGTTTGGGATGATGGATTTTAATCCACATACTGTTTGCTCTTGCAACCCTTTCCTTCAACTTCTGCCATTTTTAGTTTTTTATAAACATACAGAACTCTGTATAATGGTCACCCATCCTGATGGAGACATTTGTTACAACTGAATTAAAGCAATGAATTAGTGATACCCCAGGAGGGCCCAATTTCTCTTTTTGTGTAATAGCCATGCTTATTCAGCTCAATTAGGGTAATCCCCACAGAAAGTTATCCAGACGGTTTTCCAGGTGACTAAAAGCTAGTCTGTTTTTGCAGATGCTTTCAGGCCTTGCTCTTCAGGGGATGTTCCTGCCTTTGACGAACATTTATTTCAGATACAGATTTACTGGAAGTCCCATCTCCTCAAGACTTTAGTCTTTGAAAGAAGCACCCATTTAACTGTCCAGGACTGAATATTAGTATCAGCACCTTCTTATAATGAATTAGCACCCAAGAGCCAACCAAGAGCAGCAGCACACAGCAGAATGAATCAGAACATCAGCACTGAGAATCAGTGTTAATTCATAACAGAAAATAAAACAAAATGAAGAAGTCTAACGGGAAAGAAATCTCTCCTGTCTCCTGTTAACCTTCTGTTCTCTCCCAGCCTTGCTCTACAGCTTTCCCTGGCAGGGCTGACCAGCCACTCCTCTCTCACATGCAGCCCTAAGTGCCTCTGCCAGAGGCAAGGTCAGGAAGGGCAGGTTCTGTCTCTGGGATGGCTGATCAGCCTACAGATCACAGCAGCTCTTGGGTGGCCATGTGAAGGGGAATGGCTCTGTAGGAGGTCAGGCTGGGGAGATTTGTCATTGAAAAACCCCACTTTCTTCCACCAACCCAACCTGAGTTTAAAGGACAAAAGACGGAAAGAAGAAGAAGAAGAAGAAGAAGAAGAAGAAGAAGAAGAAGAAGAA
>JAHLSL010000076.1:1932632-1982373 GCA_025920805.1 Petroica traversi | reverse complement strand
AAGAAGAAGAAGAAGAAGAAGAAGAAGAAGAAGAAGAAGAAGAAGAAGAAGAAGAAGAAGAAGAAGAAGAAGAAGAAGAAGAAGAAAAGGAGATACCTCCTTTCCAAATGGGTCATTATTGATTCTCCCCAACTCTGGGATCCGCCACTCCTGACTTGTGCTTTTCTCTTGGTGATGTGGTCAGTTTGAGCTAGTAGCCAGCAAGAGCAATACAGTACACAGACACACACATGCAATACAAGATGTGTTGCAACATGGGAACAAACCCAGACCACCCCAGATTACATATAACATTACTAAAACAGATTTTTTTTTGTTCCTTCACTGAAGGTCAGCACAGGCATAGAATGTTTGTGATATCCAGATAGCCTCAGAACCCTCATAACCATAACCTCATGTGAAGAAGGAGGAGGGAGCTTGCAGAGGCCTGACAGTCAGAGCTGAAATAGCAGCTGTCTTCAGATGAGGTTAGATATGAACTTGGGGCCCAGGTAACTCTTGCATTACCAGTAATAACCCCATCATAGGACATTCTACTCTCTACACCTTCTCTTGTCATGAACTTTTGCCCTAGTAACCTTTCTAGGACCTATTCTGGAAACAAAGCTTGACATATATGACCTTCAAATAGTTCATCCCATTTAAAAGAAATACCATATAAAAAATCTGCCTTGATGAGGGATTCTTTTGTATGGCAGTAGCCAACTTTTCAGCTGTTATTGGCTGTCTACCTTGCATGTGTGTTGACATACCACAAAAGTTCCATTAATTTCAGCTCAGGTACATCTGACCATACTCCTTCTCCTGCATTTCCATTCAGTTTAACAAGCCTGGAGCAACCAGGCACACATCACAAATTACAAACTGCTTGACGACTGTGATGGAAACCCCAAGAACATTTCTCTTTGAAGATAATTCTGAGTGGTTAACTCACTTCACTTAACCAGCAAGTTCACCAGCAAAAGTTTCTAATTTTCCCTACAGTCATTTATCCTCACCAGCTTCCCTGCTCTATTTGGACACAGTTGAGGATCAGTTTAGCTGTGAGAAGGGAAAGATGAGGTTAGTGTTTTCACAGTATCTCCTCACCTTCAAGGCTTTCACAGCCTGTGATCCAGAGTAATCAAATTCCCCTGCCTGACCAATTGACAGACCCCCGGATCCTAGAATGAGAACTTTGGAGACCTGCAAGTGTCAAATGGCATGAAAACAATCAGTCCCAGTGTAGTGGATGTTGAAATAAACAGAGCTGTACTGCACAGTCTTAAACTACAGAACATAAGTTTTCAAAAGAGAAGGAGTCACTTTCAAAATCGCCTCAGTTTTACTTCTTAGAGTATTTCTACTGCAATTCTCCCAAATATCTCCATTTAGAGAAACACATGACTCATGGATAGGGCATATAATAAACATGTTAATTGTAGCATGTGTTTATAGACAACCAGGTCTCACTTTGGCTGCCCACAAAATCCAGTTGCCTCTAAGACAGCAAAGCTGTACGAAATTCAGCTCACATTAGGAATGTCAGACTTATTTGCTAAGCAACCGAGCACCAACATTACACTGCTGGCACAAAATCTCATGGCCAGATTATCCCAGGGCACCTCATTATTCAGCTATGAGAGTACCCTTCTCAGGAGAACTGCAAAGAAAATACATGAAACATCAAAACTTAAAACTCTTTCCAAAAAAATGGAGTCAATAACATAAGAGAGAGCCAGATGAGATAAGCAGCTGTCAGGACTTCTAAAAGAGAAGCCTCCTTTGACTTCCATGTGCTATTTCGTGCCGTAGGTTCAGCAGGAATTAACTAGCTCCCAGCCTCACTGACAGGCATGAAAATATCTGAACACTAACCTCCACTCTAGAAGCTGTCACTCCAGACTTGGGAAGGACCGAGGGAATGGTGGTGCCTTTCCCTCTCTTAATCAGGGAAATAAATGAATCAAATAGGAACTAGGAAAAATAAACACGTTTTTAATTCCAAAGTTGAATTAAATATATACCAAGCAAAGAAAGAAAAACCAGGCCATTTGTGCATGCAATCAGCTCTGCTCTGCTGCCTTCAGCAGGCAGATTTACACCAGGATCATTATTTGAAATTTATATAACAACTCTGACATATCTGACAAAGCTGCATTCAAGAAAGTGAGGTAATAATCCGGAAGAAAACACACATCAATCATGTCTGGGTGCTCTGTTTCTATTTGGCAGCCAGTGCAATGAGTGAACATGCATCAAAAGCTAAAACACAGAAGAGCATACACTGAACTAGCTCAGGAAACCATCTGGAATGGTGCCTGCTACAGAACAGGGCTCTGAGCAGGGATAGCTAAACATCAGTTGTGCAAAAACAGCACTGTCCTTCCAGAGGAAGTCCCAGGGCAGCTGTCAGAAAAGTGCTCTCCAACCAGGCAGGGCAGGCAAGCAGCATGACCCTTTTTGGAATCAGGCAGTGGGACAGGCTTCCCACACACCCCACACCTGCCAGGTTTCTGCCACCCAGCCCCCGAGGCTGGCTGACTGCTGGGAATTACCTGTGGAAGGAGTTTGCATGGGTCCTGCAAGCCTATCCCAACAGGCATTATGTTATCAAACCCTCCCAGCAGTGGGAGTGCACAGACTTGGAAAAGACACACAGCTGAGTTTTCTGAGTTCTCTGAGATTCATTTGTCAATCAGATTGCTATGAAAGTTCCTGATATCAAGAGATTTACTTGAAGATTTAATCAACATCATCAAATTAAGATTAAAATAAGCAATTCTAGGTATTCTTCCATCTTTGTCTCTCAGGAAATGCTCAATAGTTTATTTATGTTCAGACATGCTTCCTCTGCCTTCCACATCCCCTGACGCTGCTTAGTCATGTTCTGTGACTACGCAACCAGTTGTTACAGAATTTGTGTGAAGTCACAGATGGGGGATTAAAATTTCATTTCACTTAGGAGAACCAGAGTGAGGAAGTATGAATCCATTTACATAACTCTACAGTAATTATAAAATTTGAAAGTGGAACTAAAGTGTATTAGAAAGTTAATGAATTTATTACAAAGCATCTGGCTAGTATTTTTTACTGTTAAGATAAAATCCTATCCCTTTTGCAGTCTCTTTTGCAAGAGATTTGAGCCTGAACCTGCAAAGGCTTAAGCACTTTAGTAACTTCCAACACAGAGATAATCCCACCAGGACTCAATACATACACATCATATGAATGGAATCACTGATCCAAAGCACTAAGAAGTCAATAGACCTCTTGCTGCTGATTGTAATTAGCTCCAGATCAAGCTAAGCAGACACAAGCCTATACATGACTGGGTCCTTTGCTAGGATCCATACCCAAGATTTAGGAGCATCACCAGCAGAACACCAGCTGATACACATCTGCACTCACAAGGCCATCTGAAAGCAAGCCCAGATCTGCCCTCAGACATTACCTCTGTGTCCCTCGGCCCAGGATTTGCATCTGGATAGAACTGCACTGTGAAAATCGATCTGGTGTCATGCATAATTCCCTGCAGGAATAAAAGCAAGTCTCTTAGACACCTTCTGGCAAACAAGTGAACAGAAAACTGCACCTTATCCCTGAAACACTGAAGGCCAAAGGACTGATGTGTTTCTAAGGGCTGTCAAATTGACACCCATTCATTCCCAGTCTGTTGTTCTGCTGTTAACCCTCCAGGGCCTGTGCAACTCTCAGCTGTCCATGGACTGAGGAGGCCAGTGGAGACATCACTTTCACTGCAACGCCAAACACTGATAATCTGTAAGCACCTGACAGAGCAAGTACACTGCAGGGGCGCTCTGCAGAGTCAGTCCTGGGACTGAGCAGAGAATAAAAATACACCTGGCAAGAAAAGACCACCAGGGACAAGGCTGTTACGGAATGAATGGTTTAACCATCCCAAGATGATTGGCTCTGTCATAGAAAAAATGGATTTTGGTCACACTCTTGATTTCCATAATTCACTTTATGTGCTGATACAGGCCCTGGGTTGGGCAGAGTGATGAAGGGGACCACTGCTGTTGACAAACAACAGCTATGAAAGACCTAAATGAGTTTAGAGACAGTGTTGGTAGCTTCAGTTGGAGCCAGGAAAATACGATTTCTCATTTGAGTTGCCTGATAGTACCAAGGAGCATGATCCACTGGGAGTCTACCCCATAGGTGTCATTGCTCATGATCCCCAAATCCAGATGGAGGAAGAGAAGTTCCTCAAGAGGAAATTCAGGGAAAAGTAGTCCTTATACATCCTGCTAACCTTATGAATGGACAAAGGAGCCCAAACAGTCTCCTGTAGAGCCACAGTGCCATCCAGAGCTGCAGGGTGGGATGTCAGGATAGGACAGGAATGAGAGATGAGCTGCTAACCACAACTGATCCATTATGGTATGAATTTCTGCTCTCAGAGTAAAGAATTCCATCAGTCTGTTATATTTTCCCTGAATGCTCATGTTCCTTGTAGTAACATACAAATATCTTTAAAAATTATTCACTCCATGCCTTGAAAACCTGTGCTGGCCCTGTCCAGCTGCAATAGGACAGGTCAGCCACAAGAAATGCTTTTTCTTTTTCAAGCAGAGGAATGCAACAGACTGCACACGACAGACTATCCAGCCCTGATCCTGTTTATGCATGCTGAATCAACATGGTCCTTGTCCCTCTTCATCTATGAAGGTTTAGGAGACTGTTACTGCTTTGGAGCTCACATAAATGCTTTTTTTAGCTCACATGAAAGAAAGTCTACTAGATTAGTCTACCAGAAAGTCTATTAGACTAGTCTACTAGATCCAGAAGATTCATGTCCAACCTTATCACCTTTGTCTCCAAATTCCAGCTAAAGCAAAAATGAAAGGCCTGGGAATGAATGGGTTTAGTTTGTCAACTCAGTGAAAATAAACTAATTTCAAAAATTGAGCCAAACAGCTGTAAATTTCTTTGTATCAATGTTTTGTTTGGTAAAATTTGTCTACTTTTAGATACCCTTCTGTGTTTATATATCCTTCCATAAGGATGAAGAAAGCAGCAAATGACAAACCAAACTTATTCCAGAATCATCAGATGGGTATCTCAGAACAACTGTTCAATCTGCCAGATTTGATGTGGGGCATTGATACAAAATAAGAGAGAGAGGCATATTTCCATGAGGGAAACTGCTTTTGAAAATACCTTCTTTTCATTGATTTCCTGTAAATTAACAAGATTTCACTAACTTGCACAACATTGGACACCATGGAAAAGATTTGATGTGGGCAATTACAAGCCTGAGATCTCAAACATAGGTGTCACTTGACATTGGACTTCTATCTTAAATCATGTAAGCTATTCTCTAGGGCAGCCCCTCTACCTCATGACTTTAGTCTTTGGAATAATATTTACAATAACAGACCAAATTAGATGGCAACGTTATCCCTTTTCTGTGCTGGGCAACACAGAACCAACACAACAAACTGGTGACACAGGCTTGTACTGCTGTGGCAAACCCTAAGACAATGGTAGTTAAGCAAGCAACACAAACAGTAGGGAAATTATGAAAATTAATAAGGCTTCAGTTCAGGGAAATGATAAAGTCACTGCAGCAATCCAGTGCAGTGGGGCTGGTACAGTGAGGTACCCATCTAACCCTGGCTGTAAAGCAGGGCTCCAAGTAAAGTAGATGGTCAAATCAACAAATTTAGCCTTGATAGTGTGAGAGCTAGCTTACAGGAGGTGAAATAAAGTCAAAGATCCTTTCTCACTAGAGGGTTCTCTGTGCAGGTATATGGAATAAAGCAGGAGCTCACCTCATTGGTTTGGTCATTGGCATTGACAAAGAGAGGCTTCCAGCCAGGAGGGAGGGCAGAGCTGTCGATGGCATAGCCGTGATTCTGAGCAGTGATGACAGCCTGTCCATTCACTGCATTCAGGACAGGCTGGTTCTGGCCTCTGGAAGAAAAAGGGATCAGGGGACAGAAGTGCTAAATGTGTTCAAGTGCCACAATTAGGAGGAGCTGACAACTGTGGGGCTATACATAACAGTTCAATAGTTCAGTAGTAGTAAAATACTGGCAGCCAATCTCAAAATGGTAAATCCTAGGAGAAACTTTGTTATTCTTCAGCCTGATAGGAATCACTTACATTAAATTCTTTGAAAAGACACTCAAAAAAAGTAGAGCGCAATATTTGTTTTGGACAAATTTAGGAGGAAACATCTCGAAAGTTACCCCAAGACAACATGGCAGTTTAAATTAAAGGCAAGGAGAATGGCTGGGATGAAGGAATGATGTTACTGAAACGCCAGCTGCTGCTAAGGCAGTTCAGCAGCACAGCACTGCTCTTCCATAGCCCTTTCCAATGCTGAGCTGCTTGGCTGGGAAGAAGAGCTGCCACACCTGTTGGCCATCTGCATCTTGTAGGAAGTAGCTCCAGCCGCTATTCCAGTGATTAGATGCCCCATGCTAATTCCAAACAGGGGCTCTGGGCGATTGCTCTCCAGGACCTAAAACGAAAAGGTTTTCAACAGATACTGGAGTGTCTCTGTCCAGCAATTTCAGCATAAACCATCTTAGTTCCCTCACAGACTTGGGAAAAAGCTGAATGCCAGAGTGGCAACAACCTATGAAGGAAAGTTTCCTCCTCTCTTCTGGTTCAGAGGGAAGCCTTGGAGCACAGCTTGGTGTCAGGCTATTCAAAGGGAATAAGCAATGACACTGCATTACAGCCATTTAGTGTGGGACATTATTCCAAGTGGGAGCTCTGAAATCAGTGCTGTTCTTTCCTAAGGTCACAGAGGACCTGAAAGAGCACAGGGTACTTCAAGGCACTTGTATGGTAATTGTGGTCAGTCATCATGTTTGCCATGTATTGTTCACCAAGGTCTATAAAGCCTTGTTGTAACTATTGGGCTGGAGATAAATCCCACCGGATCAACATGAGGAATATTCCAGCAGCTGAAATGTCTGAGCAACATTTGCTTCCTAACAGGTTAGTATGACCAACTATTACTTCAAGCACTTGCCAAAAAGGCAAAATAACTAGTATAATCAGCCTATAGGTATTGCACTGTACCTTTCTGACATTCTGAATCACTTCCTGGGCCTTCATGGGATCCCCTGGACCTCCAGAAATTAAAAGTCCATCATAATCCATGCCAGTGAAATCATGGTCCCATGGAACCAAATGCACTTCTGCTCCTCGCTAAAAAAAAACAAACAAAAAACCAAAAAACAAATAAGGGAATAAGAAATGAAGGGAGGAGGGAAATAAATGAATTTTTGTAAGGAGGTTCTTCCTATGCTCTCATGTCCTAGACCCTGAGTTTGTGTTTCAGTCATCAGTTATCTCCTTTGCCTGTGATGCAGCTTCTCTCCACTATCTGATCATACTACTTTCACAACACTGGTAGACTTGGTCCCTTTGAGTCACCTCAGTGTTTGTCAAGTTACTCTGAAATCCACTGATGAGATCAAAACTTACTAATGGAAAGCAAAATAAGTGTGTATGTACACATGTAACATATGTCACTTTTACACAGTGCATTCATCCTAACTGCTAAATTAGGGCTTCACAGCCCTGTTCTATGACATGTCAAAAGTAGTCCTACACATCAAAACTGAGACAAACATCCACATTAATTAAAAGATTGAAATCAGGGAAATCCTGTGCATCTAGAGGATATGAGGACATTGCATTCTGTCCTCGTGTGTGGCTAAAGAAGCAAGAACTGTAACATCACTGTGCTAAAAACAGGAAAATATTTTCACAGAATTCTAGAATCAAATAATTCCTTGGTACGCATGAGTCTTATGAGGTCATCAGGTCCAATTCCTGCACAAAGCAGGGGTAATTTCCCCTTTAAGACAGGCTGCTGAGGGCCAGGGGAAGCTGTGTTTTTAATATCTTCAATGATGAACATTCCACCAGCCCTTTGGGCCTGTTTCAACCATTCACCACATTCACTGCATTTTTTCTCCATTTGTTTATTTTTAACAATGTTGGGTTAACCTTCCTTGATTGTCCTTTAGAGAAGTTGTACCTCATTTTTTGAAATCTCATCTTTTGGGGTTCTTCCCATGGCTCAGAGGCTGCTGTACAGATCTTCTTCCTTATCTCCTCAATACACTGTGCCAAGTGCAGAAAACACCTCCCAGTGCATAAAAATCATCATAAAAATTGTGCCTCACTTAAGGAGGGTGATTTACTTTGGAATAGATGCGTCCAGGTGGAAGGAAGGCTTGGGAGTACAGGTGAGGCTCTTGCCAAAGCAAAATAAGTGACAAGGGACATCAAGCACTGACCTACCTTTACTAGCAGGCGGATGATGTTGTGCTTCAACCCACAGTCAACAGCTACAACTTTAATGGGATTCCCTCTGCCATAAACCTTGACTTCCTATAAAAAGACAGATCATGTTGTAAATGAAAGATCACATCCCAAAACCACAGAGGAGATGGACAGAAGAATAGTCTTTCACCAGTGTGCAGCAACTGGTACTTAAAAATTAATTTATGTGGAAATCTCTAGGAATACTGCAGACATTAGTGCTTCCTTCATCTTTCTGTGATAGTAGAAGTTATAATGCTCTTTTATAGACTGTTGATTACAGCAGTAAAGCAATTCCTAAGCAATCACTCGCTTCCATGGATAATGACAAGCTTTTTTCCTGTGTGTCACCTCATTAGCAGTGAAGCAAAAAGCCAGTTCTCACAGATTATTGCAGCCCAAGAGATACCCAGTGAGAAATTTTCAGCTGAAGTGCAGTCATCCTGCTGATGCCAATGGAGCAAAGCTGCTTCACACCAGCTACAGATCTATCCCATGAAATACCAGCCCAACCCTCCAGCCCCAGTAAGACCAAAGCACAGCACAGCTGGGATGACCTGTGAGTGACCCTTGTGCATCAGGGCAGTGCTGACCAGGCCAGGCCTGTCACCAGGCATGACCTATGTTCATACGGACCCAGCCATTTTATCTCACAACTTCTCCTCTTCCAGATGCTGTTCCTTAACCCGTCCCACAAAATAAATTGTCACCAGGCCCAAATCCTTACCATCATGCATTGTATACCCAGTTATCTACTGGTCACAGCCTGAATGGAAGAGAGTGAAATCAAACCACTGTGTGTTATATGGCCTTGATACTGTGCCATTGCAGACTCACTGTCAGACAGCTCTAGCACTGATGTAAGGATCTTTATGGACAGCTTCTTTCTGAAGTTTGCTGAATTATTTTACTTGCTACATGACTGCAGGTGGCAGTTATTGATGTTGTTCATCAATAAGCACGTAAAGCTGCCTTCTTTCTCCTAAAAACAAACTCTGTGTTTACCTTCAGTTACACTCAGCATCTAAAAGCTGATATTGACAAATGTACTTTGCCCAAAGTGGCTTTTCTCTTGGGCATCATGGAAAAAAAACAAGTCTTTTTTGTTTTTGGGGGGTTTTTGGTTTTTTGGGGTTTTTTTGGTTGGTTGGTTGGTTGTTTTTTAACTAAGTAATTGCTTTTAATCAGCTTCCCTGGCATCTATATTTCCCATCTGGGCCTCCTTATGAAAAGATACTAAAATCCATGTCCAGCATGGCTGTTGCAGGGTGACAAACTGAATATTTTAAAAGAAAAATATGACCAGCCAGAAGGAAAGACATCCCCTCCGCAGATAATTCAAGATGAAGTTTGGTAGCAGAATATTGCAAACACCTCCCTGTGTGTTACTCTAACTCAGTTCTTGTTTGAACTTTTTTCTTTGCAGAGACTGAAATGCAGAGGTTTCTAGAATGTAAGAGTTTGTCCTGTGTGAGGACAGCTCTGATCATCATCAGGAGACACCATGTCAGGGAGCAAGGGTGCCACAGATGGAGTGCAAGGAGTAGCTCTGTTTACTGCAAGGCTTCAAGCTGCCCCAAATGAATCACCAATAGTCCCTACTCCATCTCTGAGGATGTGACTCAGCCTGAGCCAGTAGTGTTACCACTGCTGCTGTGACTCCTAGGAGATTTTTGTATGGGAACATATCTTGTAGTTCACATTACATAATCAGATGGTAAAGTATCCTACAGTCCTTTTTCAGAATAAGTAAAATCATACTGAACCTGGGTCTTGTTAGATCACTTCAGGCTTCTGGTAAGAAGCTGTGCCTGACAACATATAATGGTATCTTCACAGTTACTGATACACAAGCAGATTAAGCTTCCAACAGTCCATAGTGGAACTGTATCACTGCACAGGAATTTTATGGGACTTCTACCTGCTGTCCTTCAGGCTTCTGGATGTGGGTTTCAAAAATTCCAAGAATATTAAGGTGTCAGTCCTCACAGAAACTGGCTTAGTGTCCTGTGTCAGAGACCCCTGAGAAAAACTCACCATCCCTTTCAAAAGGGGCTTTTGAAGACCTCTCAATTTCTCACAACATCCATACTTAAAAGAATAACAAAATATTGTGAAGCAAAGACCTCCTTCAAAGGTTCTCCTTGTCTGTTCTCATGATCAGAGAGAGTTGTGGGGCAACACTGCTTCAAGGTCCATTAATTAACTCTACTTTCAAAACTCTTTCCAGTTAAATTAATTATCTAAGATTTGTTACAACTTTTCCTTCAGCAGCAAGACTGATTTTAGGTGTGGCTGTCTCCACAACCCGCTTGTCACACTCTGTCCTGCAGAGACTTGACCTGTCCCCTGCATCTGGCCAAGAGTGTGTTTAGACAGAAACTAGATTGGAAACAGAGAACTGTTAAAATATATTCCTTCTAAAACTAGAGGATCTCCCCCACCTGTTCACAGCATAGCCCATAAAAAAAAACTGTCCCAGTCTGAAAGGATTATGTGGGAAGGCTGCAAACCAGTGGTCAGGGAGAGTAAAAGCTCCTGCTGGTACTAGTGCTGAGAACAAAAACAGTATATGGGCTGCATGTGTGGAGAGATGTGGCCTTTTAGCTTGGACTGGTTAAGTATCTCTCATCTGCTCTGCATCACTGACAATCACATGCACAAAAAAAAAATCTCCAACAAGAGTGCTTGCAAAATACTGGCAGTTTTCCACATTCCCTGCCCTGGATAGACTATGTTAGCAAGCACAGTCTATATAACTAGCATTTAATCAAGGTGGCAGGGGTTGGGTAGGATATAATAAGAAAATCAATCACTCTTAGTGTACAATAGATAAGCAGATTCCTGATCATACTGTATGCTGATTTACATTAAAATCACCATTTGGCAACAGATAGATTATCATGTCCAGTAATTACCAACATTAAACAGCTTACCTCATTTACAGGTTTATATGTGATGTTGTTTTTTCAGCCGATAAAATTAAGTTATAAACATAACGAGACCACCAAAGTGCTGTTAATCTTATTATATCTCCCTTTAAGAAGCTATTTTCAGCATCTTTATAGTAATTCTGTCTCCATAATTGCTGGGTTTAGCATCAGCAATCTTACCTGTTTCTGAGATACTGACTTGAAATGGCTCCACCTGCACCTTGCAATTCTAGATCACAACCTCAGTAAGCAGCTGCTGTCCTTATGTGTAGAAACAAGGCTCTGACCCAAAACACAGTGGAGATGTTGGAATGAGCTGGGGAGATCCCCCAAAGTGAGATTTGCAAGGTGGCCTTTGCATTGCAATGGCATCCCAGGATACCAAATTGTAAAGCCAAGCCTGGATGGAGAGTGCTTTAAACTCCCATTTGCTCGCTGACCAGTCTGTTCAGGACTGCTTTCCACCCATGCCATGAACACACTAGCTTGTGTGCTGAACAGTACACAAGCAACTATTTGCAGAGCTCTTCCAGAGACTCACTGGTCTTGAAGGAACTGCAAACACCATAGCAAGCATGGACTTTGCAAAAGGGACTCATACCTGCAGTTCTCACTTCAGTCAATGGGATTAAGCATCCAGGGCACTCTTTATTCCCCAATTAAATCCCCAAAGGGGCTGCAATTTAAGAAATTAGCCCTTGCCTTGGTACAAGAATAGTTATGAAATTAATAGCTAAATAGTTATAGGTTTTAGTATAGGCCTGGTTTCCTAAATCCTCATGATTTCTAATGTTCTTCTCAGCTTGTAGTTGAACATGGTTTCCATGCCCAGCTAACAGAGTAAAAACTTCACTCCTGGTTTGTTCAGATCTATGAGCAAAGCAGCTAATTCCGGTAATATTAGATGCAGGGGACTCCTAATTCAGTCTGGTTTTGATATCTAGAAATCTTTTCTGGAATCACCCCAATAAAATTATGCCTGAACATGGATTATCAAATTATATTGTCTTGTTTCCTGAAAATTTTTTAAGGAAAGCAATGATTCTGCTTATTAATTCTTTTTATATGTGAGAATATCCACCATATGCCAGGTCTAACTGTATCCCCACTGCTTCTCTCTCTTCATAACACACAATCCTCTGATCAGAATATGGTTCAGACCACATTCAGCTCAACACAAACCATTTTTATCTTCAATACTGCACCTCAGGAGCCATAGGGATATTGAAAAACAGTCCATCAAAGGTCTAGAAAGGTGCAAAGTTTAGAAAAACTCTCCAAATTTTTTGTTTAGAAAAAAGCTGGTTGATCCCCAGAGCAAATGGGGGCTGATACTACCAGGTGCGTACAGCTCTGATACTGCAGGAGAACTTCTCACCTTTGTTGAAACTTCTGCAATTAAGTTTTGCTTGTTTGGGTCTGCAAACTCCACAGGCTGACCTTCAAATTCAATCTTCCCAAGTACCGTGCCCTGTGGAAATACACCAGAAAAAACAAAGCATGAGAAAAGGAAAAGCTATGAGCACTAGGAGGAGGTGTTGACAGGCCCAGCAACGAGAACAGCTGTTTAAAGATTTTTTTAAGTTTATAACGATTTTTAGAATTTTCAGAAGTTTATGAACCTTCCTCAGTATTTAAAATCTGTTTAAACCCCTTCATTCAGGGGAGAGACATTATCAGCAGTAATATTTGTTAATAGGCAATCTGGCAAGCTGTGTTGTGACATGAAATTAAGTTGTCTTCCAAGAATATCAGAATTCAGATCCCCATATAACTGTCATGTAGATCTGGGAGTAATCCACAAAGCAGTTTGAAGCTTTTTTTTGTTTTGGAAACCCACTGTGAGGTTTTCAGCTGCCTCCTGTGGATAGCTACAAGGCAGCAGAACTGGTGTAAGGCAAAGCTATGTAGGAGGCAGGTCAGCCCAGATGTTTTCTGAATAAGCTGTTAAAAATAAAAATCACCTCTAGCAAGCCCTATTCTATATTGCTGTTACCACCTGGCAGAAGCTAGGATACTCTTGTTCTGTATCTCTGTATCTTTCTTCTCATTAAAGTTCTCAGTGGAAAAAAAATCCCTACTTTGGCTTTTCCCCACTCTTGGAGTAAGTGGGATTAATCTAGGGTTAACTTCTTCTCAGCATGGGGACAGGGTGAGCATTACAGAACTTTTCAAGGATGAAAGGGGAAATTAAAACAGAGGAAGTCAATGTTTTGTGGTAAATTTATCACATCCCACTTTCATGATTGAACATGTTAAACTCATCCTGCTCTGTGGACATTACACTAGTATTCACACTGGGATTGCTCCTTGGGTTTAGTGCTTCTTCTTTGACATACTTCCCTGGCTTGCCATACCTGAAGTATCCTAGCCATTTCTCTAGGGTAAGCAACAGCCAATATCTTGCACTGCCATGCACACTAATGAAGGCAAGTTTAAGGACAGAGTTTTGCTCCTAACAGAGGCTGACATCCTATGTCTTCTTGAGTAGCTCCTTGCTCCGAAAGCTGCTCCAAGCTACTTCACAGGAAGCAGAAGATCATCATCATCTTCAACAAGTCTTGTTCTTGGAAATGAGGGTGCTGAGTGGTGCTTGAGAGTCATGGTTCTGAGTGCCACCATGCAGTAAGTTCTATAAATGCTGATGACAAAGCTCTTAAAGCCCTTGTTCTCAGCCAAATGGTGCCATGCATTTACTTTTAGTCCAGTTTAACAAATTAATTGCTTATTTCTGCATTTATCTTAAGGAAGTCCTGTTCTCACCCCCAATTTTTATAGAGACAGGGAGTGAAATACTAAGTAGTTTTTTTTTCAATCTGAGAAAACTGGGTGAAGAGGTGACATAGGTACTTTTTAAAAATCCGTACACCAATACCACTCAAAGTCACAGTATAATTGGCCTCGCTACCATACACTGTTAAGTTACAGGACAAACACTGGAAGTATTCACTTTGGATAAAAGAAATAGTGATCTATTATGTCTTAAGAAAGCAGAAAACATATCGCCATTTTCTATTGTATTAAATTGCATTTGTATGCTATCTGTAAGAGCAGGACAATGCCAAATCTTCATACAATAATTCATTTCTACAAATAGCCCTCTATTCAAACTGGGCCATTCCTGTTTTGCTTTGTGGAATTAAAGAGGGTGTGGGGCTGGGCTGCAGACTACAAATTGGTCACCTAAAGAAAAGAGCAGCTTCAAATAATCCATTAGAAAAGAAGAGCCTCCGAAGCAAATTTACATTCAGATTGGCTTTGATCACCATTTCAGCCAGTGTGAAGTGTACCTTCACATTAACCTCCACTCCATAATCTTACCCATGACCTTCAATTTTCAGCTCTTGGAAAACAGAAAATTAATGACTATTGAAAGTAATAGCAGGCTTCAGACAAAGAAAACCAGATGACTGTGGTTATTCCTTTGTCTCAGGGGAGCTGGAGAATTTCCACTGACCAAAGGTGCCTCTGTCTGCAAACTAATATCCACAATATCTCACAGACTTGTTGCTCTCTTTGACTGTTTCTGAGTTAAGAAGTGCTTGATACTTCCTCCAGTTTTATCTGACACTCTGAGGCCTCTCATTTTCATCACCTTGTGCTGGCTCATTTACGTAGGAAACCCAGAGCAGAGCCAGGGAGAGGGGGCTCCTTGGGCGCAGAGCATTGCCCAGCAGTACAGAAGCCTTTGGAAGAGCATATGGATCTGAGTACCATCTAAAGTCAAGGCAGCCCAGCAGTACCATTGCTACTCCGGGTTTGCTGAACCTGGAAAAGGCCCAGCATTAACAAGGTTAATGCAAATGGATCAAGGGAAGCAATCATACCTTATCACGAATTAATTTGGACAACATTCTGGTATCAATCCCATACAATGCAGGCACCTGAGGAAAACCCAAGGATAGATTAGAGAACAAGCAGCTAAAATGGAAAGAAGACAGCAGCCAGATCACTTTTATGTGAACATGTCACAGAATCATAGAATGACGTGGTTTGGCAGACACCTTAAAGATCCTTTCATTCCATCCTCCTGCCATGAACAGGGACGCCTTCCACTAGACCAGGCTTCCCACAGCCCCATCCAGCCTGACCTTGTGTTAGGAGCTCAGGCTCTCAGCAGCAGCCTTACCAAGGCTGTCTCACTGCAGTTCTTCACTTCCCCTCCTTATTCCCACCCATAAATAGCTGAGTTGTTCAAATCTAGTTTCTGCTCTAAAAAGCACAAAATAAAGATCTCATCTTCCCATCCAGGACAGTTTTCATTGTGTAGTTACCTCTAGATTGCTTACCTGTTCTTCTTGCAACCACTGTCCCAGGCTCCTAGTAGCTTGCCAGTGGCTGTACTCATTGCTGTAATCCAGCACCAGCAAACCTGAAACCTGTGGAGAGAAGAAACATCATTTTGCACTGCAGGATCACTTTGTACTTATCTGGTACCTTCAATTTTCTCTGTTCATTCACCATAAACCATATCATGGACAGACTTCAGGCAATCTCATGACAATACCTGGGCATTTTGACCAGGAAATCCATAGAAGAATGTGGCTTGGTAACCAATGCTGCAAATTGCACTGAGCTGACAAAACACTTCTTGTCAAAAGAAAGAAAATGGAAATTCAAGACATGAAAAAATTTTGGGGGATTTTTTTTGGTTGGTTTGGTTTGGTTTTTTGTATAAGAAAACTTTTCATTTTTAAGTAACATTTCATTTCAAAAGTCAGCTCCATTTTTCATGGAGTTAGGGTATAAAACAGTCATTTCACCTCAAAATAGACACTTCCAAAAGGCACATGGCATAACACAGAAATCAAGATGGTGTATTTTTTGCCACCATTCCTCCAAAGGACAATATCCAGAAGAAGAAAACGAAAGGTGGAGTATCACTTATTCCCTCTATGAGGGAGCCAATAAACTCTTACACACTCAGTATTGGGCACAACCCTTTGATCAGCACTGCTTCTCCCACTATACCTTGATCCCATCAGACTCCAGAAATCGCCTGAGGCCAATTTCATCCAAAGCAGCTGTGTCAGGCACTCCACCATTCCCAACTATGGGATTAGCCAGGGTAAGAATCTGTCCTTTGTAGCTGGGATCTGTCAAGGCTTCAGTGTATCTAGGTGAAGAAACAGTAGAAGAAAAGTACATCAGTCTGGAGTCAAAAGGAAAACAAAAGACCCAGTGAAAACAAGACAGGTCTGAATTCCCATATGACAAAAAGACAGAAGTGGTATTCATGTGAAGATATTCTCAGAATAAACACAAACACATCTGTGAATATGCCTGACTTTGCCATCTGTGGTTAAACATTTGACATGGAGAACAAGGAAAGACTTTGGCTTCTCATGTTTCACTTTAGAAAAGCACAGAAGCTATCAACCAACTCAAAGTCCTTTGGTTTAGCATGAGAAAGAAGTTCAGAGAGGGCAGGGAGATCTCTGCACAGCATATCACTGGACCCTCTGAAAACAGCTTGGCCTGGCCTCTCCCTGGGCACACCCTTGGGCAGCACTTTGCCCTTGCTGTGCCCTGCCCACCACACACTGTAAGAGCTTTCCCCTCTCAGTGGCACCAGAAGGCTCCAACTGAAAGGCCAGCAGACAACAGAGCTGTTTGTCCAGTTTTGTCCCCTCCACATGCTGGAACTTGCATGTCTTGGGAGGCTCAAGGCTGTAACTGCTCTTTTTGTGGAGAAGGACATAGACAAGTGCTTGGGATTCCTCATCACTGCTCTGGGTCCTTCTCTCCTACCTGCTCTGTCAATGAGCCCTGCCATGGTCCCACTTCTGTAGTTTCTCCCAGCAGAGGTCTGGCCTCTCTTCTAGGCAATCTTCATGTTCCCACCCACAGAACACCATTCATTTCACCTGACTCCTAAGTGATTGGAAGGTGGTTTGTGTATCCCTGAAGAAGGCAAGTTGAAGACAATGCTTTGGAATTCAGCATTCCAGCTCTGATCACAAGGCCTCAGAGCAAGTTCTATCTTTGGCCCAGGCAGAAGCCCGGCAGTTTGTTAAGCACCTCCTGAATGCCCTTCTCAGCAAGGACAGATCTAAGAGCATGTTGGAACATTCTTCTGCAGTGGAGGACCAAACCTAGTCCGTGAGGTATCATCTCTAGATCTAGTAGATCCAGTCTCACTTTCAACCACATATAGGAGGACAGGTCAATAAGACAATATATGCTCCTATCCTTCAGCTTCAAATTAACAAACAGTTCTTCACTTCCACCCTTATACTGTGGTATACTGTTGCAAATGTCCCTTAAATAATTACTGTCTTTCAACCCCAAACCAGCTGTAATTTAGCAACAAATGAAGTCATCCCCACAAATATTGAGCCAAATGCATAAAGACACTTCAGGATGAATCTGCCCCATAAAAAATACAATTTATTATTGTCATTATTGTTTAAATAATACTTAATTGGCAACTCCAGTCATCTACCAGATATCAGCAAGTCACAAGAGACATTTTTATGGAACACCAGACTTACTGCCAGAAGACTGATTGTCAAACATTGGAAGACTCTTTACAAAAGTGGGACTGGTTGCCGGCAGATAGAGACAAGGCAGCACACCAGCCAGCTCTGAGAAATGACAGGTCGAATAAACAATGGTCAGGAAATATTTTCAGGTAAGCCTCTCCTGATGTTCAAATCTGTATTTGCTTCTGCAAGTAACCAACCACACAAAGTGCAGTGTGATCCCAAAACTGCAGTAGGTACCAGGCACATGGCATGTGAATGCTTGGCATTGTTCTCTCCTTCCAAGTGGTTCTGCTTCCAAAAGACTCCTTGTTACTGACAAAGCTAATGGAATTAACCTTTGCACGTCATGCAAACAAGGACAAAGAGCCATTGGGTCTGAGTGGGGTGCACAGGCAGAGCTCAGCATGGACGGTGCTCTTTAAGCAGGAACAGTGCCCTGTGGAGCACAGAGGAGCAGATGGAAACACCAGCTCAAAATGTGCTTCAAGGTCTAATCCCTGTTGTGCCTGCCCAAAAATCTGCCTGATTTCAGTAAACTCCTGTCAACCCATTCTCTCACTGGTATATCATGGGAAACACACACATTTATTGGAGGCAAACACCTTTATGGAGCCATTCCAAACATGGGACATTTTATGGGTTGTAACCTTTCTTTCTTAATTTAAAATGTCCTCTTTTTGTTCCTATACCAGACATATGGCTGTAACAGATGTTTCATTTTTTTCAGCAAATGTTTCTGAAAAGTTCATCCTCCTGCTTTTCTATCAAAATTTCACCCCCAAAAGAGTGCTCTTGGCCTTCTATTCCAGAGTAATATGACAACATTTCAGCAAGCTTTAGCTACTCCAAGCCTGAGAGCTGTATGCACATCAAGTGCTTTGCCTCCCACTTCTATAACATGAATCAGAACATGTGAGTCCAGGTGAGGGGACACAGTGCAGAGCAGCCTGTAAATCACCCCAGGACAGAGCCCATGCTCACCCCACTCAGCACCACTTCACACAAAGCAGGTCTGAGGCTTATCAGCATCCCTGCACTAACTTCTTGCTCCCTATCATGACGCTCTGCTGCGTGCCCCAGCAGTTTGGGCACCTCCTACACCCTGGCACAGCCTCTTCCTGTGTCTGGGAGAAGGGACAGCTGGGTTTCTCTGGATACACAGAGATCTTGATCTCTGTGATCAGGAGCAGGAGGTACAGCTACAGGGTTCCATTCATTGGACAGCAACCCCTGGACTGCTAGGAAATCTGCCAGTTTTATGTTCTGCAACTGTGCTGCAAACTCTTTTTTTCCATTTCTCTGAATCAATTAAGGTCATGTTCTGTATAGGGGGGTTTTGAAGATACCACCTTACATTTTTAATGTTTCCTCCTTGCCCATATGCTCCCTGGCACAGAAGAGATCTCTGTCACAGCATCCTCTCCAAATGATTAGACAATGAACAAACACAACTTCTGCACAGTAACATGTGGAGAGGAAATTAATTCTTCAGGTCCTCCTTGACTTTTGTGATGTGCCAAGATTTATGGCCCATAATCTATCAATGAGAAGAGAACTCAGGTGCCCTCCATCATTCTGATCTATATTAAACAGTGGCTTGTTGGCAGGTATATTAACACAGACAGTAATTAGTGCTGTCAAAATGCTTAAATAATTGCCTCCTAATGCAAAACTCTGCAAACTGATTCCCCTCTGCAGCAATTTAACATTCTCACCAGTGAGATCATTTTAAAACTCAGCCTGGGAGTACTAAGATCTCCAAAGGAGAGCAGAATTTGGGGAGCACAGTGCAGATGAGAAAGACACCTATGAATGACTGCAGAAGAAGCTCAAGCATCAACAACTTCAGAGATGTCTTATCTCCCCAAGGACATGTCCCTGTCCTTACCAAATGCCCTATTCCTCTGGCCAGATTCTCTCTGCTCAAGCAGTCCAAAAAAAAGCTCTGGCAGCATTTGGCTGCCAATCATAGGCTTCTACCACTCAAGAAGACAGAGAATCATGCTAGAATAAGGCATGAATCTGATCCTGACCTTCAGCTGGAAAGGGCACAGAGTGTAAAAGCATCCTTATCTGTGGTATGAACCAACAGATGACATAAGGGATGGCTCATAAAGGTGATCAACCTGGGGTTTAAAAATTTTGCACTCAGAAGCCAAGTTCCATTATCAAGAGGGCTGCAGATGCTTCAAACCTCTACAGTTGATCTGGGCATTGGAGGGAGAACAGACAGCTTCTCTGCTCTTATTCAGCAATTCAGTAGGAAGTGGTCAGAACCTCATTATCATCATTAGATCAGTCTTTAAAGGTACTGATCACCACAAATGCTTAGGCTCAAGAGGTCTGCCTGAGACATCTTCATTAATTCTGTCTGTATCTCTGGACTACAATGCAGCCTTATATAGATAACTACCTGCTTGGACCAGGATCCTATAAGCTTGGGAAAAGCACCATTCACACTTCAACAAGCTTCCAGAGAAGTATTGATGCTTATTGTCATTTTCTGTTGCCTTACCCAGAGAGCCCCGTGTTGAATACGACTTCCCCTGCTGTGGAGGAAGGATAGCCAAAAGAATAGCCCTTCATCTTCGTCCCATCTTCCAGCACCAAGTTCGCTGTCTGCGCCTAGAGAAAGGCACATGAAGAGACTCAAACACAGGAGGAAAGGCTTGATGTTTATACAGGTAACACCTAGGATACCTGCCTTTCATGCCTAACACTAAGTATTCCTGTCCTTCTCCCACTCCCAGCTGCCAAGACACCATCACTTTTACTAGTCTGATGCTTTTTTTCTTTCTAACAGTTAGGAAACATTGTTATCCGAATGAGCGTGTAAACCTCAATTCAAGCAGACTGTGTGTTCGTTTTACTGTGGAATCACCCTTTCCTATCCCTTAGTTAATTTGTTCCACATATGACATCTTGCAATTTACCAGCATCATAACCCTGTAGGGAAAGGATCACTTGCCTCCTCAATGTTTGCTCAAGGCCTGCTGCTGACTCTGCTGGCTCTCATCAGCTCTGACCTTCGATAATTGCTTAACTTCTGGTGCAACTGTACAGCAATACCACTAAAAGTAAGTGTGTGTTTAGTTGGTCTGATGTCAAACAGCAAAATTCAGAATACCAGTCTATTCTGCTGTAGGACACTAGACCGGAGGAACTCATGGATCAGATGGACTCAGTTACCTCAGGGATAGGCATAAATTCTCCTGGAGTACGCAGCTATGAAACAAGCAGCCTAGAGGAAACCATACTTCTTCCAGAGAGTGTTTAGCAGAACTGAGTCCCACACTAACTGTGGGATCCTTTACAGGCTTCATCACTATTTTATAGCTAAGGCAAATAGGCCAGAATGAGTTTTACAGAAGTCCTCAAGAGATTAATTGTCATTACTGGGTCTTTGCACATGCCAGACTAAATGTACCACCCTCTTTGGCCCCACTTGGAAACTAAAGCTTTCTTACCCTGTCCAGGCACTGGATGGGAAACCACCAGAGAACTCCACCTTCTAATAAATAAATAATGACTACGTGCACAGCAGAAATTATAGAATGAGTTGCTATCCCTCAGACAGCAGAATCACTGGTGTCATGCAGAGGAAGAGAAACAGCAAGCAAAGCTGTAAATAGATTTACCAATGAATTCCTGGGCTTAAAAGAGTTTGAACGGTGAACTTTCAGAACCCTGAAAAACCTCCACTTCTGGAAGGCAAGCACAGCTGTCTCCTGGGCGCATGCAGAATGACCACCAGTGCAAAAATCCCTTCTTTTTTTTGTGGTCTGTGCCACAGGAAATGTACCAAGCGTGTCCACAGGAAGCAGCAATCACTGTGATTTAGCTTCATATTGGTTTCTTTTACAGAACCATTCCTCTTACTGGGATTTTTAAAAGAAAAATCAAGATCAATTTGCTGCAGAAAGGAGCTGGAGAGCTACTTTCCATTAGCTGTAAATCAGGTGAACAATCACAGCAAGGAGAAATTTCATTCTCAGTATTGAACATTTTGTAACCATCATGACAAACATTCATTTAGAGCCCCTATGCAGTTACAAATACCACACAGATCAATTACTAATGTACTGCAAAATACACTAAAAATCAAACTGTGCTGCCAAGTAATTGAATTCTGTGCATCTGGGATGCTTTTAGCCTTGCCATTTTTTCCTCATTAATGTCAAACATCCAGTCATCTCCAAAGATTTAGCCATAAGTTTTGGAACCTTCCCACACCATTGGACAGTTTGGTCAGCAACACCAAAATCTCCTCCCTCCACAGTTATAAACAGATTTTTTGTGGTTAAATCCCCTAGGTTTACACCAAATTAAAATGACAGATTGGTGGGTCCCCTAATCTCCCTGCACCTCTCACTGCAGAGAACTGCCAGACACTCAGAGCACTGCACAGCCCAGAGGTGGTGTGGGTGCCTCAGACTGGGCTTTGGACAGGACCTCTGCCTTTTCAGAAGCCTCTTGGAAGGCCAGCCTACTCTGCCCACATGGAACACAGTTTCTCCCGACCTTGGTGTTAAATGCTGGATCCCTTCCCCCAGCAGGCGCAGATTGGAGCCCACACAACCAGCAACTCTACTTCAAATATGTCCCACACGTTTAGGCTGTTGCCTGAATTGTGGTCCTAGCTGCCACCAACACTGACAGAATCCTTCAGGAAACAAAGTCTACAACGGTGGAATGACCAGAAAATTCAAGATTCATCCAAGTGCTGAAAGCCAAACCCCAGAACAATCTCTGTGAGCTTCATAGCTTCACCCCCCACTATAGAACTTGACAGGGATCTGCATGGCCTTCCTCCCACCACAGCCCACCTCCCTTCTATACCAGACAGCACAGAAATAATTTATATTGAACAGAAGCCCTTATTATACTATTTGAGCCCCTACACGGTGTTCAAGTAATGCAGAAAAATGTCCCTGAGCAACCATAACCTGCCTGCAAGTTCAGCTACAGCAGGGGATAGATGTTCAAATGTTTCCCTCCCTTCTTTGATTTATTATTCTTAATTAAGTGGTTGGTTCATTGAGCATTCTCAAAGCAATTATTCTTGCTTACATTTCCAGCGGAGGTGTTACCATATCCCTAAGGTGCCAGCCTACCTTGTTTTTTCAGGTTTTTTTTTTAAGGTGAAAAAACTTATAGAGAGGGCCTGTTGGCTCCATCAGGAATCAGCTGGGAGAGACACTTTCAGTAAAGGAACAAGCAAGAAATAAACAACCCCCCCAAGCTTCCATGAGGTCATTTTATCTTCACCCTTATCAAAAGCATCCCCACATAACCTCAGATAAATCTCTGTTGTAATCTCAAGTAAATTGTTTCTGCCACAAACCCCAACTTAAGATATGCCATTTGCAATCTGATTTCTTCTTCCTATACATCAGTAGCTTCACCTTTAGCAGAGGACCCCGTTCTCTAGAGAGGCTGCAGTACTCTTCAAGAGTTTTGAGCATGAAGATGGCTAACAGAAAGGGTCATGCTGTTGATGTCGTGTTGAGAGATTTTGAGTATTTTGTCAAAGCTGCTTGAAGAGACAACTAGTTCAGGTCCCACTTCACTAAGCACTTCACACATAAGTAAAGAAAGCACTTTAGAAGTTAAAAGAAAAACAAATCTAAACCCAGTAAGCAAGTAAGGAATCAGATGAACTTAGTTCCCTGATGTAGCAGCCCTTCCCGTCTAAAAAGTGGATGATAAAGATCTGCGAAATCTCAAAAGATCTACAGTGCAATTTGCTTTTCAAACTGCGTCTTCTATAAACTTCTTTACTGGAAAGTGAAGGGGTAAATTTTCCCCCTTCTTGCCTCCTAGTCAAGTAAGTCCAGTTCTTTGCCTCCAAAGAAATCCTCCCAGTTTATATTGGCAAGGTGAAGCTGAACCCTAAACTCCTGAAGGACCAAGAATATGCCAAGTACTGAAGCCAGGGCCAGTACTGACACACTTTCTCAGCCAGACAGACACAGCTGGCACTCAGGGCAGGCCAGTTAACTTCCCTCCAGTAAGAAGACAACAAAACATCTCCTTTCTAAGCCAGACCATGATTCCACACAGCACCACAGTCTCTGCCACATTTCTTGGCTCACATCTGGCTGGCTACAGAACAGCTGACACATAAGAAGCAGAGAAGAATCCAAAAGCTCTGGGATTCCTTCTGCAATAAAATGTTGGTGCCAGGACTGAGCTACATTCACTCTCCCAAGACCAAATAGCCAGCAACAAAGGAGTAGTATTCTCTTTGATAAAAAAATCAAACAGATTTTTACTCTTCTTGTGAGTACTATGCTGAGTACTATGCTGAGTACTATGCTGTCACAGGCTGGAAATCTATCTGGATATGTTTAACAGTCAAGACTTTCTTTGCCAACCCTCTTTGTATGTATGTGTGTGTATATATATATATATATGTATATATATATATATCTGATTTTACTCCAGCAGATTTGTTTCTGAGTAACACTGAGACAAGAAGACAGGGCAAGAAAAAAGAATGAGTCAAGGTAGCTTCACACTTAGGATTTTTTTGGGGGAGAAATACTGGATGAAATCCTTTGTCATCAAAGACAAACCCAAAGAAAAGCAACACATGTACCATGGTAGAAAAGTCACAGTTCCTACAACTTGAACTCTTCTTAAGGCTGTTCACAACAATGCCACAAATATTTGTCCATCACAAAACTCAAAGTAGAAGAGTGAACCAAGCCAGGTGAGGCACCTAGCACAAGTCACTGAGAATCCATGGAAATTAATAACCCTTCTCCCTGCCACCGTAGCAGTTCAATAAGTTCCCCCCATCTCTATAGGAATGGGCCCCATTTTAAATCCCCTTCACCTCCAAAAAAGAGGAGTGGAGTGCCTTGTGACTCATCTTTAACTTCCTTACCCATCTCTCTACTCTCCTTACAGTCACTGTCCCAGTTTCTTTCCACCTCCCTCAAACATATTTGAAGAGTTCTTTCGCAGTAATCTGAAATAGTTTCTTAAGCCAGCACTCTACAAAATTTTCCTCATCTCCCTCTCATTTTTCACTATTTTTAGCTCATTCCTGGTGGTTTTTATAGCTCTCCCAAACCCCTCATTACTGAGCCAGCTATACAGTTACAAGCCACCTATTTATTGCTGGTACTACCTTTACATGCCCATTTAACTACATTGGCCTCAGAAGAGCATTAAATGATAAGAGCTTCCAGCCGCAGTTTCTCTGCCCATTCCTGAATTTTAAACAAGCTTGATTAACCTGAAACCAGTGATGCTAAACATCCCTACTGAGAGCCCTGAGGGGTCTCGGGCCTGCTCTCAGCCTCTCTTTCACTCATGGATGTCCATCTCCTCTTTAGAACTGGAGGATGAGATGTAATAGGGAAATACAGACCTATGAGTCCCCACATCTAACACTACTCACCTACACTGGTGTTTCCCCACATGGGGTGATTTTAACTGGACAGAATACAAACTTGGGAGAAGCATTATTAGGCATTCTTCTAAAACTACCACCTCTCCCTCATGCTGTCTAATACTTAATGTATACATAGGTTAGATGTTTTCATTGTATTTCGCTATGTTTCTTAAAATAACCCAGTGAGAAAAAGCAATTAAAAGCAACTAAATGCTCATTTCAGCCTGCAATAATGGAAGAATGAGACCATTACCTAATACTGCCATCAGTCCACACACGGCATCATGAATCATGGAATGTCCTGAGCTGGAAAGGATCCACAAGGCTCATCAAGTTCATCAACTCCTGCCCCTGCACAAGACTACCCCAAGAATCCCACCATGTATCAAGAGTATTGTCCAAACATTTCATGAACTCTAGCATGCTTGGGGCCATGACTTTAATTACATTGCATTTCACTCTTTCCTTAAATTTCTCATAAACACCCATTACCCCTAATTCTGGTTGGAACACCAAACCCAGCCATAGGTCACTACTTGGTCACTTTCCTCAAACTACAGTTAACTTCCACACTCTGATGCTAAGCTCTGCAATAGGTAGGCTTTTCAGGATGACTTATCCTTAAATTTTTTTTCTTCAGGCCTCCTGCTTTACTGCTTGCATATAAATACTAGAAAGTCTCTTCCACTTCTGCTTCTGCATGTCTATGTTGATTTGGCATGGTCTGGTTTATTGGTAGTGGGGGAGGGCCACAGAAGTAGCTTCTGTGAGAACTATATCTGACAGAGCCAGTCTGTGATGGCTCTGAAGATGAACACACTGCTGGCCCAATTAGAGATGTTGGTAATGCCTCTGTAATTACATATTTAAGAAGAAAACCAAAACAGAGCATGGGCAGACTTTTTCCAGGGGCAGCAATGGTGGCTTCTCCTTTTCAGCACCCTTCATGAAGAGAGGTATTAAATAGCACCCGTGCCTTGGCAGCCACCACTGCCCACACGGTGGTGATGGGGCCACAGAAACATGGGGAGCAACTCCCAGCACAGAACCTAGACAAGATCAACCTCTCAGCACTGCAGGATCCTGCAGGAACCTTTGAATTGGTGAAACTTGTTGGCAATGGTACCCATGAGAAGCAGTTTTTTGTCTAGCCAGAGAAGAGGAGGAAGTGAGGACATGTGAGGGAAAACAACATGGCAGTGCTAAGGTCAGTGGAGAAGGAAAGGGAGGAGGTGTTCCAAGCATCAGAGCCAAGATTCCCCTGCAGGCCATGTGAAGCAGCTGAGCTCCTGCAGTCCGTGAGGTCCATGGGGGATGCAGAGACCCACCCACAGCCCATGGGAGAAGTGCTACACTAGAGGGGGTGGATGCCAGAGAAAGCTGTGATCCAGTGGTAGATCCAAATGGAGAGAGGACCCCTGCTTCCAAACTAGAGCAGCCTATCCTTGAAGGACTGCACCCTGTGGATGAGTGACCCACACCACAGCAGTTTTGGGAAGACCATTTGCCCATGGAAAGAACTCACACTGCAGCAGTTTTGGCAGGACTTCTACTTGTGAGATTGGAGCCATACTGGAGAAGTTCATGGAGAACTGTCTCATGGCATAGCAGAGGAAAGACTCCTCTCCCTGAGTGAGCAGATCTTGAGTGATGAACTGACCCAAACCCCCATTCCATCTCCCTGCACTGTCGGTGGGAAGGAAGGAGAGGCTGGTGGGGGGGGAACATGTTTTAAAGGCTTATTTTACTTCTCATTATCCTTCTCTGACTCTGTTAATAATAAATTTACTTTATACCTTTAAATTCAATTCTGTTTTCCCCTTGGACTGCTTTTTCCCAGTCCTCATCTCAACTCATGAGCCCTTCATTTTTTTTCCCTATCCTCTGCCCAGCTGAGAGCAAGAGAGGGTGAGCAAATGTTTTGTGAGTGTTTGGCCAGTGTCAAATCACAACAATGTCCCACGGAGAAGTAGTGTATAAGCCTGTCACTGTCTTAAAGCAAAAGCTCTGGACCAGGAAAGGTTCAAGCTTTTGTATTCAATATCCTGAATCCAAAGAGAATCACAAGACCCTGTAGAGCTGGCTTTAAAATATGAGCTAAGTTCTCAAGAGGCACAGTCTCCTAAACTACACCAGATCTCAGCCTTATTACTCTCCATCCATTCTGACAGAACAGACCCATACAGATATTGAACTCAAATAATTAAGTTTCAAAAGGAAACAACTTTGCCAGAAGGTATCACATAATAAATGTCAGAAAGAGACTTCTGGGACTGTTTGGTGACCATCACATCTCAGAAAGAGACTTCTGGGACTGTTTGGTGACCATCACACCTCATGGTGAGTCAGGTAGTCAAAAGTGCAGGTACAAATCCACAGACACGGCTCTTCAGATGCACAGTAGGTCTTGGCTGCCCTGCAGTAGATCCTGTCATACACATTGCAACATAAAAAGAGTTCAATTCATTCTCACCCGCCTTGAGTGTACTTGTAATTGCTGGGACTGAGATTAAAATAGCTTCCAAGGATTTCACCTGGCATTGCTCTCTTAACAGGTACTCATTCTCCTTGCCTTCAGCAGTGGTGTTGGCTTTAAGTAATCACCCTCTAGCTCTACAGCACAGATAAGTAGATCCTAGAATATCTGGTACTGGAACATCATGAGAGTAGGGCACCAGCTTTTCATGTGCATGAAACTTCCTAACTGGATGCCTCAGCATCATAAAATATGACCTTGTAGGTCTGTTACTGTGCAGTCCTTAAATAACTGACAAAGCATGTGTGTAACACCATCAATCTGTCATTTAAAATGTTAAATCCAAAATTCAAATGCTATCCCATCAGTATAAGAATTAATCAGATTCAGCCTACTATCTATGGCTACCCAAATTAACCCGGGATGTGTAAAGAAAGAGGGTGTCTTGACAACAAAAGCTGGATCAGCAGTCCTAACCACAGGCTACAAAAATTTACCAGCGGAAGACGCCTTTTCCTGCAGCAGCCTGATAACCACAGGCTAAAGTGCGCTCAAATCACTTCTCTATGCATCACAGTGTCCAACTGCTGTGCTCCACAGACCATGGCAGAAATACCTGAACCAGCTCCAAAAAGCAAGAGAGGTATCAGAAGCAACAGAGACAAGCAAGGAAGGCACTCCCACAGAACTCTTCAGCCCTGCTTTGTTGGCTTGACAGTTCCTAAAACCCTTATGAAGATGAGTGTGCCTGCATAGACTCCTGTTCCACAAGGTAGAGCATGAGCAAACTGATGCTATAGGCCATCCCATCCATAAAGCCAGCAGCCAAGTATGAATGCTGGCCTTCTGTCTTCTAGGCACCATGACATTGGTCAACAGCACCTCTTAGTGCATCCACAGGTCCCACTCATCCAGAAATACCAACAGTAAAATTGTCTCCATTTTCTCCCATCCCTTTTCAATCTGGAGCACAAAACTCATAGAGAAGAGATTATTTAAACTGCTGCAATTTGCTTTATCACACTAAGAGACACTCTTTAGCCCACTGATGAGATTTCAAAATGGAAGAAAAGAAGCCCTGGAAGGTGTGAGAAGTCAGCACTGCCCCAGCAGAGGGCTCTGACACAATTTTATTGTATGGTCAGTGTCAAACCAACATAGCTTCCCTAGCCTGAGGAACAACCAAGGAATTTGCTCCTCATGCCCAAGCTCTACTTCGTCTCCAAATGGTGCAGCTGTGGAAACTGGAAACCCCAATGGTTTATAATCCACAAGCAAGACTCCTGAAATAACTTCCTCCCAAGCCAGATCTGATTGCAGGAACAGGATTAATCTGCTGGAAGGAAAATTACTGTGCTATAAGACTTGACCATGGTACGAACTCATGCCCACTGTACCTCTGCAGAAGGGGAAGACAGGTCTAGCAGCAAGGACTCTGGTTCACCAGCCCACCACACAGGCTCTGTTTCCAAATGCAGGCGTGACAAAGCTAATCTGGGAACTCATATCCTGAAGGAAGGCATATAAACATGCCTTATCCTGTGCTCCTCTGCAGACAATTTTTGTTTTAAAAGTATCATAGTATCATAGAATCATAGAATGGTTTGGGTTGGAAGGGACCTTAAAGATCACTATGTTTCAATCCCTTGACATGAGCAGAGACACAGAGACACCTTCCACTGGAAGGCTGCTCAAAGCCCTGTCCATGGCCATGAACATCTCCAGGGATGGGGCAGCCACAGCTTCTCTGGGCAAGCTCTGCTAATGCCTCACCACCTTCACAGTAAAGTATTTTTTGCTAATGCATAATCTAAACATGGTTGAACCCATTCCCCCTTGTCCTGTCAAGTAACAGGTCTGTTGCAAGGAGCTCGGAGAACTCCTGAAAATGAGTGGCTGTGGGACAGGTAAGAGAAACTCTAGTCCTGATCAGCCCTCTAGACCACTCTGCCAGGGAAGGCAGCAACCCCAGTCCAAGTAGGGCTCTTCCCTACTACCCTCTGAAATACCACTCCTCCAGTTGCTAATTCTATTGCACTTTCCATTCAACACAATACCTGTGCAAAAGTGCCATTTCAATCCAAAGAGCATGTTGACAGAATTCACACACCACTCCAGTGCTACAGAACTCCCACACAAACTCCCATTTCACCCATGTACTCCAGCTGCTGTAGCAAAGAGCACTGGAAAGCCAGGGAAATCAACTGAGTGGTCCAGCCCCAGTAAATCAAGAACTTACACTGATGCATTCACAAGAGTTGTCTACCTTTCCAAGTAATCTCAGGGCCATTGTAGTTTCTAATAAATTACCAATTGATTCTGTATGGATTCAACAGGATTAATTACGTGCATCAAGTGATGTATGATTTTAAATATTCAGCCAATTCATGCTCATATGGACTGAAAGAACTGTTCCGTTAGCTATCAGTCCTATAGAAGAGTGAAGTGTTTCTAAAGAATATACCATATAATAATTAACTGAAACCCTGAACTTCCACCTTTTGGTGCAATTTACCCTACAATTTCCATTCCAGACTAGACAAAAAGTGTGTTTGCTTAGCTAATAAAACCATTTAGCCAAACAATCCCCTTGCTTAGGGTTCAGACAAATCTCTAGTTCATGTCTCTAGGTAAGCCCTGTTATCTGCAGCAAGTTATCTCTGCATGCCAAACACATCTATTAAACAACAGTAGTTCAGTCACTGTTACCTTGATGCTCAACAATCTGCTACCTGTCCTTGAGAAACTCCAGTGATCAGCAGACACATTGCAAAACTTCAATCTGCCTTTCAAAGTCTTCACCACTTTGCAAGCTGTCAAAATTCTTGTCATCTTGAAAGCTGCCGATGGGTAACTAAAGTTTAAAGAACAAAAGAGAAAAAAAATCTACTTGTATGTTTTTCTTCAAGATTTGGTGCTGACAATATACTCTTGCAGATCTCAGGGTAAGAGAACAGAGGCACAGCAAGAGCACTGAACTCACTGGACAGCACTGCCCTCCACCTTCCCATTTATTCTGCCATTAAAAGTCCCAGGTGCAGCCCCACCTCCTCCCACCCCTCCTCAGAGGGTGCTTGCCTAGGCACCCTTGCAACACTTCTCCTCAGGCTGGTCTCTCAGCACTGTCACAGGGGTAACAACATAGGCCAGACACCACCTGGAAGACAGCAAAGCCTGCAAGAGAAATTACCCCAAGAATATAAGAGCATGGAGTGGCTGGACAAGGGGAAGTGGGTTCAAACTGAAAGACAGCAGCTTTAGATTAAATATTAGGAAGGAATTATTCCCTGTAAGGGAGGCAAGGCCATGGCACAGGTTGTCCAGAGAAGCTGTGGCTGCCCCATCCCTGTAAGTGTTCAAGGCCACATTGGGCAGGGCTTGGAGCAACATGGCCTAGTGGAAGGTGTCCCTGCCTGTGGCAGGGGGTGGAACTGGATGATCTTCAACACCCTCTTCCAACTCGAACCATTCTATGATTCTGAACAGCACAGGGGCCAGGCTGCTCACAGAGTGGGTCTGAGAGCTCTCCAACGTGGGGTCTGCACACTGGCTGGTGGAACAGCTGGTGACTGCCACAAGTATACTTGTACTAAAGGATATGAAGCAGGAAGACTGAATTCCATGGAAAGATGAAATCTTTATTCTGTGTTTGGAGACCATGCAATAGCACAGGTTCCAAAGTGTTGTCTGTCCTCAAATAAATGATTTTTTTTTTTCACAACAAAAAATATATGGTTGCAAAAGAAAAACATCTTATGGTAACATTTCAATGGTCAACACATAAAATAAGATGAAATTTTCCATATATTATTCCCTAAGTACAGATCTTTGTGACTATAACTACTACTACTATAACACTCTTCATAAAGAATCACACTCCTTATTACCCAGAGATGAAAATGCCTCATTGAGACAAAAGCTGAGGGAGAAGTGTGCACATTTATTATTCTTCAAGAACTAAAAAGAACAGGCATCTTTTGAAACCCAGGTGATCAAAGTTTTAAAGCTCAAAGCTATAGATATACACACAGATTTTTTACGCAGCTGGACACATCCTGCTGTAAAGGATTTAGGTGGCAGTAATCAGTGGCAGTAGTAATCATGACTGCTTTTTATACAGTGGTTTGAGATTAGTCTAAATTGACACCAGTACCACATAAAAGTATTTCTTGTGCAACTCATTATATATTCATCAGGTTGAACAGCCATGAACATTATAAAAGATTGAGAGAAGAGAGGGCTGTGGGTTTGGGTACCTTGTGTGACATGAGCAGCTTTTTGGATATTTGGATAAGAAACACATAGAAAAGACCCAAATCCAAATGACTGAAAGAGACAGACAGAGATAGGGTAGAAGACAGAAGACACCACTTCAACACAGGCTTTACAGGTGTGCAGAGTTGGGAGAACCAAGCCAACAATGCTTCCTGATAACTTGACTGTGGTTTAGGACATAATAATTTTTCCTACAAGAAGATATCTGACAATCATTCTGATTCATCAAAAGAGCTTGAGAGACAAAGATTTTGCCTTTTGCTAACATACAAAACCAAATAAATACAGGGGACTGGAAAATGCTCTTGTTAGCTCTGCCTCCATTTGCTTGGTTCTAGCCTGTAGTGATCCAGAAGCCAAAGCCATGCTTATATGTGAGTGGATTGCAAAAACCTATACCTTGAATGAGAAAGCTCATCTTAATATATAAACACGTGAGCTCACAAGTTCAGGAGCCAGTTTTCTTCACAAGTCACACTTCACATTATGTTAGGTTTAAACTGCCATGAGTGTAATACACTCATTTGGAAGGTTATTTGTTATGGCTATACTGAACAGGAAGTTCCCCACTCCATTTGACTCTGTGCCAACATCAGGGTGTGGGATACGTGTCTGTCCCTGGGATACATCTCTGAACCAGAATCAAAACACGCTGGCAGTTTCAGCACCCTAACTGCTAATTCCTAACTTCTTTCTTCCACCAGTGAGGCTGCACCATGAAGCTGATGGATCCACGTAAAAACTCACCCCTTCCTTCCAGCATGAGGCCATTCATGAACTCAGGACATAAGGAATGATCAGAAAATGGACCGTGCCTTTTGGCAGAGTGGCATCTTGCAGGTGCAAACAGCTGCATACCACATAGGCACTGTGTTCAGTGTGTCAGGGATCTGCTGCACTCGTACAGGCCTAATGTGGCAGCTGTATGTTAAAGATTAAATGCTATATGGGCAAAAAACTAGTTTCCTTCATCACCTACAGAGCAAGGATGTTCCATTGACTACTGCTTTAGAGATCTCTCACTTCTATTTTACCCCTATAACCAAATTCCACAGAGTTAAATCCTACAGTCTTCCCTATTTTCATGCATGTTTTACTATCAAAATTGATTAAGCCCACCTCAGACCTTCTGAGAATAGGAAGGTTATGCCTCCTATATAAGAATCTTAATGCCTCCCCCATGATGAAGGAATTTCCTGCCAAAACCAGGAGAAAACATCCAAGCTATTTGTCTCACTGCCAACATGCTAAAAAAAGGTCACAAACTATTGACACCTTAAGACCAGAAAATATATAATGTATTCCCTAAAGAAGCCTCAATTCTGAAAAACCTGTAAACACACAAACAAGCCTTCTGTGGTTTGGACAGATTTTAAGTATCCTCTTTGCTTAACATAAAGACCAGAAGAGGCAGAATCACTAAGATATGGAATAAATAAGGAAAATGAAGCCAATCACAGAATAGGGGAAAAAGAGCAGAGACCGATGGTTTTATAGAAATACAACCACAGTGCCTGAGTTTAGAACTTGCCAGCCAGTACAAGACTTGCAATTGTAGCACCCCTACAGAGAGAAAGTTTGGGTAGGGGCTCTGGAGGTAGAATGTCTATCAGAGAAATCAGGAACTGCAGAAGATTCATTCAGACAAGAACAGTTCAAGTACTGGGGGAGAAAGGTGGTAAATTGCAATTCTGGCTTCCTTACTATGTCTTAGGTGCTTAGAAAAAGGCAGAGTGCCTTTTGTTTAATACTCAGTTACTGGGGGAAGGAGAGAAAATCCTCAGTAAAAGGAGGAACTCTCTGTTACTGTTTAGACATGGAAAACACCAGAAACAAAGTACATCACAGGGCCCCACTGGGCCTTAAAAACGAATCAAAATCAGTGGTCATAGCTTTGCGAATCCTCAGGGACAAAAGTCAAAGAAATCTAAGTACCTACATTTTCAGAGGTTTAAAGCAAAGTGCTTGATCTTACAAGGAGAAGTGCTCAGAGCACATGGGGCCCTGCTTAGATGCCCCAGAACAGGTATCCCAAACTGGAAGCACCTAAAGCCATTTGTCGCAGCTGGGAAGTTCTGCTTTAAGCTATGCAGGGTTTTTCATTTTCAAGTTTTCTATACAAAGCACAAGATAGTTCCAATCTTGCTTGAGAGACAAGAGATCAGGGTCAGTTTGTGAGCATGCTGGGCCAGATTCACAACAGTGTAAGTCCCAAGTAATTGCCTTCAGCTCAGTGGAGCTTCAAGTGGCATAAATCTCCCCTGGACTGGGACCTGTGTAACAAGCAGCCCACATGAATTGATTGGACTCTGTTTCTTATGGGTGAGATCAGAGAAGAACTTTTTCCCTCCATATGTCCTTCAGATACTTTTAGAAATCTCTCCTTCTGTATGTCAGGTTGTGTCTGATTTCTGACTACCCTGTCATGTCTCCACTAAATTACATTTGAAAAATATTGACTGGAAAAGCAGAATAGTTGAAAGTTCCAACAAAAATGCAATTCACTGCTACCACTGGGAAAAAGACAAATATTCTCCTCCACCACTACATCTCACACAAAATCCCTCAAAGTGATTTTGAAACCCTCTCTTTCATTTCAAGGCTAGCTCCAGTTGCTTCCCACGGAACTTAAAATGAGGAGTTTTGAAAGAACCTGAAAAAATATTGATATTTACAATATATTTCCTTATCAGGTGTTAGTTTATCAAGAGAGATCACTGCAAAGCTAGGTAGCAATTTTTGATCAAACCCCATTACCTCAAAGACAATAACTTACTTTTTTTGCATTATTTAGTGGAGGAATAAACAAAGTTCTCTTGTTCACATGCAAATGAACTAACAATATCTAGACATCCCCTATCACCCAATCCTCTTGGACTGCTGCAGGAGAGAAAACTGCTTTGATCTATTCTCAGATCAAATTAAGCATTTCAAGAAAACTGTACAATGTTTAGAAACTGGCAGAGCAACACAAGCTGAGAATTTCAAAACTAAGGCTGATCTTCACCTCTGTACATAAAGAGAAACTGAAAGGAATAAGAACCAAGTACAAGTATCACCCCTCATCTCTTCTGAACTCTGTTGTTTAAGCCACAGCCAGAACATGGAGTTTTTTCCATGGAGTTTGTTCTATTTTGAGGAGGTCTGGGGAAAGAGGTATTTTAAATTTTAATGGGAGAGGTTCTTAGCAAAGCTTCAGATTCAGGTACTGCTTTTTGATTCAGTCTTACTAACTCAAATGATTGTGCCAGGAATTATTCAATATAAACTCAGATGATTGGGTTTTTTTAGATGGAAACAATTCCAAGTGACAAGGCAAGAAGGAGAACTAAAAATGGACTGCTCCTAGCTGCCCACTGTGCTCTTCTTGCAGCTTGTTTTCCATCCAACTCAGTGCCTTCCTGAGATACAGTGCTCTGTCCTCTTCAGTCCTATGTCCTTTCTACTCCTGAGATCTGGCTTTTTCTCTTCACTTCCTCCCACAGTTTCTCTGCATGAATAACAGTCTCCCAGCTCCTGAGGTGACTCTCCAGCCCACCACGCTCCATGGGTCCTGAGAGCTGCTTTCCCTTGAGCCCACTTCATAGGACAGGAGTCACCCTCCAGTCTACACAAGTTCTGTTTGTGACTGCCCCCATACTAGAAATAACAAGAATCCTACCAAACCTTAACTATTTCCAGCAGAAGGCAATAATCCATGTGAAAACCAGTATTAAATCTGTTTTTAATAGCACAATTTAAACTTTATTCCTAAATCCCAACCTTGCAGCCCACATTTGCAGAAAACAAGTGTTTCTGGGTAAAGGAGAACACACAAACCTGAGCCCAGAGCCAATGTAAATTAATCCAAAACACAATGTACTTTCAACAGGACATGCAAACTTCGTTTTTTGAGGGTCTGAGATACAAAATTCCAAAATTCAGGCCGTCCTCCTCATGATCTATGGCTGACAAAGGCCCAGTCTGAAGAAAACATGGATACATAGGGACACATGGGTACATACTGATGGAAAACACAGTACCTATAACTCGAAACATGTTCCTAATTCTGATGGAAGTTCATTTCTTGTTTGGGAGTCCAAACAAATGAAAAAGTATAAAGAAATGTATTAAATGGAGTTGCTCAAAATCTGATTTTATTAAATACTGCAAATAGTTATTTTCACTACTACAGAACACTTTTTTTTTAGAGAGATACTATTTTTCCTCTTTTAAAATTAAAAAAATCCTTGGTTTTTTTTAAACACAAACCTAAAAACAAATTTCAGTAAGCACAATAAGTGAAGAGTTTCATTTTGATATTTTAATTGAAATGTCAAAAAGCATCAGAATCAAACTGAGATGCCATGTCATTTTCCTTCAAAAACATTAGTTCAGTCTAGCTGACAGCTAAGAGCAATTCAGTTCTGTGAAGTAAATAGTTTGCTCTGGAAACAGACCCTCATGCCCTATTCACAGCACACATAAAATGAAAGAAGTATGCCTCAAAACAACCCAAGTATCCAGGGATGGTAGCAAATCCCACAGGAATTCAGGATACAAAGGTGTTCACAATCATTCAACAGGCCCAGTGACAGTTTCAATTAACATCTATATGATAGTTTTAAAAGCTAATAATGACTTTTCATTTTGTAAGAAAAATAATGTAACATCAGTGAAAATCTCAAACCAATGCCATGTGAAAGAGCTTTCTAAAAAAATAGCAAATTTCTTGCTAATTCTGAATTGCCTAACTTGGTACCTCTCTTGTTTTCCTAATCTTAAAGCAATAATCAAGACGGTCTTTTGATGAGTAAAGGAAGTTTTTAAAATGCTTGACAATAACTATTCCCACATTAGAGAAAAAGAATTTTCAAGGAGATTACACATTTTATTAAGGCCTGAACAGCCCAGGGTACACTCCTCTGTCTGGGATACAGAGCCCCTGCTTCACCCAAACTTGACAAAGATAAGGCTCTTATCTTCAGCAAAAGAAAAAGAAACAACATCTTGAAAACGGGTCAAATTTCATTACTGCTGAGATTAGCAGCTCCTCTTAGATCAGCTGACTTGGAAGAAAGAGAGAAACCCTTGCAGTGTCTGGGAAAGACTGACATTACAGGTCAATTTCAGAAAGTCCTGGGTCAGCAAAAACCCAGAGAGAAGAGAGCTGCTGGAGGGTGATAAGGATAACCCAAAGTGCAGTTTGCTCCCACAGCAACAAGCACCAGACCTCGAACACAACTCTTATTTTCATGGTGTTGCAAACAAGGGACACTGGCCCCAGAAATCTCAGAGATTCCCAGAAGGTGTCCACAGTGTTTGACTTCAGGCTGGAGCTGAACTCCGTTTACTGGAAGATGTTTGGAGGAGCAAGATTTCTCATTCCCAGACATTTTCTAAAATGACATTTTTACAAATGAGGGCCAGGATTAGCAATCATCCTTTTTCCCCTGTGATTCCAGAGGTTTATACGTTTCACTGGCTTGTTACTGTGGATCATTAAAAAGGCCAAACTGGCTTTATGAAAAGGCCTACGCAAACTCAGTCTCCCCCACACTACACATCCTTTACAGAGTCTAAAAATAACATGATTTTACAATGCAAGATTAGCTACATTTGCTCAAGATTCCTGTTACACTTGCTTGCTTCTGCAGCAGTCCTGTTATGGGTAAATATGTGATAGGTTATCATAGTCCAATGTGTTTGGTGTATCAAAGGAAAACAAAATTGACTTGTGCTTGATTATATTATAAATAAATAGACTTTTATCTAGGATGAAGGCTACAACATACACTGTTCCCAAGCTGCTAATTTTTGTATGTAACTGTTCATGGGCATTTGCACTGGCACATACAGTGTTCACTGGGCAGTTTTGTCATTTTTCTTTGACTTGATAGTCATCTTTTCCCCAGTTATATATAATTTCACTAAAATAAAAAATTATATGAATGAATCATTTTCATGGACATTTTGACCTGGAACAGACCACTTGGTCCAGCCTTCTTGGTGGGCGTGTACAGAGGATCTTGGCCAGACAGATCATACACCACCCTGTGATCTGTGATCTCAGACCTATGACGAGGGCGACCCAGAAAGGAAATAAGGAAATGAGTAGAGAGAGAAAGCATCCATCAGAAGTGATAAGCACCACATCAGAAATGAGCTTTATAGACATTTATATATGGTCCTTGCATCCAGGCATTCTGAAGCGTGATTCCCAGGAGCTGCCACTGCTAGGACAGTTACCTGTTGCCTGGACTACAACAAAAACTAGATAAAACAGGCTTCTTGTTCCCAGCACATTAGTGGGTCAGGCTTAAAGCCACCCTCATTTTATGGAAAAAAAGCAGCTCCACTGAAATGGTATAACACATAATCAGCATCTGTGATTAGCTGGGTAAGCAAGTATCTGGGTAAAGTGTCTTCTTCCAGCCTTATTTGACCAAGCCTGTCCTGAGCAAGAAATGCTCTCTTAATAATATGCCCTAATACCTCTTATACCACAACAGATGTCATACCCAGTGACAGGACAGGCTCAAAGCTGTGTCAGGGGAGATTCAGACTTGACATTAAGGAGCCCTCCTATACTGAGAGGGTGGTCAAACACTGGAACAGGCTTCCCAGAGGTGGCTGATGCCCCAAGCCTGTCAGTGTCTAAAAGGCACTTGGACAATGCCCTTAATATCACTTTATAACTTATGGCCAGCTCTGCAGTGGTTAGGCAGTTGGACTGGATGATCCTTGTAGGTCTCTTCCAACTGAAGTATGCTACATGAGAAGAAACAGAAAGTTTTCTACAGAAAGCTTGTCCCCTAATTTCCTGAGAATAAAAGTGAATTAATCATCCCTCCAGTATAAATATATGTACCCTTTGGAAAGGATATACACAACATTTCTCTCCAGTCTCTTACCCTTTAGCACCTGTGCAGTGGCTAGCTGTCCCCGGTTTTGGTGGGAGGGAGAGTTAACATTCCACAGGAGTTACTTAACGCAGCCTTGGCCTTTCACCTTATATACAGCATCTAGGATCAATCAGCATTTTCCTAGTTGCTTCATGCCTGGTGCTCCAAATTGGAAGGATTTGCAAATTTGTTTGTCTTAATCTTTTCCTCACTCTGACTTCTTTCTTTCTTCTTGTGGATGCCCTGGGGAGAAAAGATAAAGATAGAAAGCTTTGACTGTTGCACACACGGCTTTGCACTAAAGCATTTTCTTTAACTTACACATAGATATGCATAAGAGAGATACACACATGAGGACCTCTCTTCAAACAGCACGGCCAAGTCTTGCTATATGGACCTGTAATGTCATTTGAGAAGGGATATGATTGTGGCTGATTAAAAACATTTTTAGGGCTGGAGAGCAATGAGATTTGAAGAAATAATTGATGCTGCCAAGCAAGCATTCAGGGCTTTAACCCCAGAACTCCAGCACTGTCTCTACAGATAGCATTGCTGTAATAGCAAGGGAGCTTTATGAGCTAGTCAGGCATAAGACAGTCTCATGCTCCATGGAGATGACAGACACTAGATAAAGTTTAATACCTGGAAATACACAGAATCCCAGAATGGGTCAGGCTGGAAGGGACCACACTGGCTCATCTGGTGCAACCTTTCTGCTCAAGCAGAGTCAACCCAGAGTACATGGCACAGGTCTGTGTCCAGATGTGTCTGGAACATTCCCAGTGAGGGAGACTCCACACCCTCTCTGGTCTCTCTTTGAAAAGTTCTTCCTCCCGTCCAGGTGGAACTTCCTGAGCATCAGTTCCTGCCCATTCCTCGTGTGCCATTGCTGGGCCCCACAGAGCAGAGCCTGGTCCCTGCTCTGAGCCCTCCCTGCAGACAGGGACACACAGGGATTAGGCTGAACATCCCCAGTTCCCTCAGCATTTCCTGGAGATGCTCCAGGCCATTCCTCATCTCTACAGCCTCCACTAGACCCACTCCAGGAGTTCCCTGTCCCTCTTGTACCAAGAAGCTGAGAACTGGACACTTCAGATGGGCCTCACCAGAGCTGAGTAGAAGGGCAGGATCACCTCTCTCAACCTGCTGGCAGTGCTCTTCCTAATGCATCCCAGGATTCCTGAGGCTATCTTGGCCACGGGAGTACACTGATGTCTTATGGACAAATTGATGTTCACCAGGACACTCAGGTCCTTTCCCACAGAGCTGCTTTCCAGCTTGTAGAGGTTTATGAGGTTAATACATACTGTTGTACTTTAACAAATACAGTATTTTCCTTAACAGAAGCCCTAAGAACAATCTCCTCCCCTCAATGACCAGCTGGCTCAAACAGAGTCTGTGCTTTTGAGTGAGGGCTCTCATTGAACATCTTAAAAGAGGGCATAAAGCCTTGGCTGACATGTGAGTGGGACCAGTGCTGAGGCTTTAGATGCCCTTCCCCTGAAGATATTCTCCACTGCATTGTCCCTGTCACCCATTTCATTCTGACACCTAAAAATGTTCAGCAAGATTTAAATCAACCAATCCATGGGATCATGGAATCACTCTACATTCCATGGCAGCAGGTCCTAATTCTTCATTCATTTGAAGAAGGCAGGATCTCAAATACTGAACGGTCTTGTCTCTTTCAGCTTCAGGAAAGAGAAAGCAGGTGATCACTGAGGAAAACTAGGGAGCCTCAGATGACACTGAAAAGGCCAAGGGAACATAAAATGCTTTTCCTTCTTCCTCCAAGCATGCAGACATTGTCTCAAAAAGCACAGGAACTAACCAGAGCTGGAGACACCAAAAAGGCCTGTCTGGGTAATGCTCTGACAACTGAGCACAGTTCCTGGATCAAGTGCCTCCCACTGCCAGAGTCAGGAGTGTCAACGTGGCACACTGCTGTCAGAAAAAAAACCTCCAAAATACACACATCTGTGAATTTGACTTAGCCCCACAACAGTCAAAGCTGGGGCCTGAATATATCAAATCTCTGTGGGAGGTTTTAAGCCTACTTTGACTAAGAGCTATAAACACAGGGTTTCATTTTCACACAGTTTACTTCATGAACAGATGTGGTTATAATTATATCAGATTTTAGTAAAATGAGAAATCAAATTGTAGAGCAGAGTAGTCCAAAGGTAGCTTGTTCACTCTCCTGTACTGATTAAAGTAATTTAAACACTCACTTTTCCATCTTTATCCATGCCATAAATAAACGAAAATCAATTCTATTCATTTAGTTCTACTTCCTATGGATTCCATCACACCGCAATCCATTGTAACTAAAGCAACCATAAACTGCCACACGCAGTGTGTGGTACAATGGGTGTGACAAAAATCCACAAGAACTAAGTGCTGCTGAGTTGTTTTCCTTTCATGACTCTGATCACAGAGATCTCAGCAACAGTGTGTGCTTTGGAGGCCACAACAAAGATGAGGAGTTGATTTATATAGGCCATACACGGTCAAGAAGAGCTTCAGTTTGTCATTTCTGACTTGAGGGAGGAAATATGTATTGAAAAATACAGAATACTGGTACAGTGGAAACGACTATCAGTTGTTAAGAAAGGTGAGTGGAAACATTGTAGGGACACAGACCCCAAGAATGCTTTACCCAGGTGTTACCTCTTTCCTCTTCCAGCCAGGGTGTCAGCCAGTCAAACACTCCTGCAATCACATTTAAATTTCCAGAGAGCTGAATTCTCTCTCTCCTTCCCTTCTGTCCCTAGCAATTCCCCACAGTTGTAGCACATTCAGGAATGAGTTTAGATGCTCATTTTGGGCAGCTTGGGTCTGATTTCCAGCATCAACAGCAGAAGAAATTGGTCTTGAGCCATGACTTTGGAAGACTTTGAAAAAGACTCAAATTTTTTACTCTGCTGATTCCTGTGAAGCTTAAAGCCTTTATCCATACAAATTTCTGGCTTTGCCCTAGCCCTCCTCCTCTCCTGACCATTACCACACCACTTTACCCTGGCCAATACAGGTTTTTTCATCAGACTCTGACCCTAATACATTTACCTGTGCTACCCAGCAGGTAGAACAGCAGTGTTGACACATTGTGAATGCTTCCAGTTTTTGTTTACTACCATCCTTTCATTATCAGCTTCCTGCAACAGATGGACTGTAATTTTACAGGCACAAGAAGAGTTAGTAACTGGGTGGGAGAGTCAGGAAAGGCTGCTGCTTCAGTAACAAGAATCCAGAGGGAAAAATAAAGGCAGAATGTTGTGGAAGAAATATGGAGACCTATATTTAAGCATTAGCCCAGTATCAGCCATGAGCATAGCTTCAGCTGAGGTAATTCAGACTGCCTTCTCTTGCCAGTTCTGCCTTTTTTTTCCAGGGAAATGGGTTCCATGAGATGCAGCTAAAGACATAAATAAATCTGTCTCAAGCTATGATGTTCCTTTTGCTGGGACAGCACCCATTTTAATAGCATCAGCCACAGTCCTCTTTAGTAAAGATCTCTAACAACCTTTCCATCCATCCTGCCAGTCAGCTAACATATGGTCTTTCCAATTTTGCAAAGGATCATGTGGGGAACTGAGATTAAATTTCATCTTTTCATTGCTTGCATCCCCCAGGAAAATTCACAATGCACCCCTTTTAGGTTTCTCCAAAGGGCAAATAAACAATAACTAAAAATCATTGAAGCAAAATAAGGCATGATAAACTCTTTATGTTTTGACAGTTGTCAGCTTTCAAACTCACCACACTGGAAATGCTATTGTGTTATACATTCCCTTTCCCCTCCTCCATGTACCTATAATAATGGATATGGAAGGTAGGAAGCCATGAGGCTGAGAATGTAGAAGAAACTACCCCTTTTCTTTGAGCAACATTATGAGCTGGGAAAATATTTTCAATCCCTAATGGCTAAGTTTTAAAAAGCTCTTCTGAAACCAAAACCAGGACAAAATACCTCAAACGCATGAAGAGCAGGAAGCTCTCTGGTACACAACAAGCACTGTTCCTGTGTTCCAGGCAGCAACCCATCAAGAGATGTCACTTCCCAGAGAAGAAAGAGTGGTGCTATGTCCTGGCAGGGCCAGCATGGTTTGCGGCTGAGTGACAGGCAGCTGTGCTGGCCCTGTGCCAGTTGGGATGAGCCTTCCTTTTGAAAGCCTTGGCACAGCAGCTTGCTTTTTCAAGAGAAAAATTATTCCTGTGGGGTTAGGGACACATCAGAGGTTTGAAATAATAACCTCAGGTGCATATCCAAGCCTGCCTTTCTGCAGTGTTTTAGTCAGGGCCAGTTTTTCGACAGGGTCAGTGAGGTCCAGTCTCAGCAGAGCTCTCTGAGGGTCATCCAGGAAAAGCCCTGCTGATTTATTTTTTTATTTTGTGCTGTGCCTAAACCTCAGGGGAGCACACAGCAGCACCAAACCCAGCACCACAGCTGAGGAAGAGGAGCTTAACCACACCTTCCTGTTAAGATACCCACGAGGTCCAAAGGTTCTTTACCACCACTTCCAACTATTAACACTCCAGTCCCTGCTCAGTCATAAAACTGTCAACACAATTAAACCTGTGTCAGAAAGGACAATGTGACCCATCCTCTGCATTCAAGGTAACTCCAAGCCCAGCTTCACTCCAAGAAGCAACCAACTGTATCTGTGGCATTGCAGACACCCAAAGTCTTTCCAAAGAGCTGTTCTGGACATCTGAACCATAAGAGAGTTCAGCAGAAGTTTACAGCCTCTGGAATGTTCCACAAGAGACAGGATTCTATAAGAAATTGGACTGATTACATGGCGTCACACCTTTATGGGGGCAGGATTTAAAGCAGTTTATTTAGATGTTGCAGGGCATCTGTGCACTGACACTGTTAATTACAGCTGTTAGTAGCACAGGGACTGTGTTAGATGATGCTAATTAATGCATATCGGTGTCTCATAAGTGTGTGACTCACTGACTACCTGCAGGAGGGGAGAGTGGTTGCAAGGCGATCTGTAAGCTGCAGGAAGACTTCTAGGATACAAGTTGCAAGGAAACACTGAGCTGAAATTGAGCCACAGATTTTATCATAGTCAATCTCTGATAAGCGGAGACTGTGGATTACCTGCTGTGACTGGTTTTGCAGCTGAATGGGAATCTCTCCTTCCTCACCAGCTGACTTCTCTTTGGGATCTAAAGGCTGAAAATGCTGGTTAGGGCACCAAGCCTGACAGAGCTGAAGAAGTGTTTGGACCATACCCTCAGGCTCTTGAGGAGTGGGACTCATGATCCTTGTGGGTGTCTTCCAACTCAGCTTATTCTGTGATTCTGTAATTTCCCTGAAGGAGATGAGAAACTCTGAATAAGTTCCTCCTCAGAGCCATCAACCAATTCCCTCTCCAGTGATGGGAAGGGCCACAGAAACAAAACAGTCAGACACAAGCCTAGCAGGAGCAGGGGACAGGAGCCAAGGTAGGCAACTTGATGAAAAATCCAGGAGGAGTGATCTTCTGAGAACTGCCATCACAGGATCTCTGAGAAATAGCAGACACCTCAAACCTACCAGGATGGCAAACCTAGGACCTAATGGCACATATTTACTGAACAAGACAAATCTAGACAAAACTGTTACCATAAAGGTAGACGTGGATAATAAATACTAAGATACTGGCACAGGTGCCAAATCATTGCTGGACCAGGATAGACTTAGCTGCCTGGGTCTCCCTACTGTCGATAGCATAGACACTTGAGCTTGAAGGTCCTTTAAAAACATGACACTCAGTAGTTTTCCACAAAAAAGAATTGTGCAGTCTGAGCAATAGTAGATTCCACTTTAAAGAAGGGGCAAAATGTACCAAATGAAAAATAAGGTACTCTCAGTGCTCCTCAGAGTCCTTAGAGCACCTGTAAAGCCTAACTGCATTGCTCAGCACCACAGAGACCCTGGTCACTGCCACCCCAAACTGTTCATACAGCTCAGCAAACAAGTCTACAGTCATATTTACCACAGTAAATATGAAGATGTGCAAAGGTGAAGGAGTTCAGACAGATGTCAAACACAGAGCCAGGGTGAGCAATCAATCATATCCACACATTGGCAATCACATCCAACCCTCTTGCTGAGTTTTAAAGACAGGTTTAAGGGTTAAAGTGCCCTACACAGAACTGCTTTAGTCATTATAGCAAAGCAAAACAAATCTGACTTGATGTCACTCCTATCCCAGGGATCAAATGCTACCGAAGTCTCAACATTCCCTACTGTCTTCCAAATGACCTCATCACCAAAACAAAGTGCTTTACCCAGTTTTTAGAAGTTTTCTGACTGGTTTTCTTTGCTGCTGACCATATGTAGACCTTTCTGATCACCTCTTCTCAGTCAGGTCTGCTCTCCAACTTCTTTCTTACATTTGCTAAAATAAGGATGGATTCCCACTGCTTTGAGGATATCGATATCTTACGGTCCACAAGGAGGAGAAAATGATAAAGGTCACAAAGGACTGCTACGTGCAGAACCACTGCTCTCTGCTCCTTAGGCAGCAACCAGCGCTCCCAGTCCCACACCGAGCAGGGCACGGATTTCCAGTGTGCCAGGCTGAGGGCGCAGGCACAGCCGGCTCCTCAGGCTCCTTCCTTGTGGGACAGAGGCATCTAGTGGCTGAGCGCTGAAAGAGCGGATAAAGCCACCACGCTCCCGTCAAGGATGTAGTTAGAGCGGGATGCTGCTGCCGCTGCCGACATGAGACAGGTTGCTACAAAGCTGTTCGGCTGTTAATGCTCTGCCCAGGTTGCCATAAAGCAAAATATAAACGCATGGCACCAGGCACAGCAGCCCAGAGAGAACCCTCGCAGAGCCCAGGCCGTGTCGGAGGCTCAGGCAGTGTGCCAGGGAACTCACGCAGCACAGCCCCCAGCACAGCCTCCAAACTCTCAGAAGTGGGTGGCTCAGCACCTGCCGTGCACGGGCCCAGCTGTGTCTTTGTACTTGACAACCTGCCACAGCATAACTCCGTGAATAATCTCCTTCGCCTCTGAAAGCTACTGCAGTTGATGTCCACTAGCTTTGAAAGCCAGTGGGTCACCCTCCCCTGGTCATACTCAGGACACTGTTCAAGACTTTACAGACATCCACTACAGTCCTTGAGAGATACCTCCTTTCCAGCCTGAATAGTCACAGCCTGGCTACTTAGTCCTTGCACATAAGTTATTCCACACAGCTGATTATCTCTCTTTTGGCCTTATTAGTCCTATGACTTGAACCTGCTGCTTCTAGTTCTGCTATGTTGTTTAAGACGAGATCAGGACATTACACAGCATGTGAGATGCAGGTGAGCCACAGACACACAAGCATTCTTAGTTTTGGTCTCTTTTTCCCTTTCTACTTTATTTTTTTTTCTTTTGCCTTGTAACCAGTGTTTTCACAGAAATACCTACTACAGCTCTGAGATGTGAGTGGGAACCACTTAGCTCAAAGCCCCGAACTGTGTTTGTGCACAGAGTCAGAATTCTCTCTACTGAATGCTTGGCTTAATAACCTGGCCACAATAAATACAGGCAGGAGCTCTGCTCCCCAGAAATACCATCAATAGGATGAACTAGAACAGGTCAAATTCAGTGACCAACACTTAGCCTTTGATCTCTTTACACAAGCCACTGAAAGAATCAATGCCAGCTGTAAACTGGAAAAAAATACCATAAAGGAAGATGCTTTTACCTCCTCCTAAATATCCTTCTAAAATGATAAAAATTCCACTCATAATGCTGGGATATAACACTTGCCTCACCTTCCAAAGTTAAACTACTAAGCTTCAGAATGGCATTAAGATCTTCAATTTCTTGATGGAGGTTTGCATGTTTACTGAGACCTAATATAGGGAGCTGTGGCTCTAATATTAAAGAACAGCAAAGTTTCTAGAGTTATTTAGCACCATGGTAGAAACAATATCTGGTATTCAAAATTGTTATTTAAAATGAAGGGCATATTTGATTTTGATCTTTTATATGTCCTAGGACACTTTGGACATTAATCTTAAATATATAGTATCTTTAGCTATGCTGCCTCTGGATAAATAATGTGTAAGAGAGCCTAATGAATACAGCTGGGAAGCTACTCGCTTTCTGTACTGTCTGAACCAGGAACACAAAGAAGCCAACACCAAAAAGAAACAAACCAAAGCAGAGATGGGGAGATAAATACCACAACTTGGATTACATCTCTTAAATGTCCACAAAAATCTTGTATTGCAAGATGCAGTAGTTCTGCCAAAACATCCTTGGGCAATTTTTCAGCAGATGAAACCCCTCCCACCACCCAAGTACTTTGCCAGCACATTTTCCAAGGACATTCTCACACACCTTGAGGATGACCATGCTCTGTGGAGCACTTCCACAGCCTCTCAAATTCCCTTTTTCTAGCTGACAAGGCTACAAAGGACACTCTACCCTTGCTCACTGCACTCCCTCACATACAGCATGCAACTGCAAAGGAGAACAAGCAACCCTCACATCACTAATATGGGGTTACCATGCCAAGCCCATCTGGTCCACAGCATGAAGCCTGCTGTGTGAGGTTGGTCTGACCCTGAGAGGAGGCTGTGGAGGGGGGCAAGGTGCCAAACTACCACTTTGGAAAGGCCACTTGCATGTCCACATCTACCCTGCCCACATTGGGCACCTGCTGCAAGGAGATTCACTGTGGGTGAGTTTACAGGACTGGTGGATGCCTGCAGCCAGTGAAGGACAGTCTCCAGCAGGAGACAGCTCAGGAAGATGTTCCAGTATGCCCTCAGGCAGGATGCCAAGTAGTATGCAAGCAGCTGTAACATCTGTCAGAGGTTTTGGTTTCACACCCTCACTGGAATGAGGAGAGAGCAGACACCCAGACATCCTGAAGTTTTCTTCAAGGAGGACTGTGAAACATCCATTCCTTTCACGTAATCCACAGATATGCTACCAGTCCAGCTGGGACCACAAACAGCCAAGATTCTTATGTTGCTAAAATTTAGTCAGGATTCGTCTTTTAGACAATGTTGTGGAGCAGAAAATATTACACCCTTTTGTTTTCTCACAGGTAGAAAGATTTGGGGACATCTATTCAACCACTGATTGCAAGTCACTTCAGAGACAGATTTTTTGGGGGCTAACTGTGATGGGACTGCCAGGAAGGCTACTGGAGATTGCATTCTCACAACTTCTCTGTGCTTTCATCCACACAAAATTCCTCTCTAGACGTGTTCTGAACAGATCTGCTTTAATAGCTTTTAAATTTTTTTTCAGAGGATGCAGCATGACTCTTTTCAGACAAAGTAAACAAACAGGCCCACCATCCCCAAACAGCCCAAACTGGCTGGGATTGCAAGAACACAGGAGCAGCTTTCCTCTTGAGCTCACTTCCTTCTTTCATTCCCTATTCTGCATGGGCAGGTTACTGAGGATGAATCATGAGTCACCTGCACTGAGGGCTCTGAGTGACAGCTGCAGCCTTGATTTCTGGGTTCATCCTGGGCTGCAGGAGGTGCACTGAAGGCAAAGTGACCATGACCAATTAGAAAATAATACACTGAAACATAAATCCTTGGCAAGGTGGTGAAGAGAACAGGCAGGATAATTCAGGAGAACCAACTTTGTCTTTAAGTGATCAGGAAAAAAACTAAAGTGAGGAATCAAAGAAAGATTGAAGCTGAAATGGTGTGCTTTATGCTGGAAGTTAATACTGAACTGTGCCTGAGGGAAGGAGGGCAGTGACCTGCAGATGGATGGGAAGATCATAATATAAGGCTGTGAATTTGGCCTTAAGCGAAAGACTCCACATTATTTTTTGCTGATGCTAGAGCTGCCTCCCTGAATACTAAAACTGCAGTCCATCTCCCTGCCTTGAATGGAAGGCAATGTTGACATGATTGAAATTCACTAAACAAGGAACAGCTGAATGAAAAAAAGCACTGAAAGCAAACATAATTGTGATTCCCCCTTTTCTGCTTGTTTCTTACCATATTGTGAAATAATTTACTTTTTTTCTTTGAGATCTGGTTTTATTGATTGTAATAAAGAATGGACATAATGACAGAAAACCAGAATCCCTTTTACAATACAACTGTCATAGGCACAAATGCAGCAGCCTTATGTATTCTGAGGGTGTTTGCAGTCACCAATATGTAAATTCTTAGAGCAGCGGTTTCCCCTAAACCCACCCAGATGCATTCAGCTCCTGCAAAGGGCAGTGTCACTGCACTTAGACTTGACAAGCCACCAAGAGCTTCAAGCTCAGCCACAACCCTTTGTGCTTCCCTGACAGATACACCTGCAAGCCTGCAGTGCGAGAAGGGCTGGGGAGCCCCAAAACTGCGCCTGTCAGACACCTCAGGCAGGGACATCAAAACTCATCACAGGTCCACAGGGTCAGAAAAAAGGGAGCAGGGCCCAGTGTTACACCGAGCAAGGCAGCAAGGCCTGGCTTGAGGAGTACAGCACACAAGTACATGTTAGCCCAATGAGTGCTACCTGGCAGCACAAAGCACATTGTACATGGGTGGCTACACAGGGTAACTGCCCCAGGACGACAGCAAGGAGACCCCCAGCAGCACAGTTACATTGCCCTTGGGAGGAAATGGGCTGCTCAGGCTCATGGGGACTTAACCTCTTCACGAGGAAGATGTGGCTCAGCCAGCACAGGTGAGATGCAGCAGCTCGATGAGGTACAGCCAGGAAGAGCCCCTGTTACCCATCCAGGTTGGGTCCCACCCCAAGTAAAGAAATACTGCTGGGGGGGGAGCAGGACTCAGAACATTCTCCTTGGGCAGACCCTCTGCCAGCACCTGCACCAGTTTAATACCAAACCCAGGTGGTGCCCACACCCTCAAGGCTGGTGCAAAGGGCCCCTAATCCCACAGGGCCAAGCTTCATGCAGCCAACTGGACCAAACCCCAAAGGAATGCCTACATGGGACTCCTAAAAACCACAGCAACACCTGTAAGGGGCCCAAAATATCACAGGGCTCCCTA